>BLSH010344883.1:64701-76458 GCA_018402905.1 Glandirana rugosa | reverse complement strand
GGGCGCGCGGGAGCGCGGTTGTGGGAGGACGTTATATAACGTCCTCCCACAACAATGAGTGCCACTTGCCGACGTGTATCCACGTTACACGGTCGGCAAGTGGTTAATCTGCCTGTAAAGTGGCACATCTGTACCATGTATAGAACTTACTGCAGCAAAACTGACATTTATAAAGAAAAAAAAATACATTTAAATTGCCGGCTATACAATACCATTGCCGACAATAGAAAAATTATTAAAACATCCATACCAGACCCTGAACATGCAGCCTGGCAGGCCAGAAAAGGGGGGAATGAGCGAGAACCCCCCTCCTCCTGAACCAGACCAGGCCACACGCCGTCAACATGAGGGGCATGCTTTGGGGTGGGGGCCCCCACCCCAAAGCAGCTTGTCCCCATGGGACAAGGACCTCTTTCTGACAACCCTGGGCTGTGGTTGTGGGGGTCTGCATGCAGGGGATTTATCAGAATCTGGAAGCCCCCTTTAACAAGGGGCCCCCAGATCCCGCCCCCCAATGTGAATGAGTATGAGGTACATAGTACTCCTACCCATTCGCCAAAAAAGCGTCAAAAAGAAATAAAATACAATTTTATTTTAGGCGGCACAGTGGTGTAGTGGATAGCACTTTCTCCTGGCCGAAAAAGGGTTGCTGGTTCAAATCCCCATCAAGACACTACCTGCCTGGAGTTTGCATGTTCTCCCTGTGCCTGCGTGGGTTTCCTCTGGGTACTCCAGTTTCCTCCCACACTCCAAAGACATGCTGGTAGGTAAATTAGATCCTGTCTAAATTGGTCCTAGTATATGTATGAATGGGAGTTAGGGACCTTAGATTGTAAGCTCCTTGATGGTAGGGACTGATGTGAATGTACAATATATATGTAAAGTGCTGCGTAAATTGACAGCACTATATAAGTACCTGAAATAAATAAATAAATAAAAACACATACGCAGTTTTGCACAATTCCTTTATTAAAAATAAAAAAAAATGTCTCCTGATGTAGATCCATTGTCAATCATGATGCACGCCGCCACCGCTGGACCCGGAAAAAGAAAAGAAAAAACTCAGCCGGCGACAAAGGCTAAACCACCAACTTTAGGCTCTGCCGTTTGACAGTTCTTATATAGGTAAAGGGCAGGGACACCTGGCGACATCACCTGGTGGCACTGCCCCATGCGATATCACCAACCGGTGCATGTTGGGTCCATGACGTCACAAGGGGGCAGTGCCTACTATTGTGGGTACATCAGCAGGTTAACAGGACAAGATGTGCATATATGGAAGGAGTGCCAGACCAAAAAATAGTCCAAATTCATTTAGTGATGTTGTGTTAAAAGACATACAGTGCAATTAGGACAGATAAGTGTCCTAATATTAAAAGTCAGCAGCTGTAGCTGCTGACTTTCAATTTTTAGAGGGGGGGCTGGATCTCCTCTAAGGCAGTTGTGAAGGCAAAAGGGGGCACTATCAAGGTGTACCTAATAAAATGGCCAGTGAGTGTGTGTATTTATATATATATATATATATATATGTATATATATATATATATATATATATATATATATATATATATATACAGTATCTTACAAAAGTGAGTACATCCCTCACATTTTTGTAAATATTTTATTATACCTCTTCATGTGACAACACTGAAGAAATGACCCTTAGCTACAATGTAAAGTAGTGAGTGTACAGCTTGTATAACAGTGTCAATTTGCTGTCACCTCAAAATAACACAACACACAGCCATTCATTTCTAAACTGCTGGCAACAAAAGTGAGCACACCCCTAAGTGAATATGTCCAAATTGGGCCCAATTAGCCATTTTCCCTCCCCAGAGGCATATCGCTTGTTAGTGTTACAAGGTCTTGGTTGTGAATAAAGAGCAGGTGTGTTAAATTTGTTATCACTCTCACTGTCTCATACTGGTCACTGGAAGTTCAACATGACATCTCATGGCAAAGAACTCTCTGAGGATCTGAAAAAAAGAATTGTTGCTCTACATAAAGATGGCCTAGGCCAGGGGTAGGCAACCTGCGGCCCTCCAGCTGTTGCAAAACTACAAGTCCCATCATGCCTCTGGAAGTAATTGTACCCATCAGCCTTGCAATGCCTCATGGGAAATGTAGTTCTACAACAGCTGCAGGGCCACAGGTTGCCTACCCCTGGCCTAGGCTATAAGAAGGTTGCCAAGACCCTGAAACTGAGCTGCAGCACAGTGGCCAAGACCATACAGTGGTTTAACAGGACAGGTTCCACTCAGAACAGGCCTCGCCATAGTCGACCAAAGAAGTTAAGTGCACATGCTCAGAGGTTGTCTTTGGGAAATAGATGTATGAGTGCTGCCAGCATTGCTGCAGAGGTTGAAGGGGTGGGGGGTCAGCCTGTCAGTGCTCAGACCATACACCATACACTGCATCAAATTGCTCTCCATGGCTGTCTAAAGATGATGCACAAGAAAGCCTGCAAACAGTTTGCTGAAGACAAGCAGACTAAGGCATTTTTTGAGTGGAAAATGAGGGCTGGCGGTGTGTTGGGCTGCCTGGGAGCGGGGGGGGGGGGCGAGAGCACCCACTGCCATTAAGGGATGAATTGGAGCAGTTCTCCCAGTGGAAGAGAGGGTGGAGTAAGAGGAGAGCCGGCTGCAATGACAGACCGAGGATTACCTGCTGTATAACAGTTTAAATTACATTGTAGTTGCATTCCGTGTGTCGTCACATACAGCCCCACCCTCCCGCAATTGCCACACCAGCTGGTGAGGCTGCAATGGTGGACACTGGGGGGTTGCAATGGTGGACACTGATGAGGGTGCAATGGTGGACATTGGTGGGCTGCAATGGTGGACACTGGTGAAGATGCAATGGTGGACACAGGTGAGGCTGCAATGGTGGACACAGGTGAGGCTGCAATGATGGGTACTAATAAATGTGTTGTTAATATTTATTTGTGTCTTAATTCTGCATAAAACGTTTCCGTGTCATTTAATGAGAATTTATGAGGGCATGTATAGGGGCGGGATCAGGGGTGTGGCATGGTAAGGGTTGGGTGGGGCAACAGGTGGCGAGTAACCCTTAAGGCCTGGCTAGTAGCTCATGACTTGAAATTTTGAGCCCTGAACTAAGAACATGGATTACTGGAACGATGTCCTGTGATCTGATGAGATCAAGATAAACTTATTGGGTTAAGATGGTGTCAAGCATTTGTGGCGGAAACCAGGTGAGGAGTACAAAGACAAGTGTATGCAGTTCCACTGGGAAGAACATTATGCAATCATTAAACATATCACACCACCTAGTGTTAGAACTATAAATCATAGTATAATATACAGTAAAGAATAGTTGTTGCACCTATTCTACATGTCTGGTTTGTTTCCCATGATACTTGCTGGAAGGAGGCTCCTGGATTCATGAACAAGTCTGACAACCTTCACATCTTCTACCACTGCTTTGTGTCCACTGTATGCTTAAACTTGGTCATTCTACACAGTATTATTTATCTAGGAGCACAATTGCCACATACCGTTATTACACATTCACATGAACACATGTACATTCCTATACACACTTCAGGATGCCCATGCTCCTGTAGTCACACATCTATGGAAACTCTGCATTTGTAGGTACAAGTGCCTGTTTGCACTAAACCCTTAACTAAATTTCAGGGACATGGATCTATTCTGTTGTGGTAAAATGCATTGCAGATCTAAATCTATGCTCCGGGGTAATAAAACGGTTAATATATTTTATTTTCATGGTATGAGATCACACTTTTGTTTGTGTTTTTCAGCTTTCTTGAAAAAACTGAATAAAAAAGTAATGTCTGACATTATATAGATGGGCAATTCCAATCCTAATATTGGTCAGTGATTCCAACTTAATAACTATTGCAGTAGGGAACAGATAGAAAAAAGACACCCCCAGCATCATTGTTTTTTACTTTTAATTAAAAAAGTTTGCTGAAAATGCTGAATTTACATATGTTGGAATTTACATGATTGACTGATTTAACATTTCAGATCATCATTTTCTTATAGTTCTTTGTAAGAGTTGGGTGTGCTACAAACTACTGTATTTGTGCTTAGCATGTATAAAAAAGGTAGTACAAAGAGTAATGATAATGTCAATAAGGACCATTAGTCAGATTTTAATTTACTTTAATTAGATCAATAAAAGATCATTCTGGTGATTACTATGAATTGCTGAAATTTACTCTTTGCCTTGTTAAATAAGCCAAGATCTTCAGTAGTCACTCATTGTGTACAAATCTATGCGTTATTTTCACTGTTGAAATAGAATATTTGCCAGAAAGCTTCTGTACCTAAATTCTCGCAGAGATCGCAGTACTCCATTTGACAAGGTCTTTAACTTTTTTTTTTCTTTTCAAAAGGATGGAGACACCCATTTTTCTTCTTATTATTTTTATTTAAATTTGCACATAATGTTACAAACAGTGACTGTGAGGCAAACAACAGCAATGCAGTCATAGACACAAAATGAAATGCATACAACCAAATGCACCTGCGACCATACAATGATGGAGACATCTTGATTCAGGCATAAACCGGACCCAGTTTTCTATTCCTTTTGTATTGGTATAGTCACAGCCAGCATCAAATACCTGATATGCTGACTCAGGAGTGGCATAACCATGCACATTTTGGTACCTGGGTCGTTCTTAGATGTGTTCACAAATGTCTGACACAAATCAGCCCCTACTGCAACCTCTGATTTTGTGACTATCTACAAAGTTACATTGTTGCAGTCTGATCACTGTGGTCTGCAGCATACTGATTGAAGCATTCATCCTTTTTGCCTGTAGATGCCACTATTTACAGTTGGTACATGAAGAATACTTTCTATTAATATCACTTTCTGATATACTCAGAAGTCTGTATGTGTATTGTTGATGCTTTAACGTGTTAATAAAACACCCAATAACTACTCTGCCTCCCAGACTACAGAACTGATTGATAACAAGGGTGTATTTTCTATATCAACAACAAACTACACATTTTCCATACCCTGGTAAGCTTGCAATGCACTTTACTGCTTGCATTTCTATATATTTATTGATAATAACACACATCTGTTTGAGAATTACATACTTGGTGATAATCAAGAGAACCTACTTACTGTTAGAAAGCATGCTTTACTTATTCACTGGCCGGGAGCTGAAGGACAGCATATTTCCTATATTGAGCCAGAAGACACCTATGATATAGCTCTCACTGCATCAACAAATCCCATTAGCATTGGGAAGGTAACAGAGATTTTGACAACTTTGAACCAAGAACTGCTCAAAGCAGACAACATTCTGGGATATCCTCTGTCCCACCATCCTGATCTGGTATGGTTTTTAGCTCCCAGGTGAAGCAGGAGAGCCTGGGAACCCCAGGGAGGGCAATGGGTGGTGGTAGGTCAGGAGGGGCCTCCCAAAGTTATTGGGAGGCCATATCACTTTCACCTAAAAAAAAACGATAGCCTGCTGATAAAGATTTACTTCTGCAGCTGTGATCTTGTTTTGACCCTTTCAGTGCCCTTTCAGTACATGCCCGAGAAGATTAAATTATTATAGAACTTCTTTCTGTCTAAAGTAAATGTTTTTGCAAAATGATATAAATTCTGGCAATCTGGACAGAATAATGGTAAATCCACAGTATCATTTGTAGCAGAAAGAAAGAAAAAAATATCTACCCACATTAGAGAACGATTGCTCTTGGAACACGATTTAACTTTGGAAAAGGCTATTACAATTTCAGGTTAACATGAAACTGTTGTGGCTGTGGCAAAAACCACCAGTCAATGGAGTAGAAGCACCATACAGGCTGTGAATTCAGAATCTGTCTCTCATAAGACACAGTGGGGTTGTTTTACTAAAAACAGAGTGCAAAATCTGGTGCAGCTGTGCATGCTTGCCAATCAGCTTCTATCTTCAGCTTGTTGAATTAATCCTGGAAGCTGATCATATGCACAACCAAAATATGAATGAACATATATGTAAAAAAGGAGATCAGTTCAGGATTGAAATGAGTGCCCAGTTATAAAGCAAGCATGTGCAGCATATAGAAAAGTGTCTCTCACATGGTTATTTCAGCAAGCATGTGCACAGTATTCAACAACCATATACAGCATATAAAGAGATGACTTCCATAGATGAAGGATTAGCACCCAGTGTGGAAAGGCTTAAGGTAATCTTGTATATAAAGTATCCAAATCCACCACCTTTAATAAGAGAGCCGCTTACCGGAACAAATTGGCTTCCAAATTAATGGAATAGCCAAAAAAGTCTGCAGGGACGTATAGACTCCCTAATGAGATCAGGTGTAACTCCAATACAGTCCTCAGTGTAGCATGCAAACTCTCCACCAATCCCTGACTCCAAATATCACAAATGGCAAAAACTCCCAACCGTCCCTGAATGGGCGGGATTGTCCCGCAGACTGATTTTTTCCCGCAATCCCGCAGAGGCAGGCAGAATCCCGCTTGTTGAACAAGGCTTTCACAGACAGTGAGAAACCCAGTGTGTGGGATTCTGCCTGCCTCTGCGGGATTGCGGGAAAAAATCAGTCTGCGGGACAATAGTACTAAGAAGGTATACCTCCTTAATTGTCCACAAAATGTGTTGAAGTGTTTGGGCCCAATATATGTATATACTTATCTGTATCTATGCTGTAATTATCTAGACATACTAAAACATCTTTATTACCGTATAGATGTTGATGGACCAACTTTGGAGATCTCCTATCCTATCCTAACCCATATGCTTTGAATGTATAGTGCATCATGTGTGTGTCTCCTTTTAAGACATTTTTAAGACATTTTGTACTTAACTCTAGATTTCAATATCTTGTAAATGGTATAGTTGTACCTCATTCACTGGTTCTTTATTTTGGTTTAGTATTAAACGCACTAGCAGATTTAGATTAACTTGAAAGATAAATGAAAGCTGAGCTCCAGCTATCACTTTTTTAATCAGTTATAGTAAAAATGATTTTTCCCTTTTGGGATAAAGATTTCACAAAAATAAAAAGCTGACCATTTTAAGCACACTGTCAGTGTTGCATGGTTTGTCTCAACCCTCTACCTGCCACTATTAACCTCCCTGGCGGTATGATTATTTCAGATTTTTGGTGCTGAAAGCAGTACATTATTTTGCATGGAAATTTAGTGTTTTATATTGTAGGCCTGTAATTCTTAAGAATAACTAATTTAAATCTGTCCAAACAAGAGTCTAGTAGACATCCTGGGTATGAAAAAGTTTGAAACATGAAATCATAAATTATAATATAATAAATAACTAAAAATAATTATCAAAAATAATAACATTATAGTAATAACATTTATTCAATAATGTAATCAAACCAAAAACACTGAAATTTGCTCAGTTGCAGAATTGTCGCTGTCGTCACTTTCAGTGTCTGATGATAAATTTCACCAAAAATCAGTATCACTCAATTCTGCAAATGATTCTTATTTACTATTGGTGTTTTCTAGCTGATCAAAAACCACTTTTGACGTAAAGGGACACTTTTTGGTTTCCATGGACATATTCAAGTTTCCAGGCAGAAAGAATGACATATATAATATAAAAGTGCATGCAAGGGCACTGGGCAGACCACTAGGGACAAAGGGGATGTGAAATGCTTTCATACAGCAATGTAATCTTACAGATTACAGTGTACTGTATGCCATACCGTGTATTTCACTCTTTGAATTTGCCACCGGTCTCCGCCCCCGTGCGACACAACACTCGCAGGAAACGGAGCCTGGCACACAGAGGCATCGGGCGGCGGACACAGCCCGCAGACACGGTGGGGGACATTGCTGGATCCAGGGGACAAGGTGAGTAATGCTGCCTTGGATCCAGCAATGCAATCCCGAGTGTGGCTCGGGGTTACCGCTAATGGTACTGAAATTCCACCCCGAGCCACACTCGGGAATACCGCCAGGAAGGTTAATGGTCTGTTTAAGGAATTTGAAAAATAACACACTTACTAGCCAGAAAATATAGGAAAAAAAAGCTTGAAGAAAAAAATTAACGCAGGTTAGTTATTAAGGTTAGTAAGCTGCAATGTAGTATTTTTGTTATTGGGTATAAAACCACTTTAACTGTACTCCTGACGCCCCAAACACTGAACTGCAAAATGCCTGGATACAAACAAATGAGAACTGCTTTCTGCCATGTAATCAGAGGAGAGATCCATTCCAGATAGAGCTTCCTAGTTGCACCAATTGGGTTTTGACTGGTAATAGCCAAGGAAACAGAGTGGCAGGTGTACCTGGGTCAGTGGCAGACGCTCCATAAGGGGCTCAGAGGTGCCACCCCCCATCCATGCATCCGGCCCCCTCATCTACATATAGGGTGCCGAACGCATGGATTCCAATGGCGGGGGTGTATTTTTTGAAGCACATGATTAGAGCCAGAGGCTCTAATAGGCTTCAAAACAGGATGGGCTCGGGGCACAGAGCACTGCACCCTGATCCCACCCAGTTGTGTGACACTAGTGAATGAATAAAAAAGTATAAAATTATCCGCGCCCACTGATTGTCATAAAGTATGAATAATATTAATCCTGGCTGCTCGCAAAACAATAGATCAAAAATTGTCCAAACGTAAAGTCTTAAGGTAAATGCAGCGCCAAAACTAGTTGTTTAAAAAGAGTAAGAAGTGGATTATACTTCCAAAAATTGCACAAACCAAATAATAGAAAGTTCAAAAGAGAATGGTGTCACAGTCTTATTATTACTTTCAATCACAATATGGGTCCTCAAATCCTGTGATCCTGGGATTACACCCTCTGGTGTCAAAGGTGGAACCAAAACTGAACATCAGAAAGGAAAACAGTCCTTAGGGGTGTGCTGGAATATCTTAGGAATCACCATCAAACGAAAAACTTAGTAATAAATCACTCAGGTAAAAGATGTGAGCTTACCAGACTCTGGTAGGTAATACGCATGGGTCAAAATCCACCTTGAAGGTAATGGTGTCCGCAGGTAATCGTGGACAGAGATGAAACAGGAATGTTCGGGTGGTAGATACTCCAATTCTTCTCAATACTGCTCCACAGGGTTGGTCCAACGCTCAGCATGTACAACATGAGAGGAAAGAGGCCAACATAGTGTGATACCGTTTTAAAGGGAATTGTATTTAGACAAAGGGATTACCAATACTCACATTGGGAAGGTATAAAAAGAGCTCTAAATATAAAAACAGTCAGACAGGAGGAATAAGGAACCCGACGCGTTTCGGTTCACATAGCCGTCATCTGGGGTATTCCCCCCTTCTGTCGTTACTCCTATTTATAACAAATGGATAAAACGTACAATGATAGCCCCTAGAGGGCAAAAACCGGAAGTCTGTCTTAGACTCTCAAAATGGCGTCATCGGCGTGCGTTCCACGCCTCATTCCTATATGCTATACTCATCTTGATGGGGATGACCCGGAAGGGAAATAAAAGTGGAAAGATTGGAAAAGGGGTACGTAAATGCGAATGCTTTAATTAGTGTGAATAAAATATAAACGTGAACATCCGTGAAAGTGAATTCTTATAGAGAAGAAGTGAAGTGAAGTGAAAAACCTAGGTTCATATGAACCAGGTATAAGATTTGGATGACCTGGAAGTAAGAATGATTGAAGCCGGCATGCGCTGGCGTAACACGTCAGCACGTTGATCCATATGCAAATAGACGCTCCTTACTCCCACGTCACTTCCTATAGTGGAAAGAAGTGTATGCAGAGAGCGTCAGGCTTGATGAAACCGATCGTATATTTTATATTGACAGTGTATGGTCCCATAATTTCGGATGGAAACAAAGCAAAATTATAATTTAAAGTGCCAAAGTGCCCATATAACAATTGTTATCATAAATAAAGTTATATCAAAAACCAGGTGTATGATATGAAGAAGAGACTGATAAGGGAGAAAAAATGACTAGGCTCGTGTGACAAGATATGTAGCTAAAATATATGGGAATGAATTAAATTCATTATAAAATGAGGGGGAGGGTAAACGCATAATAATACACTGGTTAAAATTAAATAGATTAAATAAAACAGGAACCAGAAAAATGTATAAGGTAAAACCCCCGGTAAGAGTTTAAAGACTCCAAATCTCGTGTAAGGGAGACCTGCGTTGCACATAGTGACATAAATTAATAAGGCAATAACATATTCCAATCCAAAAAGCAAAAATTCAATAGGGCATAGACCGCCCCAAAAAAACGCCTGATGTAAACATTAGTATGAATGGAATATATAGCAAATGATAAAAAGATTATCCCTCTTAGAAGTGCAAAATAGCAAAAGATAAAACCCAATATAAAGATATATGAAGATAAAATATACGGGTGTTCAAATGTATTTGGGATAGCACCCAATTAAGAGAGACCTTGCTTCATACAAAAAGAGAGATAAAATAACAGCAAAAATGTATAAAAACATATATGTATGTCAGACTATTATAAAAAATATATATATAATGTATATATAAAAATGGCCAGTAGTGGTGAAAGGAGGGACAAAATGCGTCAAGCTTTGCTGATAAAGGAATTGATGTCCCCACTCGACATTCATTCCGTGAGGATAATAACTTTTCAGGGAATAGATCCAGAAGGTCTCCATTTGCGAGATGCCTCTCTTGATCCAACCTCCTCTCCAAGCGGGGACATATTTGTCAATAACCTGAAACAAGGTGCCTTCAGGGTTCCGATCATGGTGTTTCAAATAATGTTTGGGTACACTATGATTAGTTTTCCCCTTTAAAATATTCGTTATATGTTCATTTACTCTGACATTAAAAGGCCTGGTAGTCCTCCCTACATATTGTTTATTGCAGGGGCAAGTCAAGAGATAGACAACATTTTTGGTTTCGCAAGTACTAAATGATTTTAAATCATAACTCAAACCAGTAGTGGTAGAGGTAAAGCTGGAAATATTTCTATGTTTACATTTATTCATCCTACAAACCCGGCATTTTTGACATTTAAAGTACCCATTGAGATTCTGGAAAAAAGACAATTTTTTCGGTGGGTTGATCACATTTGGTGCAAGTTTGTGTCTGAGTGAGGGCACCCCTCTATATGTGATTTGTGGTTTCTCTGGTAAGAGTGGACCTAAAACAGGGTCGTTACGTAGGACATTCCAATGTTTTCTGATGACGTTTTTAATTTGTCTGTGTTGAATAGAATATCCAGTAAAAAAAGACCACTTTGCATCATGTCTCTGGGTCTTTGGTTTATCCAGCAATAACTGAGTCCTGTCGATACTAGTGATAGCTCGTATCTCATTGTCTAGCTCATTTTCAAGATAACCTTTCTCTAAAAACCTTTTCTTTAAAATCAGGGCTTGCTCAGTGAACATCGTGGTATCTGAGCAGTTCCTCCTTAGTCTCGTGAACTGACTCTTGGGGATGGATTTCAACCAGTGGCGGCTGGTGAAGTTTTTGGATGGGGGGGCGCCAGGCCCCGCCATTCCCTGTGACCCCTCCTACTTTTAATAAGCCCCACCCCTTATATAATCCACCCACTCCGTCCCCTGTATTCCAAATATTGTGTCAGGGGTATACAGCTCAGCATCACAGGACACAGTATACAGCTCAGCATCACAGGACACAGTATACAGCTCAGCATCACAGGGCACAGTATACAGCTCAGCATCACAGGACACAGTATACAGCTCAGCATCACAATGACACTACGACTCGACATATGACACAGGACACTACGACTCGACATATGACACGGGACACTACGACTCGACA
>BLSH010344883.1:16474-38092 GCA_018402905.1 Glandirana rugosa | reverse complement strand
AGGAGGAGTAGGAGGTCTTGACACGGGACCGAACTTATAAAAAATGGACCGGATACGACCACGTCCTTGGGTGGGAGGCTCGGTGAACATTTACTGACCGGACTATTGGCACCTTTACTGGGGAGAAGGAGGAGGAGGAGGAGTAGGAGGACACGGTGTAGGAGAAGGTAGTACCGGGCTTCACAAAAAAGTTCCTCTGTATCTTCACCCTATCATTACGACTCTTGTCGCAGTAGCCGTGACCGGTACAACCACCTCATGTCGTCGTGGTCGTCGTGGTGTTGGTGCAGGGAATAAACTGCGAGAGGAGTAAGACGGGTGTTTACATGATACATCGTGATAAATTCATAAATAATTATGTTTTTTTGAGGATGAGGAGGAGGAGGAGGAAGAGGGGTAATTTCCACGGTTATCAGGCCAGTCATTTACAAGTGGCTCGGAGGGTGGGTTCCTGCACCAGCATAGGCCAGGTAAAAAATATTCAAGCCAGGGCACAGTTCTGGAGGATGAGGAGGACTAGGAAGATGATGAGGAGGAACCACAGCACTGTGGCACCCAACGCAGCTCATGGGCATCACTGGAGCGTGGCTGGGGGGATACGGAGGACACAGATGATACACCTCCCACAGAGGACAGCTTGTCTTTGCCTCTGGGCAGCCTGGCACACATGGCTGACTACATGCTGCAGTGCCTGTGCAACGACTGCCGAGTTGCCCACATTGTAACTTGCCGATTACTGGGTGGCCCCCTGCTGGATCCCCGTTACAAGGACAATGTGCCGTCCTTAATTCCCTCACTGGAGTGTGAGAGGAAGATGCACGACTACAAGCGCATACTCGTAGACGTGCTGCTGAGGGCATTCCCAAATGACACCGGGGGCTCAGTGGAAGGAGGAGGAAGAGGTCGCCAACGCAGCTGTGGCACCGCCAGAACCTCAGAAGGCAGGGTTAGCATGGTCGATATGTGGCAAAGCTTTGTCAGCAGCCCGCCACAACAAACAGCACCACCAGTTGATAGGCAAGGTCTTAGCAGGAGGCAGCATTTCAGCAACATAGTGGAACAGTATGTGTGCATACGCCTACACGTACTAACTGATGGGTCTGCCCCATTCAACTTCTGGGTCTCCAAATTGGGCACATGGCCTGAGCTTGCCCTTTATGCCTTGGAGGTGCTGGCCTGCCCTGCAACCAGTGTATTATCTGAACGTGTGTTTAGCATGGCAGCGGGCGTTATCACAGACAAGTGCAGCCACTTGTCCACAGCCAACGTGGACAAGCTAACCTTTATTAAAATGAACCAGGCACGGATCCCACAAGACTTGTCTGTACCTTGTGCAGAATAGACATTTAGACCAGCCTCACACAGCCATTGGTATACTTGTTTTTTTGAATATGCCTCAATATTTTGGGGGCTACCCCAATTAGAAAAAAAAAAACAAACAACAAAAAGTGTTGGCTACCTCCTCCTCCTCCTCCACCACCGCCACTTCCACCTACACTGCCACGGTCACAGGCTAGTCAACCTCTAAGCTCCTACTCCACATCCACCCCCCTTCCCATTTTAATTTTTTTTATTTGATTTTAAGTTATTTTCCCTATCCCCATTTTTTTGTAGGGCACTTGTCCTACTCTTACCCCCATTTTACTTCCCTTTGCAGCCCTTTAGCACTTGCCAGGACTTTTTTACAGCCATTTTTGTGCCGAAAAGTTTGGGTCCCCATTGACTTCAATGGGGTTCGGGGTCCAGGGTCAAGTTCGGTACCGAACCCAAACTTTTTCGCGAAGTTCGGCCGGACCCGCCGAACCCGAACATCCAGTTCTTCGCTCAACTCTACTAATGATCAACAATACAAACAGGTGCAGCAATTTATTTTTGAAAAACTTGACGATTTGGAAAATCGTTCCAGATGGAACAATTTACGGGTTATAGGCCTCCCTGAATCGTGTAATGCAGACTCGCTCACCGACATATGTGCATCACACATCCCCCATGCCTTGAGGCTAACCGTACCATGCACAGTGGAGAGAGAACACCCTCTAATGACAGGCGCACTCCCAGACCAGTAATTGTCCGATTTCTAAATTACGCTGACAAGGTCAACATCCTAAACCTTTCCGTAATTCCAAATCTCTGCAAATTAATGGAAATAAGCTGCTCCTTTTTGCAGACTATTACCAGGAGTTTTCGAGGAGGCGCAAGGTCTTCCAGCCAATATGCGCTGCCTTCTTTTAAAAGGGAATCAAGTTCTCCCTGGCTTATCCAGCCGTTCCTCATCTCTCAAATCCCACGGGCGAATCAAAATAATTTTCCCAGCCAGATGAAGCCATGCATTACCTGCAAGCTTATCTACACCTCCCTATAGACACATCAACCCCATCTGGCGATTGGCAAGTGAACGCATCTAGAAATCAACGCAGCCCGAGGAAGGACCCTGCAAAAAAGCTGCACCTCATTGATTCTTCAAGCCACGACAAATAACGCTGAGTTGCATAGCTGACCACAGACTGCACAGTCAAACTCCCTGTTGTGGGTGTTGTATCAATAACATGTCACTATACTCTTGTATCTTAGGTTTAGACCGCTCTTAGGGTCATATCAGTTGTTTAAACTTCATAATTGTTTTTATTTGGTGTGATCCTCACAACCTTATTGGGGGTCGGCTCGCATTTTTCTCCCAGGGGCCTCCATAGGATCATGGAGCCAATTCATGGGGGGCCCTTCCCTGGTTGGCTACATGTGTTGCTGTCTGTGGGTGAAAACCAAAGCAACCCACGGTAACGCTGTTCACAGGATCAGGCGTCACATGAGAAAAAAGCGAAGTCCAGACTTCACTGAGTACGTTTTTTTTCTACAAAACGGTATACTCAATCCTATGTTGTCCAATTTCAATCCCCTTTCTTATCTATACATCTTCCCCTTCCCCATACCTAGCTCTACACCAGACTACGTCCGAATACCTACATCACAACTTGCTAATTTTGACCATCACAACATCTCACAACATGATAGCCAGATCCCCCTTTTAATCTGTCGCCTTCATGAAAATAATTTCATGGAACTTTAAGGGACTCAGGTCACTCTACAAACGCATGTCCATTCTCCGACACCTAAAATGCCTAAAAGCTATTATAGCGGTATTGCAGGAAACACTTCTCAATATAGAGGATTTTGCCCGCATGCGAAAGCTCTGTGAGTAGGCCAGGTATTTGGATCTCCGGCAATTAAAGGCAAGGCTGGTGTGCTGATTTTAGTCAACAAAAATCTTCCCTGTAAAGTCCTCTGATCCAATCCAGACAAAAAGGGGCGCCTTTTCACTGCTAGGCTCAAAACAGATAACCGAGAATGGGCACTAATGACTGTATATGCACCTAATTTGCCACCAAAACTTTTTTCCAGGACCTCGCCGCCCACATAGCACCACATTTCCAGCTACCCCTTATGGTGTTGGGAGACTTTAACTCAGTAGCTGACCCCCTGGAGGATAGGCTAGTGGATGTCCATCGTAGCATCACTACCCCAACAGGGACACCAACCTCGCTAGTTCAACGGGCAGATTGTCTTCAACTTACAGATTTTTGGAGAATGACTAACCCCGAAGGCAGTGATGTCACCATTTTTTCTCCCCCACACAATTCTCTTTCCAGGATAGACTATACATTTCAGACCACACTCCAATATCTCTTTGATTGACAGGCTTGACTTCCCAGAATACTTTTAAAAATCTGGAGATTCCCTTCCTACCTTGTTAATGTCCAAACACTTAAACAGATAATTGCCAATACCTGGTCTGACTTCTCCATAACCAATGCAGAGCATAGGTCTAACCCAAACCTTTTTTGGGAGGCAGGCAAATCAGTTCTCTGAGGTCGGATTCTCTCCTATGCGTCTGGTTACAAAAAGAAAGTCCACAAAGAATACTAAGAGGCGAGTAAGTTGCTACGTGTGGCCCATCCAATTTGGCTAAAGTCAACTCCCAGATACAGAGAGAGGCCTGGTGTAAGGCCAATGACTGCTTTGACCTCTGGGCATGAACACAGGAGAAAATCCAGCAATCTCTCTAAGATTACAAATATCACAAATCCGAGAACAAGCCAGGCAAACTGCTTGCATGCCTTTGCAGGGACTCACACATGCCCACCTACATCAGCTCTTAGAGACAAAACAGGTACCTTATTCACATCCCCAAACAAATTAACCGTGTACTCTAGGAATTTTACACATCACTTTATAAGCAAGACCCCATAGATGAAGAGAAAGCTTCTTCTTTTTTATACCAAGTTACTCTACCTACCATATCCAACACACTGTTCTTATTAATAACTTGTGAAGAAATAACAAACACAATCAAATCCCTTTCATTGGGCAAGGCTCCAGGTCCTGATGGGTTTACATCCGAACTCTATAAATTATCCATGGCCATAGTAATTCCCCCTGTCTAATCGGTTTATCAAAAAATTCTAGATGGTATCTCATAGCTCTCCACCGGACATCAAGCCCATATTAAACTCATCCCAAAAAAGGGAAAGACCCCACTGAGCCTGGTTCCTATCGCCCAATATCCCTCCTGAATCTAGACTCCAAAATACTATCCAAAATAATGGCAAATAGATTGGCCCCAATAATGCCGTCTCTTATACATCCATCACAAGCAGGATTTACACAAGGCAGATCCACCACCTCTAATATTAGGAAAGTCCTCATGGCATTAGAAATGCCAAAGGGGGGTTCTGCTGGAGACTTGGCCATCACAACGCTTGATGCAGAAAAAGCATTCAGCAATGTTAGCTTCTGTTGGCTGAGCATGATTCTATCCACATTTGACTTCTCAGGACCCTTCACTCACCTCATACACACAATGTACTCGAACCCCTCATGTGGTGACAGCAGGTCATATTTCTGATAGAATACACTTGTATAAGGGAACTAGACAGGGCTTCTCCCCTCTCCCCACTCCTTTTCAACTTGGCGATAGAGCCACTTTCCAGATTTTTTCTTGCAGACCCCTTCTTCATTGTATCAGCTAAACATACTCCCCACACTACATAAGATCATACAGGAACTAGGACACTGGGCACATCTACCCCTTTCTCTATTAGGCAAATGTCACCTATACAAGATAGTGAGCTTCCTGAAGCTCTTATACCCACCTCAAACGATCCCCATACTACTGAAACACAAACATATCCAACATCTACATAAAGCCCTCTCAACCTTTCTATGGAAAGGACATAAACCTCATATAGCCCTCCATAAGTTAAACATACCTAATGAAGGGGGCACCAATCTCCCTGACATCCAATTTTATAATCTATCCTGCCTTCTGAGAGAGGGATTGGACTGGACAACTAGGACTTCCAGATACTCAAATTGGGATATTGAATCTAAGATGGTTAGTCCATATGAGATCATCTCATTGCTGCACTGCGGATCCAATTATCTATCACCTCATCTGAGACAAAACCTACTCATCCGGGACACCGTAATAGCCTGGAGAGAGATAAGGGAAAAAATTGATTTATCCCCTTTCAAACCACCTCCTTATCTGTGGCCATCCTTTGTTTCCCCAGGCGCAGCGATACCCTGCCTCTTCATCTTGGGCATGGTCAGGTCTGAGCAGATTTGCTCAATTTTTTGATATTACACAGGGATGCTCTCTCCCTTCCACCATGATCCTTCAGATGTATACCTGCCAAATCATCACTACCTTCACATACACCAAACTACTAGTTTTGTGACCAGCACCTGTTCATTCATAGATCTACTTCTGAGGCGGAACCAGCATAAAATATTGGAGATATACCAACCTCTAAGACTTTCCCTGGCACCATCATTACACTCGTCCACCTCCTCAGCCTGGAACAAAGATCTGAATTCACCAGAGGCACTTGGCAACATACTGATGGGATTCAGAAAGACATGCGCCACCATCACCAATGCATTCTGGAGAGAATAACAATTAAAAATATTACATCGGGCATATGTCCCACACATATCAGCGACAACCTCACCAGATGGATCTAAATGTCCTCTCTGCAAGGCCCCCAGGCTCTCTCTCTTGCACAAGCTCTGGCACTGTCCTCAAATCGGCTCCTTTTGGGTCAACATAGAGCACTATGTAGAGTCAGTATCAGGTTTCAGTCCCCACAACAATATATTATCTTTGCTATTTGGTAATCTGGATATTCTCAACTCCTGCTTGCCCAAACACCAAGCCAGAATCCTACACCTAAACAGAGCATGGATAACCACTTGCTACATGTCGGCCAGGAGAGCGATTCTTAAAAACTGGATTTCTCCCACTCCACCAGGCATCAAAGACGTTAAGTCTGATCTCCTCAAGCTACTTAAATTAGAAAAAATAGACTCCATCCTCTCCAACTATAACATTACACTTCACTTTCATGGTCCCTTTTTCTAGAAAGAGGAATTTCTCACTCGGACAGGCAGTCACTCAAGGATCCTTCATTTGATCCCACGCAACTGAAGCCAAACTAACATCCATCCTTTTGACACCACCATTATGGGAATTTCAACCTCTACTCCGGACTTTAGATCACCATCCCTTTCCTGGACTCAGGTCTACGATCCCTATATATGTGCTAGGTTAAACCACTCAAAACACCTATGAAACCGCTACTGGTACTGGTTACACTGAAAAGTATCATAACAATTTATGTTTCAACCTGAGCCCCTCATGGACGCCGTTCTAAATCGTTCATATATTTATGTGTTGTCATGTTCATAAGTTGCCTTGAATATGGACTCTACACGGAGCCCACTCATATTCATATTCATTTCATATAAGTGGCCTTTGCTGTTGGTGTACTCTAGGATCAGGACCCCCCCCCTCTTTTCTCTCCTCTTCCCTTTTTAGTTCTACACACCTCCCCCCCTACTCTTTCTCTCTCTCTCGCCTATATAATCCATCCCCTTCCCCACCCACCTCCTCCTACCTATTTACCCCCACTACACCTCTAAGCTCCTAGCTCATGTATCACATGTACACTTGGCTTTTTGATTGCATTTACTTGTACTTCTCATTTTACTTACCTTATGTCTCTGTGTACAACAAAATCTAATAAATTGCTTTAAAAAAAAAGGTTATATATTGTGTTTTTTTACATTCAAATTCATTAAAGTATATTTTTTCTAAAAAAAAAGTTTGAAAAATGGCTGTGTGAATACCGTATGACATAAAAATTGCAATGAGTGTTTTTTTATTCTCTATGCTAAAAATATATATATAATGTTTGAGAGTTATTTTCTAGCAAAAAAATACTAATTTTTACATGTAGGAGAGAAATGTCAGGATTGGCCTGGGTAGGAACTGGCTCTGCTAGAGATAATATTACCCCAGAAAAGTGCAGACAAAGTTCAAAAGTGTTTCACTCCTCCAACATCTGAAGAATGTTTTCCTGGATATAGCTTGTGCTCTTTTGCCAGCTGGGCCTCTGGTGTTAATCCAGTCATTAAAAAAATCTAAATATTTGGCTTGGATTCCTTGAAGACTTGGTAATGTAAACAGATTCAAATGCTTTTTTCATATTGTGTTCATATGTTTCTGGACCATATCAGTGTTCAATGAGGGCTCCTGGTAACATGAGTGAGCCTGATTCCAGAGAGAGGTAAGTGTCTGTGCAGTATTAATCTATTTTTAACTTGCAAGTAGTATATGGAAGACACAAGTGTTTTATAGGTCTTAGTCCTTCTCTAGGGAATGCTTCCCACTACCACTCAACAGCTCACTCTACCTGTATAGATTTGGTGCAGCACTAACCAAGTCCAAACAGTATCTAGTCCATATATATGGAA
Source organism: Glandirana rugosa (assembly GCA_018402905.1). Taxonomy (NCBI): domain Eukaryota; kingdom Metazoa; phylum Chordata; class Amphibia; order Anura; family Ranidae; genus Glandirana; species Glandirana rugosa. Next base: position 30,280 of record BLSH010344883.1, on the reverse strand, counting down.
TAGTAATCCTCTGTAATGCTTGGAAGAGAGAGGTGGAAGACTTGTCACTATCACCCAAACACACAGCCTCTTACCGATTTCAGAGGACCATCATGACAGGGGTCAAACAGGCCTTTCAGGTTATGTGTAAACACTTGAACTGGACCGAAGATGAACAGGCAAGTCATAGAACATGGGGATGAATGGAGCCATTATGTTCCGCTCAATGGACACCAATAATCACTTCCTCCGAAGTTTAGTTACCATAGAATGCAAAGAATGCACTTATGCTGCAGTATATCAAAACAACGTTGCCTCTTTGTTCCAGCTCCTGCATTGCGTCCTAGGCTCCCGTCGATGTGCTTCGTCACAGAATGACGTTGTCGGGCGACGCAGGGGCTGGAACAAAGACACTGCGGCCATCTTTGTGGTGGGGAATGCTGTTAGTTCCCATTACTTATACCAGATGCTCGATTTTACTGGCTCATTGTGAGTTTTCTACTTTTTTATCCAATAAATTGTTTTGATATACTTCACCATACTGTAAGTGTATTCTTTGAATTTTATGGTAACTACACTGAGGAGGAAGTGATTATTGGTGCCCATTGAGCGGAACATAGTGGCTTTATTCATCCCCATGTGCTATGACTTGCCTGTTCATCTTCTGTCCGGTTCAAGTGTTTACACATAACCTGAAAGGCCTGTTTGACCCCTGTCATGATGGTCCTCTGAAGTCGGTAAGAGGCAGTGTGTTTGGGTGATGGTGACGGGTCTTCCACCTCTCTCTTCCAAGCATTACAGTGGATTACTATTCCAAATATATGGACTAGATACTGTTTGGACTTGGGTTAGCACTGCACCAACTCTATACAAACTGTTATTGTGGACGCTCAACAATACTGTGCTGGCTGCTTCTCTATTCTTTTCTATTTATGAGCCTAGTGCAGCAGTTACCATTTAAATATAGCTCACTCTACTTATTTCCTACCAAACAGGAAAGGTCATCTTCATTTCTTTCATATTTTAGAAATTTCCCAGTACAGTTATAATTTATTGCATTCACTTGTTTTTTTTAGAAATGAAATGAAAATGTAAAATAGCATGTGGCAGAGTTGTAAAATGTATTCTGTCACCAAGAAATTAAGAGTTTGGACATTCTGCAGTTCGCTAATTAGCTTGTTTTCTCAATTCTGTCAGTGTCCAAGTTAATGTTAAATTCTATTGTAAATTTCCCTCTACTTGAAGCCATGCAGAAAATGTTCTATATCACCGGACTTCACAGCACTTTACAGACTGACATCAGTGTTGTACTGTAGATAAAGTTTTCTCATGTAGTAGTGAGCAAAGTATCAGCTGCAGTAGCACTGCTGTGGATCTGTAATATCCCAGATAGCAAGCAATTGAGCTGCAAGTTTGAAAATGACTTGCTAAGCGATTGCTAGACTTGCCAGGCTTCACAAGTTTGTTGCACAATTGCAGCAAGTCCGCATTGCATGACTCCAGGTCAACTTTCTCTGCAAACATTCTGCAAGTCTGCTGCAAGTTCTGGTTCAGTTATGTTGTGCAATAGTCATCCCACCACAGGAGTCACTGTGGCTGAATTTGGAAAAGTGTCACCTAGAGCTTCAAGTGCTCTGCAAGTGTACAACTTGCCAATAAAAATGTTCAGCAAGTTAAAGTGGTTCTAAAGCCTTAAGGTTTTTTACCTTAATGCATTCTATGCATTAAAGTGAAAAACATTCTGTGCTGCAGCCCCCCAGACCCCCCTTTTCCTTACCTGAGCCCATCCAATCCAGCTATGTGCACAAGCGCAGTGACTCAGTCAATGGACGTAGCAGTGGGATCGGGAGCGAGCATGCATGGGTGCCCCAGGGAAAGCAGCTTTCCCTGGGGGCACCCGATGAAGAGGAGGGGCCAAGAGCTCCAGCGGGGACCCCAGAAGAGGAGGATCGGGGCGGCTCTATGCAAAACCATTGCACAGAGCAGGTAAATATAGGCATGTTTGTTATTTTTATAAAACAAAAACCAAAGCTTTACAACCACTTTAACAAGACTTACAATTCAACATTGCCACAAATTTGTGGTAAGTTGTTCTTGCTATCTGTGATGAATCTTGCAAACTCACTCATTATATGGCAGGAGGTGATGCCACTAGGGGATCTACAATTTGAGTGGATATTCTGCTACTATATTAATATATATTCTGATACTATACTAATATATATTCTACTATAGTCTTTGCACTTAACTCTTGTTTGAATCTATATAGCAACACCCCTCCAAAAGACGGGTATCGCTCATGATTTTACACTAGCAGATAATATGCACCCCAACACTCAGTTCATGTAAGAGCGCTCAACCCCCTGATATCTCACTGGGCACACGGCTAACCTTTCTATGCACCTGTATTGTTCCTAGTGTATACCTTAAAGGACTTAAAGCAACATGCTATGTACATAAGTAAACCCTCAACTCCCTTTAGCCGTATTGTACTCCATTGTTGGGAATAAGTTCCACATTGTACTTGAGCTTCTGTACTGATGGCAATCAGGTGTATCACAACACCAGCTCAAACTGTACCGATGTATCATCACCTTTGATATTTTCCACCTGTCATATTTTACTGCATTTCTATGTTTTCATGGGGTGATCCCCTTTTGTTAATGTGTTGGGTCATCTGACCACTACTTTCTTACAATAAAATATTTGAACAAGAATCTATATAGCAAAAGGTTGTTAATAATCCCAGGAACCGTATGTGCGGTGCAAGGCTGAGAAGTAATACAGACTGTTGCTGCTTTAGGGGAAAGTACAGTGTAGAGCGTTAACTAGTGCAGTGTGGAGTGCTGGCTATTGTTAAAGAATAATTATCACCAAATGTTAAAAATCATTGTCAAATCTTCCCCAGGCTTTGTGCTATGTGCACTTGGCACCATTCAGATATGTGCAGTGGTTTGGAAATAAAAGGACAGTTTTATTTTTGTCTGTGTTGACTGTTGCTCCAGCCCAGCACTAAAGTCTTCCTTTCCCTCTTCATCCCGCAGCCCTCCTTCTAATCATACAGACTTGTGCCTCCTCTCTGCCACCTTCTTTGTACTGACAATACTTCCTAGAGTTAAAGAAAAGACTAAGCCAAGACCCAGTAACCAGCAAGTCTCAGGAGATAGACTACAGTAATAACTGTCAGCTAGTATTGTTGTGAATGACCACGATGGAGAGGAGAACTGTCATTCACAAAAACACAAACCAGTAACAACATAAGCTGGCTACTACACTAATATGAAACACAACAATACCAAGCTCATGGCTGTACGAATATTGTATTGTGTTAGCCATAAATTAGTGCAGAAAGTTTGATGTTTTAGTGATACCCTTTCAAATTTTCAGGATAATTTTAGTCCATTTTTTAGGCCTTTATATTTCTGAAAATGGTTCTGAAACCCAAATATGTATGCAATGTGTTACAGGAAGGAGCAATAAAATATAAATTATTTACAAAATTGCAGTTATTTTCTTGATATATTAAGAAGTAAAGGCTTTTGTGTGTTATTGGGGTAATTTACATCTAGAAATGAAAACAGTCACAGTTGTAACTTCAAATAATATTCATTTTAAAATATCCAATAATCAGATAAGCAATGCAATTTACAATTGAAATTGAAATTGTTCTTGACTTGATTTGCAATGGCTGCCACTCAAACAACAAATTAAATTCAAGATAGTAACAATAACTTATAAAGCCATTCAATACTTGGCCCCCAGCTACATCACTAACCTGGTCTCAAAATACCAACCAAATTCGCTCCTCCCAAGACCTCCTGTTCTCTAGCTCCCTTGTCACCTCATCCCATGCTCACCTCCAGGACTTCTCCAGAGCCTCTCCCATCCTCTGGAATGCTGTACCCCAATCTGTCTGACTTTCTCCTACTTTGTCCCCCTTCAGATGATCCCTGAAAACTCTCTTCAGAGAAGCCTATATAGCTCTCACCTAACAACTGTACATTTATCTTCTCTATTAGCACATCCCCCACAGTTACTACCTCTTGTATCTCTTGACTTTCCCTCTTAGATTGTAAGCTCCAATGAGCAGGGCCCACTTACTCCTATTGTATTTAAGTGTATTGTATTTGTACTGTCTACCCTCAAGTTGTAAAGCACTGCATATACTGTTGGCGCAATATAAATCCTGTATAATAATAATAATACTTTTGTAAATAGTTAGAAATGTATCTAAAGTTATCAAAGCTTAAACTGTTACTAAGCCCAGGACCAGTGACGGCTGGTTGTTTTTTTTGGGGGGGGCAAACAACCACCCCCCATTGGTTGATCAGTCGGTGGCACCCCCCACCCCCTGGCACTTACCCCATTGATTGTGGGTGGGCAGCGGTCGGGTTCCTGTGGGCAGCTGGTGGGTTGCGAGCTCCAGCGGGTGGGTTGCAGGGTCCATTGGGCAGCTGGTGGGTTGCAGGCTCCTATGGGTTGCGGGTGGGCTCCTGTTTCTTCTATGTAACATGGCGGCTTCTGCCCTCCTTCTCCTAGGAGTCCAAAAAGATCACCTGTTCTTTCAGCCTATCGGGTGATGGAGCTCAGACCCGCCTCATGATTGGCCGAGAGGAAGATCAGTGTGGTGATAGTGAATATTCATTCACTAGTGTCACACAACTAGGTGGGATCAGGGCACAGTGCTCTGCACCCTGAGCCCACCCTTTTTAAGCCTATTAGAGCCTCTGGTTCTAATCACGTGCTTCAAAAAACCACGCTCCCTCATTGGAATCCTTAGTCAGGCACCCTGCTATGTAGATCAGGGGGTCATATGCATGGATAGGGGGGCAGAACTTAATGGATGGCCCACTGCTGCTTAGGACCCTGCATTCACTATATCTGGTCTCCCACAGTACACAGAACATGGAAATGCAATTATTTTAGTAAATATAAACTGCTAAAGATACATTGTTCCTCTTTCTCTCTCTCCTTGCAGAGTGGAAGATGTGTAAAACAATAATAATAATAATAATTTAAAAATACAAAAAAAAATATCTAGATCAAGGTTTGACCTAGGCCAGTGCCAGATTTAGTGTTTAAGCCAAGATCATGGTCAAAGGTCAAGGTCAAAGGTTACGGTCAGTATTTTTTTTGGGCAGGGTTTTTTTTAAAATTAGTATCAGTGTCAGTTAGTGTCAGTGTGTTATAGGTAGGATAACAAACAAAATGTGCACTATTGTTTCTGGGCTGTACTATGGGTACAAAAAACAACTAACATACACATATGTGGAAGGGGTGTTGAATATAATCCAGGCATCGATTCATCACAATTTGGACATTCATGATGCTGCACCGATGCTGCGAACCAGAATAATCAATGTCGGATGACGTCATCTGTCCCTCTGTGCGGTCCGTGCGATGTTCTGCCTCTCTAGGAGAAACACAGAGGCAGGGCCTGCATGTTGGATAGAGCCCCCTTCACTGAAGCAGAGAGTCAGCTGATGAGCTGACAGCCAGTACAGTGCGGGGGGAGCTCAGGAGACCCGACTTGAGGAGAGGCTTCACTGGAGGCACGGAAGGGGGAAAACAGACTGAGCAGCATGGAGGAGGGGGAAACACTGACACTGAAAGCAGATGAGTGCCAGTGTCACTGATCTTATTCCTCCGCTACCATCACCCCTCTGCCTGATCCCAGCACCCCTCTGACATGGATCCCAGCACCAATCTGTCACTGATCCCAGTCAACCCTCTGCCTGATCCCAGCACCCATCTGCCTCTGATCCCAGCTACCGCTCTGCCTGATCCCAGCAGCCCTCTGACTGATCCCAGTCACCCCTCTGCCTGATCCCAGCACCCCTCTGTCTGATCCCAGCTACCCCTCTGTCTGATCCCAGCCACCCCTCTGCCTCTGATCCCAGCACCCTTCTGCCTGATCCCAGCACCCCTCTGCCTGATCCCAGCACCCCTCTGGCACTCATCCCAGCACCCCTCTGCCTGATCTCAGCACCCCTCTGTCTGATCCCAGCGCCCCTCTGATACTGATGCCAGCACCCCTCTGACACTGATCCCAGCACCCCTCTGACACTGATGCCAGCACCCCTCTGCCTCTGATCCCAGCACCCCTCTTACACTGATCTCAGCACCCCTCTGGCACTGATCCCACCACCCTTCTGCCACTGATCCCACCACCCCTCTGCCACTGATCCCAGCCATTCCTCTGCCACTGGCCCCAGCCATCCCTCTGCCACTTGTCCCACCATGCCCCTGATCCCAGCCATCCATCTGCCCCTGATTCCACCCATCCCTCTGCCACTGGAGAAAAATTTAGTTTTTCTGACTGCTTGAATTTTTGCATAAAAAGTTTTTAACCATGCGCACTTGCGCATCAATCATGATGTGTCGTGGAATCAAATCGTATTGAATCATGGACAAGGTAATCAAAATTGCATCGAATCGTGAGACCAGTGAAGATGCGCACCCCTAATATGTGGTTTGCTGCAATCATCAGGAGCAGGAGAATTTATTTTGGGTTGTTCTTTGGTGATAGGTTATGGCAGTAGCAAGAAATATACAGTTAAATGTAATATTTTTTTACTATATTGGGCCAGTTTTTCTTTGATAATAAAAAAAAAAAATCAAGAGATATCCATTACCATTTACCATCAAATGAAAAACCAATTTGTCCCGAAAAAAATGAAGTATAATCCACCTGGATGCACAAAGTAGTTGTGATGATATGTACAGTTTTACTAACACATATCAAAGTTGCAAAATTGTGCTTAGGCATTAACATTTGTTTTACCCTTAGGCACAAAGGGGTTAAAGCTGTCATGCCTGAGGTTTGCGGATGGGCTGTTAGCAAACGTGTTCCTTTAATATAAATTGGAGCATCCAGGAAGTTTGTTTTTTGTAAGTTTATTTCAAGTATTTCTTTTGTAAATGGACAAGAGAGCAAAAAAAAATCCCTTCACTGTCACCGTAGCAGCTCTCATTCCTGTAGTGCTATGAGACTTGAAATTTTGAAAGTACATAACATCAATCCAGTTCTAGAATTACTGTCATTAGAGGCAACTTGTTTGTGTAGAGTACATATCATTTTCTTTCCCCTGGAATTCAGATTTAACCTTTAGTGCTCTGTATTATGAAGCTCTACCCACATTTCCTCAAGCTTCCTGAGAAAGGTAAGTTCATGTCATCAAGTTTGAAAAGTCTTCTGACTGTAATTTACTTAGGCCTGATTTAAACTGTGACTGGTGTCTTATTCAGAAAGTAGCCATTCTTGTCTGCAATTCATATACCAGAATGAAACAGCATTACAAATTGCATGTGCATTTTGTATTACGGTCTCCACTTGGGGTGCATTTCAAGTCGTTGTCTTTCTTCCCTGCTGACATGGCAGCAGATGGCAATGCTACAGGCAATACTAAATCTGCCTGCTGGTTTTATCTTTGCTTCTCATTGAGGTTTTTGTTAATATAGTCATTATTGATTTGTTTATCATGTCTATCAAAGGACATTTAGCGTAAAGGCAAGTGTATATAATGCAGACCAGCTGCTGAACTTCCTTATTTGCCAAAATTCAGGGTGAATTGAGATCAGTGTTGAATCATATCTTTCAGTGCAATGTGGTTCATGTCTAGAACTTTGAAAACTTGTTCTTTTTTAATTGTTAGAGAAGTAATATTACATCTTGGGCAGAAATTTAAGTTAATATGTTAATATCAAAATATTCAACTATTTTTCCATCAAATTATGAGTGTATTTCTTTCACTAACATATTGTATGATCCAGAGAATTACTTTATAATTAATAAAAGACTTAATTGTTTAAGCTTCTTTAGCTGCACCCTGCTCTTCCAGTGTCCATTAACTGAACACGTTGTATTCTGTGAAGAGAAATACATTATTATCCACTTGCTTTCCGAGCCATAATAAAATGACATTGGCAGGAACACTCCGTCGATCCGGGCGAGCATCATATGACGTCTGCCACTTCCTACAGCTTCCCTCCTGTGGGACATAGCCTCTCTCTGATCAGGGAAAGAGTCAATGAAATTGGCTCTTTACCACATGACCGGTTGTGTACAATCACAGCTGATCACTATGGAGATCCACATGCACACAGCTCGTGTGCGCCCCCGTAGGCACGCATTGCAGCTATTGGCGTTGGGGCTTGTCCCTCAGAAAAAGTCCAGCCCTGATCAGGGTAAAGAGCCAATGAGTCCAATCACAGCTGGTCACATGATGTAAACAAAGCGTGGTAACCGATCATGTGTGAGAAGGAGATTGCGGTAACAGCTTGTTACAGCTTAGTGTACACACCAAGCACATTTATCGTCCCCTAGTAATAAAGAGGATCTGTTACCACCCCATCATAGTAACTGTCACCAACCCATTAAAGTACCTATCGCAGCCCATCAGAGTACCTGTCACCTGCCCATCAAAGTACCCGAGTACCTGTTACCTGTCCAACAAAGTACACAAGTACCTGTCACCAGTCCATCTGAGTACCCGAGTACCTGTCATTGCCCATCAAAGTACCTGAGTACTTGTCACCAGACCATCAGTGTACCCGAGTACCTGTCACCAGCCCATCTGAGTACCCGAGTACCTGTAACCTGCCCATCAGAATACCTGAATACCTGTCACCAGCCCATCAGAGTACCCGAGTACCTGTTACCTGTCCAACAAAGTACACAAGTACCTGTCACCAGTCCATCTGAGTACCCGAGTACCTGTCATTGCCCATCAAAGTACCTGAGTACTTGTCACCAGACCATCAGTGTACCCGAGTACCTGTCACCAGCCCATCAGAGTACCCGAGTACCTGTAACCTGCCCATCAGAATACCTGAATACCTGTCACCAGCCCATCAGAGTACCCGAGTACCTGTCACCTGCCCATCAAAGTACCCGAGTACCTGTCACCTGCCCATCAGAGTACCCGAGTACCTGTCACCAGCCCATCTGTGTAGCCGAGTACCTGTCACTAACCCATCAGAGTACCCAAGTACCTGCCACCAGTCCATCAGAGTACCAAGTACCTGTCACCAGTCCATCAGAGTACCGGAGTACCTATCACCAACCCATCAAAGTACCCGCGTACCTGTCACCAGCCCATCTGAGTACCCGAGTACCTGTCACCAGCCCAGCTGAGTACCCGAGTACCTGTCACCAGCCCATCTGAGTACCTCAGTGCCTGTCACCTGCCCATCTGAGTACCCGAGTACCTGTCACCAGACCATCAAAGTACCTGAGTACCTGTCACCTGCCCATCAAACTAACCGAGTACCTGTCACCAGCCCATCTGAGGACCCAAGTACCTGTCACCAGCCCATCTGTGTAGCCGAGTACCTGTCACTAACCCATCAGAGTACCCGAGTACCTGCCACCAGTCCATCAGAGTACTGAGTACCTGTCACCAGTCCATCAGAGTACCGGAGTACCTATCACCAACCCATCAAAGTACCCACGTACCTGTCACCAGCCCATCTGAGTACCCAAGTACCTGTCATCAGCCCATCTGAGTACCCGAGTACCTGTCACCAGCCCATCTGAGTACCCAAGTACCTGTCACCTGCCCATCAGAGTACCCGAGTGCCTGTCACCAGACCATCAGCGTACCTGGGTACCTGTCACCTGCCCATCTGAGTACCCAAGTAACTGTCACCTGCCCATCAGAATACCCAAATACCTGTCACCAGCCCATCTGAGGACCCAAGTACCTGTCACCAGCCCATCAAAGTACCCAAGTACCTTTTAGCAGTGCATCAGATTACACGAGTACCTGTCTCCAGCCCATCAGAGTACCCAAGTACCTATCTGCAGCCCATCAGAATACATGAGTACCTGTCACCTGTCCATCAGAGTACCCGAGTACCTATCTGCAGCCAATCAGAGTACCCAAGTACCTATCTGCAGTCCATGCCTCATAGAATATACCTCTGGGTGTTTGTTTTCCAAAACGGGGTAATTTTGTGAGTAATTCCACTGTCCTGGTGCTCCAGTGCCTTCAAAAGTGTGATAGGTATGAATTCAATTTTTTGTATAATTTATGCTCCTAGAACGCCTGACGGTGCCCCCTGCATGCTGGACCTCTGTATGTGGTCAGTCTGTGTAAAAGTTTCAAACATGTGGTATTGTCATACTCGGGACGAGTAGCAGAATGTATTTTGGGGTGTAATGTTTGCTATATGCATGCTATGTGTTTGAAATATCATATAAATTGACCACTTTGTGTAAAAAAAAAGTTTTAATTTTCTTTCCAAGTTTTCCGAAGACTTGTGGAAAAAAATGAACCCTTCAAATGACTCATAATGCCTCATAAAATATACATTGGGGTGTTTGCTTTCCAAAATGGGGTCATTTTGTGGGTAACTCCACTTTCCTGGTGCTCCAGGGCCTTCAAAAGTGTAATAGGTCGTTAGGAAATTAGATGTGTAATTTATGCTCCTTGAATGCCTGACGGTGCTCCCTGCATGTTGGGCCTCTGTATGTGGCCAGGCTCTGTAAAAGTCTCATACATGTGGTATTGTCTTACTCAGGATGGGTAGCAGAATGTATTTTTGGGATGTAATTTTTGCTATATGCATGCTATGTGTTCAAAATATCATATAAATTGACCACTTTGTGAAAAAAATATGTTTTCATTTTCTTTCCACGTTTTCTGAAGATTTGTGGAAAAAAATTAACCGTACATAAGACTCATAATGCCTCATAGAATATATGTTGGGGTGTTTGCTTTCCATTTTGAGGGTAATTCTATTGTCCTGGTGCTGCAGGGCCTTCAAAAGTGTAATAGGTGGTTAGGAAATTATATGTGTCATTTATGCTTCTAGAACAGTGTTTTTTAACTCCAGTCCTCAAGGCACACCAACAGGTCATGTTTTCAGGATTTCCCTCAGATGAAACAGCTGTGGTAATTACTAAGGCAATGAAACTGATCAAATCACCTGTGCAAACTCATGGAAATCCTGAAAACATGACCTGTTGGTGTGCCTTGAGGACTGGAGTTGAAAAACACTGTTCTAGAACGCCTGACGGTTCTCCTTGCATGTTGGACCACTGTATGTGGCCAGGCTGTGAAAAATTGTCATACATGTGGTATTGTCATACTTGGGAGGAGTAGCAGAATGTATTTTGGGGAGTAATTGGAAGTATGCATATGCTGTGTGTGAAAAATAACTTGTTATTATGACAATTTTGCGTAAAAAAAAAAATAATTTCTTAACTTTCCCATGAATTGTGGGAAAAAATTACAACTTCAAAAAACTCGACTTGGGGGAATTGTGTACTTTCCTGACATTTCAGGGCCTCAAGAAATGAGATAGGCCACCAGTACATCAGGTGTCCATCACAGTCATGCCTACTAACGGCATGGCTGTGATTGGCCAGTGCATCATGTGACCCAGCCTCTGTTTAAGCTGGAGTCACCTAGTGCTGCATGTCACATGCTCTCAGGCTAGTCTAGGGAGAGGATGCTGCCGGCGCCGTGAGGGACAGATTGCAGATATTAATAACATATCATCCTGCTTTACAGAACAATCTGATTCTGGACTAGGTAGAGATTACTACTACTGCTTTGAGGGACGGATTGCAGATCTCATCCTGCATTTCAGAAAGATCTGATTCTGGACTAGGTAGAGTTTCATGCTTTAAGGGACAGATTATTGTTCTAAAATCATCTCCTAGTTCTATAGGGTCAGGTTCCTGCTGTTGCTGTAAGGGACAGATTATTGTTCTAAAATCATTGCCTACTCCTATAGGGTCATGTTCCTGCTTTTAACATGGACAAGCTAAAATAGAGGGCTGCGCTAATTATAAATAAACGTATGATATAATTATTGAGTCCAAATAATCAAATTAAAATAAACAAAATAGTGATTAATGAACAAATCCGATATGAATGGCAATGGTCATCAGCAAGCAGACTTCATAAATAACTGTAGTCACCTGAAGTGCTGATAGAGCATGCTACGTGATACACCACCAACAATTAAAAGGCTTACCATATAGATAAGCCAAATCAGCATGTAGCCTGGTCCATCCAGATGAGTGGGAACGGCTGAACCTCTGCTGTCACTCTCCCAAACAACGATGGTATTCGGAATGGATGAAACAAAAGGTACATAAACCAAAATCCCCCTCCAGGGGTGGAGATGTAACCCAGCCTTCACCAGTCAGTAATCATCAGATAATGTCACCAGACGGATATATAATGAAAGAAAACGGTTGCATAGCATAATACTGTAAAACTGGTTTAATCCAAATATAAAATACTACTCACAAAAGGAATTGTAAATCTCATTTAAAAGCCGGCAGTTGTGTCCCTCGGGTACACAATGTAAACAGAGGTGACGTCAGCGCGCCCTCCTGACGTACGTTACATCATCAACAGACGTCGTCCTGGGGATAGGGCGCGCCGTTGACTGTCACCGTTTATATGTCCGTCCCACACCCTATCCGAGGTGAGGGCAAAGTCTCCTTCTTCCATCTTGGCTAAGGGCAGTTCATGACCTCACCGAATTCGTCCATATGTAGTGAGGAAAACTATCCCATACTATTGACTATGTAAGTTAATAAATTAAACCTAACCTAAAAAAATATCAAAACGATCTGAACACTGATTGTAGTGTTCGGATCACAGACCTTTAAGCCTCCTCTTAATTGTGGATATAATTTTTAAAGATATTAACAGGGGCCCGGATTACGAACCACCCATTCTTATAGAAATCAGAAATCGAGCCACCTCCTGAGATCAGCAAGGTATTACCCCGTCCAATTATTAAAAAATTAGCAGGAAACCGGGATACATACCCCCAACTTGGATAGAGTTCACAGATTGAGGTCATATATTGCAAATCAAATAAACTCATATTTAAAACATACCACAAAAATATATAAATAATGTAGTTAAACCATTAAATTGATAATGTAAAAATATCATAATTAGGAAAAAATAATTTATAAATTTCTCCTATACCTCAGGATTAGAGTTGAGCGAACCTCTGGAAGTTCGGGTTCTGCTGGTCCGTCCGAACTTCGGGACAAAGTCCGGGTCCGGACGGAACCCGAACGATCGCACGGACAACGAACCCCATTGAAATCAATGGGGACCCGAACTTTTATGCACAAAAATGGCTGTAACAAAGTCCCTAGAGGGCTGCAAAAGGAAGTAAAATGGGGGTAAGGGTAGGGCAAGTGCCCTACAAAAAAATGGGGACAGGGAAATAACTGTAAATATTTAAAAAAAAATAAAAACATAAAAAAAGCAAAAATGGAGGTGAATGTGGATCATCTTCAAACTGTGTCTGAAAAGTATTAATTAATGGTAGAAGCCATATAACTGTTCTAAAATCATCTTCAAACTAGGGCAAGTGCCCTACAAATAAATGGGGATAGGGAAAATAAATTAAAATCAAGTAAAAAAACGGGAAGGGGGGTGGATGTGGAGTAGGAGCCTAGAGGTTGACTAGGCCGTGACCGTGGCAGTGTAGGTGGAAGTGGCGGTGGTAGAGGAGTAGGAGGAGGTAGCCTGGTAACATGGTTTTTTTTTGTATTGAGGCCTATTCAAAAAAAGAAGTATATGAATGGCTGTGTGAGTCCGGTCTAAATGTTTATTCTGCATCTGGCCTGAGTGTGTCGGTAAGTATATGAAGAAAAAAACTTATCCGGAGTTATGTTTTTTTTTGGTACAATGGTCCGATGGAGGAGGATGAGGAGATGGTGGCGGTGAAGGTGGATGTGACGGTGCCAGTGCCGGATCAGTTGGAGATCCGAGGATGAGGTGTAGGTGGGGGGAAGGGCAAAAAAATGAACTAAAATTAAATAAAAGGGATAGGGGTAAA
>BLSH010344868.1:7052-19118 GCA_018402905.1 Glandirana rugosa | reverse complement strand
AGTATAGTATAGTTTTTGTGTTTCTGTACACTCCTTTGACCTCCTGTACCGATCCGGCTGGGTCGGAGGGGCAGGCAGGGGCGTAACGATAGGGGTTGCAGGGGTTGCAATTGCAACCGGGCCCCATGGTCCAGGGGGCCCATGTGCCTCCCTTGTACACCTGAATAGGAGGGATGGCGGGGGGGCATTTAGAGGACCCAATCTCTTCCCTTTTCCTCTATCCAGTTTACTTGTCTTCTGCTGTTCCCAGGGCCCCTGTGTGCTTCCCTGGTCCCCCTGGGGCCTGCTGCAGAACTTGTGAAAGGGCCCCACTGCAGTACCGTAATAAAGGGACCCATGATAGGTGTAAAGGGCCCCAGGATCAGTGGGAAGAGGGAAGGGCCCTGGCCAGGGGTCAGGGGGCCCTTCATAATTTCTTGCACCGGGGCCCTGAAGGTTCTAGTTACGCCTCTGGGGGCAGGTTTTGGTTAAACTCCTCTAACCGCCCCCCTTTTACAAAGGGGATGGCGGACTATTACTGTGAGATATGTTGTTGGCCATGTTCGGCCCTGGTTTGGTTGTAATCTGTATATCTCCTTGCCATGTGTTTTTACGACTAATGTAACTATTGTAATTATACTTTGTCAAAAATTAATAAAAACATACTTTAAAAAAAAAAAAAAAGGCGGTGGTGGTGTGCGTGCCATGTGAAGGGGTTAAGGTGGCTGCGGTGTGCGTGCCATGTGAAGGGGTTAAGGTGGCTGCGGTGTGCGTGCCATGTGAAGGGGTTAAGGCGGTGGCGGTGTGTGTGCCATGTGAAGAGGTTAAGGCGGCGTGCGTGCCAAGTGAAGGGGTTAAGGTGGCGGCAGGGTGCGTGCCATGTGAAGGGGTTAAGGCGGCGGGGGTGTGCGTGCCATGTGAAGGGGTTAAGGCGGCTGTGGTATTCGTGCCATGGGAAGGGGTTAAGGCGGCTATGGCGCGTGTGCCATGTGAAGGGGTTAAGGCGGCGGCGGTGTGCGTGCCATGTGAAGGGGTTAAGGCGGCTGTGGTGCCCATGCCATGGGAAGGGGTTAAGGCGCTATGGCGCATGTGCCATGTGAAGGGGTTAAGGCAGTGGCGGTGTGCGTGCCATTTGAAGGGTTGAGGCGGCGCCGTGCCTGCCATGTGAAGACACATCTGCTCCCCTCCCCCGTCACTCTGATCCTAATTTTCTGCCGTCCTCCATTTATGGAGCAGATTTCTCATCTCTCATTCAGCCTCAAATATTTCCCGAACATCAAAAAACAAGTTTACAAGCAATAAAGACGGCGACTTTGAAAAGCGAGGGAGAAGGGACAGGTCCTTCACTCGACAAGGCTTTATTACCGCCGCTTTGATCCGCGGCGCGCTCTTAATCAAAATCATCGCCGGCCTCTTTAAAAAGAAATTAAAAAAAAGGAAATTCTGAAAAAAAAACCTAAACGCACCTTTTCTGGGGCTCCTTTCTGTTTGATTGTCCCTAACGATGGCGATAACCTTTATTAGGAGTGATGGGAAATTACAGACCGCTCCCCCCGCGCCCCCTTTGATGCCCGGCCGCTTTCATTCCGCGCTCCTCGCTAAAGACGCGCCCGGATGGAGCACTTCACACGCCGAGATCCTGTGGCTATATTCCGCCTTTTGTTTTGAAGTCTCCCCGCTCCTTTGAAATTAGCATTTCCCTTTCAAAGGCGATGAGAGCCATCCTTGTGGCGGAATGTATTTACCGGCAGAGCCCTAAATACGCCGGCGCGGGGGGGGACGCGGCGCGCTGACTTTACCCTCTCACCAACTCCAGGGAAGATGAAAGACGCAGGTCACAAAAATACAACCTAAAGTGGACCTGTCATTAGATATATTCAGAGATCACAGCCCCCCCCCCCCCCCGACAATCCCTTCATCTGCTTTTCTCTCCAGAAGGGCGGCGCTCTTTGTTCAGGCATTGTCATATAAAACAGGTGGAGCTTTTTGGCAAAAGAGCTGATGGTTGGTCAGGTTGGCATCTCTTCCCTCTTACTCCCTGGACAGGTCATTGGGGTTGTTGGCATGCTGTTTATACAATTATAGGTGCAGCAACCATTCTCATATCGTTTACTGTGATTACCAGTTCTGCCACTAGGTGATAATGTGGCACAAAAGACAAAACTTTTTTTTTCATTTTGCATAAAGTAAGGGAGGGTTATAACCCCGGTCAGATTTATTGCCATCTAAGTACCATTAGGGAGATTCCCCTTCACTTCCTGCCCCATAGCCTCAGGAAGTGAGAGGAAATCCCCCCAGAATGAGGGAATCCCTGGTAGTCATTAGAACTAGTGTCCCCATTGGGAGATTTCTCCTCCATCTGTCCTGAACCCACCACAGGTTCCCCTGACACCTCAGCCTGTCCTGAACCCACCACAGGTTCCCCTGACACCTCCGCCTGTACTGAACCCACCACAGGTTCATCTGAGACCTCGGCCTGTCCTTCATATACCACAGGTTCCTCTGATATCTCCATCTGACCTGAACCCACCACAGGTTCCACTGAGACCTCCGCTTGTCCTGAACCCACCACAGGTTTTCCTCAGAGCTCTGACTAATCTGAACCCACCATAAGTTCTTCTAAGACCTCTGCCTGTCCTTAACGCACCACAGGTCCCTCTGACACTTCGGACTGTCCTGAACCCACCACAGGTTCTGCTGATACCTCGGACTGTCCTGAACCCACCGCAGGTTCCCTTGACACCTAAGCCTGTTCTGAACCCACCACAGGTTCATCTGAGACCTCGGCCTGTCCTGAACCCACCATAGGTTCCTTGAGACCTTGGCCTGTCCTTCATATACCACAGGTTCCTCTGATATCTCCATCTGACCTGAACCCACCACAGGTTCCACTGAGACCTCCGCTTGTCCTGAACCCACCACAGGTTCTGCTGATACCTCGGACTGTCCTGAACCCACCGCAGGTTCCCTTGACACCTAAGCCTGTCCTGAACCCACCATACGTTCTAACATCTCAGGCTGTCCTGAACCCACCACAGGTTCCACTGAGGCCTCTGTCTGTCCTGAACCCACAACATGTTTTCCTGAGAGCTCTGACTAATCTGAACCCACCATAAGTTCTTCTAAGACCTCTGCCCGTCCTTAACGCACCACAGGTTCCTCTGACACTTCGGACTGTCCTGAACCCACCACAGGTTCAGCTGATACCTCGGACTGTCCTGAACCCACCGCAGGTTCCTCTGACACCTCGGTCTGTCCTGAACCCCCTCCCCCCAGTTTTGTTAGAGACCTCCATCTGTCTTGAACCCACAACAGGTTCCTCAGAGCCCTCCGCCTATCCTGGACCCACCACAGGTTCCTTTGGCCTATCTTAGGCCCCATAGGCTCAAGAAGTGAGAGGAAACCCCTCCAGAATGAAGGAATCCCTGGTAGTCATTAGAACTAGTGTCCCCATTGGGAGATTGATCCTCCATCTGTCCTGAACCCACCACAGGTTCCCATGAGGCCTCAGCCTGTCCTGAACCCACCACAGGTTCCTGTGAGACCTTGGCCCGTCCTGAACCCACCACAGGTTCATCTGACACCTAAGCCTGTCCTTAATTTACCACAGGATCCTCTGAGATCTCCATCTGTCTTTAACCCTTTAACCCACCAAAGGTTTTCCTGACGCCACGGTCTGTCCTGGACACACCACAGGTTCATCTGAGAATGCTGTCTGTCCTGAACCCCCCCCCCCCCCGAGTTCTTTGAGACCCCCATCTGCTTTGAACCTGTCATAGGTTCCTTGTCCTGCCACCACACGTTCCCCTGACACCTCGGCCTGTCCTGAACCCAGCAACGGTTCCACTGAGACCTCTGCCTGTCTTGAACCTGCCACAGGTTCTCTGGGACACCTCAGTCTGTGCTGAACCCACCACATGATCCTCTGAGACCTCCGCCTGTCCAGGACCCACCAGAAGTTCCTCAGAGACCTCCGCCTTTTCTGAACCCCCTTCTCCCAGTTTTCTTTGAGACCTCCATCTGTCTTGAACCTGCCACAGGTTCTCCATGACCCCTCCACCTGTCCTGAACCCACCGCAGGTTCCCCTGACACCTTGGTCTTTCCTGGACCCACCACAGGTTCCTGAGACCTCCGCTTGTCCTGGACCGACCACAGGTTCCTTTTGCCTATCTTAGGCCCCATAGGCTCAGGAAGTGAGAGGAAACCCAGAATGATGGAATACCTGGTAGTCTTTAGAATTAGTGTCCCCATTGGGAGATTTTTCCTCCATCTGTCCTGAACCCACCACAGGTTCCCATGATACCTCGGCCTGCCCTGAACCCACCACAGGTTCCTGTGAGACCTCGGCCTGCCCTGAACCCACCACAGGTTCCTGTGAGACCTCGGCCTGTCCTGAACCCACCACAGGTTCCTGTGAAACCTCGGCCTGTCCTGAACCCACCACAGGTTCCTGTGAAACCTCGGCCTGTCCTGAACCCACCACAGGTTCCTGTGAGACCTCGACCTGTCCTGAACCCACCACAGGTTCCTGTGAGACCTCGGTCTGTCCTGAACCCACCACAGGTTCCTGTGAGACCTCGGCCTGTCCTGAACCCACCACAGGTTCCTGTGAGACCTCGGCCTGTCCTGAACCCAACATAGGTTGATCTGACACCTAAGCCTGTCCTTAATTTACCACAGGTTCCTCTGAGATCTCCATCTGTCTTGAACCCACCATTAACACCTTGGTCTGTCCTGGACCCACCACAGGTTCCTCAGAGACCTCCGCCTGTCCTGGACCTACCACAGGTTCCTCAGAGACCTCCGAATGTCCTGGACCTACCACAGGTTCCTTGGCCTGTCCTGAATCTCCTGCAAATGCAACATGTGATTTTAGTGCGTTTTGTAAGCAGGAGCAAAAACGCAGGAGGTGTGAATGTAGCTTAAACACCAAAGAGTGTGCTTTACCCTGTAATTGGTTTCAGAAGCAATGCTGACTGCGCTACTGTACAGGGCATGCCATGGTGACAATATGAGACATCACTGAGGTGAAATCCCTTCCCAGGAAATGAGCCACGCATCGCATTTAAAACGCACCGCACACACCTTCCGCCACACTAATAGACGCTGACCCCGATAGCGCGCGGCGGAAATCAAAGAGCGCCAACAATGAGCGATTGAAGAGCTCATCTGAAAGTCGGCGAGCGATAAAAAAAAAATCCAGCGCCCAAAGAGAAGAAAAGTTTACAAATTTACAAGAGAGGGAGAGGAGGGGGGAGAGGAAGAGAATGGAAATATTCGCAGATTAAGATAAGACGGGCGACCTCTCCGCCGCAGATCATTCCCCAGCATGATCTGTTGATGAATGGAGGAGATTGCGCTTTGAAATGACACACAGAAATAAAGAACATATGGGCGACGGATGTAAGCGACGCAAGCTGCGGGAAGAAAGGCTGCCAGCGCCTCAGATGTCTTTGTGATCTCGGCGGCGAAATATTTTAATGTGTAACGTCTTCCTATAGTGGATAGAGAGGGTCAGAACTCCCCGGGACGCCCCATTTACATTCTAATCACTCCGCGTCCCCAGAAGAAGCGCTGTCACCGCCGCATCGCCAGATATACGTATGGGGGGGCCCAATGTATGCATTATTTATAGGGAGCGACGCTCTGCATGGTGCAATACTCTGCACTATGTGTATGGGGGGGCCCAATGTATGCATTATTTATAGGGTGCGACGCTCTGCATGGAGCAATACTCTGCACTATGTGTATGGGGGGTCCAATGTATGCATTATTTATAGGGTGCGACGCTCTGCATGGAGCAATACTCTGCACTATGTGTATGGGGGGTCCAATGTATGCATTATTTATAGAGAGCGACGCTCTGCATGGTGCAATACTCTGCATTATGTGTATGGGGGGGCCCAATGTATACATTATTTATAGGGTGCGACGCTCTGCATGATGCAATACTCTGCACTATGTGTGGGGGGGCCCAATGTATACATTATTTATAGGGAGCGACGCTCTGCATGGTGCAATACTCTGCACTATGTGTATGGGGAGGCCAAATGTATACATTATTTATAGGGAGCGACACTCTGCATGGTGCAATACTCTGCACTATGTGTATGGGGAGGCCAAATGTATACATTATTTATAGAGAGCGACGCTCTGCATAGTGTAATACTCTGCACTATGTGTATGGGGGGCCCAATGTATACATTATTTATAGGGACCGACGCTCTGCATGGTGCAATACTCTGCACTATGTGTATGGGGGGTCCAATGTATACATTATTTATAGGGAGCGACGTTCTGCATGGTGCAATACTCTGCACTATGTGTATGGAGGGCCCAATGTATACATTATTTATAGGGAGCGACGCTCTGCATGGTGCAATACTCTGCACTATGTGTATGGGGGGCCCAATGTATACATTATTTATAGGGAACGACGCTCTTCATGGTGCAATACTCTGCACTATGTGTATGGGGGGGCCCAATGTATACATTATTTATAGGGAGCGATGCTCTGCATGGAGGAATACTCTGCACTATGTGTATGGGGGGCCCAATGTATACATTATTTATAGGGAGCGACGCTCTGCATGGTGCAATACTCTGCACTATGTGTATGGGGGGCCCAATGTATACATTATTTATAGGGAGCGACGCTCTGCATGGTGCAATACTCTGAACTATGTGTATGGGGGGCCCAATGTATACATTATTTATAGGGAGCAACGCTCTGCATGGAGCAATACTCTGCACTATGTGTATGGGGGGCCCAATGTATACATTATTTATAGGGAGCGACGCTCTGCATGGTGCAATACTCTGCACTATGTGTATGGAGGGGCCCAATGTATACATTATTTATAGGGAGCGACGCTCTGCATGATGCAATACTCTGCACTATGTGTATGGGGGCCCAATGTATACATTATTTATAGGGAGCGATGCTCTGCATGGTGCAATACTCTGCACTATACGTATGGGGGGATCAATGTATACATTATTTATAGGGAGCGACGCTCTGCATGGTGCAATACTCTGCACTATGTGTATGGGGGGGCCCAATGTATACATTATTTATAGGGAGCGATGCTCTGCATGGTGCAATACTCTGCACTATGTGTATGGGGGGCCGAATGTATACATTATTTATAGGGAGCGACGCTCTGCATGGTGCAATACTCTGCACTATGTGTATGGGGGGCCCAATGTATACATTATTTATAGGGAGCGACGCTCTGCATAGTGCAATACTCTGCACTATGTGTATGGGGGGCCGAATGTATACATTATTTATAGGGAGCGATGCTCTGCATGGTGCAATACCCTGCACTATGTGTATGGGGGGCGAATGTATACATTATTTATAGGGAGCGACACTCTGCATGGTGCAATACTCTGCACTATGAGTATTGGGGGCCCAATTTATACATTATTTATAGGGAGCAACGCTCTGCATGGAGGAATACTCTGCACTATGTGTATGGGGGGCCCAATGTATACATTATTTATAGGGAGCGACACTCTGCATGGAGCAATACTCTGCACTATGTGTATGGGGGGCCCAATGTATACATTATTTATAGGGAGCGACACTCTGCATGGTGCAATACTCTGCACTATGTGTATGGGGGGGCCAATGTATACATTATTTATAGGGAGCGACGCTCTGCATGGTGCAATACTCTGCACTATGTGTATGGGGGGGCCAATGTATACATTATTTATAGGGAGCGACGCTCTGCATGGAGGAATACTCTGCACTATGTGTATGGGGGGCCCAATGTATACATTATTTATAGGGAGCAACGCTCTGCATGGTGCAATACTCTGCACTATGTGTATGGGAGGCCCAATGTATACATTATTTATAGGGAGCAACGCTCTGCATGGAGGAATACTCTGCACCATGTGTATGGGAGGGCCCAATGTATACATTATTTATAGGGACCAACGCTCTGCATGGTGCAATACTCTGCACTATGTGTATGGGAGGCCCAATGTATACATTATTTATAGGGAGCAACGCTCTGCATGGAGGAATACTCTGCACTATGTGTATGGGGGGCCCAATGTATACATTATTTATAGGGAGCGACACTCTGCATGGTGCAATACTCTGCACTATGTGTATGGGGGGCCCAATGTA
This sequence comes from Glandirana rugosa, assembly GCA_018402905.1. Taxonomy (NCBI): domain Eukaryota; kingdom Metazoa; phylum Chordata; class Amphibia; order Anura; family Ranidae; genus Glandirana; species Glandirana rugosa. The sequence goes on along the minus strand of BLSH010344868.1, from coordinate 10,992 downwards.
TACATTATTTATAGGGAGCAATGCTCTGCATGGTGCAATACTCTGCACTATGTGTATGGGGGGCCCAATGTATACATTATTTATAGGGAGCAACGCTCTGCATGGAGGAATACTCTGCACTATGTGTATGGGGGGCCCAATGTATACATTATTTATAGGGAGCGATGCTCTGCATGGTGCAATACTCTGCACTATGTGTATGGGGGACACAATGTATGCATTATTTATAGGGAGCGACACTCTGCATGGTGCAATACTCTGCACTATGTGTATGGGGGGGCACAATGTATACATTATTTATAGGTAGCGATGCTCTGCATGGTGCAATACTCTGCACTATGTGTATGGGGGGGCCCAATGTATACATTATTTATAGGGAGCAACGCTCTGCATGGTGCAATACTCTGCACTATGTGTATGGGGGGGTCCAATGTATACATTATTTATAGTGAGCGACGCTCTGCATGGAGGAATACTCTGCACTATGTGTATGGGGGGCCTAATGTATACATTATTTATAGGGAGCGACGCTCTGCATGGTGCAATACTCTGCACTATGTGTATGGGGGGCCTAATGTATACATTATTTATAGGGAGCGACGCTCTGCATGGTGCAATACTCTGCACTATGTGTATGGGGGGCCCAATGTATACATTATTTATAGGGAGCGATGCTCTGCATGGTGCAATACTCTGCACTATGTGTATGGGGGGGCCCAATGTATACATTATTTATAGGAAGCGACGCTCTGCATGGTGCAATACTCTGCACTATGTGTATGGGGGGCCTAATGTATACATTATTTATAGGGAGCGACGCTCTGCATGGTGCAATACTCTGCACTATGTGTATGGGGGGCCCAATGTATACATTATTTATAGGGAGTGACGCTCTGCATGGAGCAATACTCTGCACTATGTGTATGGGGGGCCCAATGTATACATTATTTATAGGGAGCGACGCTCTGCATGGAGCAATACTCTGCACTATGTGTATGGGGGGCCCAATGTATACATTATTTATAGGGAGCGACGCTCTGCATGGTGCAATACTCTGCACTATGTGTATGGGGGGGCCCAATGTATACATTATTTATAGGGAGCAACGCTCTGCATGGAGGAATACTCTGCACTATGTGTATGGGGGGCCCAATGTATACATTATTTATAGGGAACGACACTCTGCATGGTGCAATACTCTGCACTATGTGTATGGGGGGCCCAATGTATACATTATTTATAGGGAGTGATGCTCTGCATGGAGCAATACTCTGCACTATGTGTATGGGGGGCCCAATGTATACATTATTTATAGGGAGCGACACTCTGCATGGTGCAATACTCTGCACTATGTGTATGGGGGGCCCAATGTATACATTATTTATAGGGAGCGACACTCTGCATGGTGCAATACTCTGCACTATGTGTATGGGGAGCCCAATGTATACATTATTTATAGATAGCGATGCTCTGCATGGTGCAATACTCTGCACTATGTGTATTGGGGGGGCCCAATGTATACATTATTTATAGGGAGCGACGCTCTGCATGGTGCAATACTCTGCACTATGTGTATGGGGGGCCCAATGTATACATTATTTACAGGGAGCGACGCTCTGCATGGTGCAATACTCTGCACTATGTGTATGGGGGGCCCAATGTATACATTATTTATAGGGAGCGACGCTCTGCATGGAGGAATACTCTGCACTATGTGTATGGGGGGCCCAATGTATACATTATTTATAGGGAGCGACGCTCTGCATGGTGCAATACTCTGCACTATGTGTATGGGGGGCCCAATGTATACATTATTTATAGGGAGCAACACTCTGCATGGTGCAATACTCTGCACTCTGTGTATGGAGGAGCCCAATGTATACATTATTTATAGGGAGTGACGCTCTGCATGGAGGAATACTCTGCACTTTGTGTATGGAGGAGCCCAATGTATACATTATTTATAGGGAGTGACGCTCTGCATGGAGGAATACTCTGCACTATGTGTATGGGGGGGCCCAATGTATGCATTATTTATAGGGTGTGACGCTCTGCATGGTGCAATACTCTGCACTATGTGTATGGGGGGCCCAATGTATACATTATTTATAGGGAGCGATGCTCTGCATGGTGCAATACTCTGCACTATGTGTATAGGGGGTCCAATGTATACATTATTTATAGTGAGGGACACTCTGCATGGTGCAATACTCTGCACTATGTGTATGGGGGGTCCAATGTATACATTATTTATAGGGAGCGACACTCTGCATGGTGCAATACTCTGCACTCTGTGTATGGGGGGGCCCAATGTATACATTATTTATAGGGAGCAACACTCTGCATGGTGCAATACTCTGCACTATGTGTATGTGGGGCCCAATGTATGCATTATTTATAGGGAGCGACGCTCTGCATGGTGCAATACTCTGCACTATGTGTATGGGGGGGCCCAATGTATACATTATTTATAGGGAGCAACACTCTGCATGGAGCAATACTCTGCACTATGTGTATGGGGGGCCCAATGTATACATTATTTATAGGGAGCGACGTTCTGCATGGTGCAATACTCTGCACCATGTGTATGGGGGGCCCAATGTATACATTATTTATAGGCAGCGACACTCTGCATGGTGCAATACTCTGCACTATGTGTATGGGGGGCCCAATATATGCATTATTTATAGGGAGCAACACTCTGCATGGAGCAATACTCTGCACTATGTGTATGGGGGGCCCAATGTATGCATTATTTATAGGGAGCAACACTCTGCATGGAGCAATACTCTGCACTATGTGTATGGGGGGGCCCAATGTATACATTATTTATAGGGAGCAACGCTCTGCATGGTGCAATACTCTGCACTATGTGTATGGGGGACCCAATGTATACATTATTTATAGGGAGCGACGCTCTGCATGGTGCAATACTCTGCACTATGTGTATGGGGGGGCCCAATGTATACATTATTTATAGGGAGCGACGCTCTGCATGGTGCAATACTCTGCACTATGTGTATGGGGGGCCCAATGTTTACATTATTTATAGGGAGCGACGCTCTGCATGGTGCAATACTCTGCACTATGTGTATGGGGGGCCCAATGTATACATTATTTATAGGGAACGACACTCTGCATGGAGCTATACTCTGCACTATGTGTATGGGGGGGCCCAATGTATACATTATTTATAGGGAGCGACGCTCTGCATGGTGCAATACTCTGCACTATGTGTATGGGGGGCCCAATGTATGCATTATTTATAGGGAGCTACACTCTGCATGGAGGAATACTCTGCCCTATGTGTATGGGGGGCCCAATGTATACATTATTTATAGGGAGCGACGCTCTGCATGGAGCTATACTCTGCACTATGTGTATGGGGGGGCCCAATGTATACATTATTTATAGGGAGCAACACTCTGCATGGAGGAATACTCTGCACTATGTGTATGGGGGGCCCAATGTATACATTATTTATAGGGAGCGACGTTCTGCATGGTGCAATACTCTGCACCATGTGTATGGGGGGCCCAATGTATACATTATTTATAGGGACCGATGCTCTGCATGGTGCAATACTCTGCACTATGTGTATGGGGGGCCCAATGTATGCATTATTTATAGGGAGCAACACTCTGCATGGAGCAATACTCTGCACTATGTGTATGGGGGGGCCCAATGTATGCATTATTTATAGGGAGCGACGCTCTGCATGGTGCAATACTCTGCACTATGTGTATGGGGGGGCCCAATGTATGCATTATTTATAGGGAGCGACGCTCTACATGGTGCAATACTCTGCACTATGTGTATGGGGGGGCCCAATGTATGCATTATTTATAGGGAGCGACGCTCTGCATGGTGCAATACTCTGCACTATGTGTATGGGGGGGCCACCCGGGGGGGTATGTGTATCACGTCTCATAACGTGGTA
>BLSH010344839.1:80300-94054 GCA_018402905.1 Glandirana rugosa | reverse complement strand
AGGAGAGACGGAGATTAGACTCACAAGAAGGTATCTATAACCTAAGTGGAGTTAAATTTACCCATGAAGAAAATGCTGTTTTAAAACTGGGCCTTAAATTTGGGTTAAAACAACCAGTAAATAAGTTTAATATATATATAGATGTGCATAAATATATGAGAAAATTAAATATAAAAAAATATTTTCTCAATAATGCATCCTATACCCAGAGTAATAACTCAGGAGCAAGAAATGGATTGAACAGTGGATTAAAAAATAAATCATTGTTCAATCCCCACAAAAACGATAATCAGCATTTGGAGGTCTTTAAAAATTTGGTGTTGAGGGACCTAGAAAAAGTTGTCCCTAGAAATAATAACAATTCACAATACATTCAGAGAGGCATAAATAGGCTGGAAAAAAATAAAGAAGTGATTGTGAGACCGGCAGATAAGGGGGGAGGAATAGTTATCCTGACCAAAAAGTATTATATTGAACAACTTAGCAATATGTTAAACGATACGAATACTTATGCTAAACTAAGTGGTGACCCTACGAATCAATACACTCAAGAATTGAGTATGCTTGTAGAAGCAGGGTACAGATCCCATGTATTGACCAAAAAAGAAAAGAAATATCTAGTGGCTAGTGTAAGCAGGATACCAACGATTTACACCTTGCCAAAAATCCACAAGGACCAACTCAACCCCCCAGCCAAACCCATAGTAAATAGCATTGGGTCGGTAGCAGCCAGGGTGGGACAATATCTTGACAAGTTTTTACAAGAAAGTGTCATTAAGACGAAGGCCTACCTAAAGGACACAAAAAACTTGTTACAGATATTGCAGGAGGTTGTTTTGAATGAACACGAGGAGACGTTTTTGGTAACAGCTGACGTCTCCTCGTTATATACAATAATCCAGCACGATGACGCACTCCTAGCCTTGAACTGGGCCCTTAGTCAAAGGGATGAGATCCCCTTTGAGCAGAAAGTATTCCTACGAAATGTGCTAGACTTTTGTCTCGCACATAACTATTTTTGGTTTCAGGAACAATTCTTCTCCCAAAAGATTGGGGTGGCAATGGGCGCAAAATTTGCGCCCAGCCTTGCCAATCTTTTTATGGCCGAATGGGAAGACAAGGAAATATTTGGCAAACCAAGGAAGGAAATCCGTTTATACAAGAGGTACATTGATGACCTCTTGTTTGTGTGGGCAGGCACCGAAGATACATTAATTACATTCCTGAATGACCTTAATAACAACACTAAAAATATTATATTAACATCCAATTACAGCCAAGATAGAGTAAACTATTTAGACCTTAATATTTTTAGAAAAGGCAATAAGTTTGAGACTTCGGTCTTTTTTAAGACTACAGACAGGAATAGTTATCTTCCTCTGACAAGCGGACATCACCCTACCTGGCTACGCAATATCCCGAAAGGGCAATTTATGCGGATTAAAAGGAACTGCACCAGTGAGGTAGATTTTATCCAACAGGCCGAAATCATTAAACAGAGGTTCGTAGCCAAAGGATACAAACCAGAGATTCTAGATTCCACTATAGAACAAATAGGAGGGATACCAAGAGATTCCCTTTTACAAAATAAAGAGAATGGATCTAGTAATCCTGATAATCATCAATTAAACTTCATTACCAATTTTCACTCACAATATAAAGACATCGAAAAAATCTTCCAAACCCACTGGCATATCCTTGCAATGGATAAAACCCTAAACAAGATATTACCATCAGCACCAAAATTTGTTTACAGGAAAGCCCCCAGTATTGGGGACAGAGTGGTAAAAAAAATCTTAGACCCACCTGTGAAACAGACATCTTTTTTGGATCTTGATGGTTTTTACGCTTGTAGAAAGTGCAGTGCTTGCAATGAAATAAGAGAGCCGGTAAGAGGATTAAAAGAATTCATAGCCCCTACGAATAATAAATCTTTTCGAATTAAGCAATTTATCACATGTAACACTGACTATGTGGTATATGCCCTGATGTGCTCTTGTAACCTATTATATATAGGAAGAACTAAACGAAAATTAAAAGGTGAGGATTGGGGAGCATATAAAAAATATTAAACTAGGCTATAAAGAACATAGTGTGTCGTTACACTACAAGTTGGTACATAACAAGAATCCGGCATGCTTAAAATTCTGGGGTATTGAAAGGTTAGAACCTCCATGGCGAGGTGTAAATAAAGTGAGAGAAATTTCTAAAATGGAAACTAAATGGCTATACCTTACAGAGAGTTTAGAACCGAAGGGTTTAAATATAGAAATGGATTTAAACTGTTTTATCAGTGATATTTAATTATTTCCATGTCTTTAGGATGAAGTATATTTGGGAAGATTTGGGGGAGTAGGGTGGCCGCCACGTTGCTATGCGTTCTATTGGCCTACCATATTGAGAGATGGGCCTGAACGCATGCCGATGGTGACTGTCCCCTATCACCCACTCCAGGTGCTGTTACATTATATATTATCTTACGACCATTCAGGTGTTTATATACTGGTTATTATTCCTGTTATGAATAGGGATCGATTGCGAGCTTTTTTGATTGCATGTCCTTTGAAGGCGAGTTGTGGCTGCAGGTGGCCGCATATGTACTATGCGACCATTGTGGCCGTCATCTATCCTAGTGTATGGAAATAGATAAGGTTGTCTCTTCTTAAAAGGTAAAGGAGTTAAAGACCTACTAAATTATAGCTAATGCCTGCATTCCCTCTTTATGCGAATAATGTGCAGAATGCTGGTATTTATTGGGTAGATCCTATGGATACTATGTTTATGAATTCTGTCTATACTTTGATTGGTTTGCATATATATCTCTCTGGATATTTGTTCATTGTATTTTATGTTTTTTTACTTAATGAATTTTATATGGATTGTGATTAATTTTTTAAAAACAATAATTGTTTAAACAATCATTTTTAGTAATTCCGATATAAATTACCTGCAGTGCAATAAGGCTGCATCAGTTGAAGCTGAGTATAAACGAAAATATAAGAAGGCTGATAATCATAATATAGAACATGAAATATATGTTTGTAAACACATGTGAAGGTTTGTACACTCCTAGAGATCGGGAGAAGGGAACTGTTCGCTGAGGAACATATGAAAAATATATGTTTACGAATACATGTAAATAATCATGCACTTCGATAAACCACGTAAAAGCTAATGAACCGCCCTAATTACTAATTCAGAGGTGGATGGACTGATTGGCTTCCTGTGGGGAAAATAAGTGTATTGACACGGTGGATGTGTGCATGTATTGGTTCCTAGACAAGCGTGATTTAAGACCCCTCCTCCTGCCTTCGCAGTGTATAAATTACGAGGTGCTGATCGTGGGGTCACGCCCTCCGTAGAAGTCGTGATGACGAAACGCGTCAGGGCGTGACCCCACGACCGGAAGTGACGTTTTGCGCTCCAGGACGCGAAGTGAAGGCAACAGGAAATCATACACACGCCGGATCTAAGCGCGGAGCGGTGAGACGTCCATAGAGTACTGAATGTACAGTCAATACTGCGAGATTTGCACAGTTTGTTTGTAAGTGTGGTTTTATGGTGGGTCAGTAATAAAACAGTTTTTACGGGATTACGCTATGGTATGTGTCCTCTTTCCCATACTATGATCAACTAATATGGATGGAGACCGTTGACCGGATGCGGGAATAGGCAGAAGGCTCAGAGATTGCAGCACAGCACAACACACCAGTTGAATACAGGTCTCTGTTGTTCTCACTTTCTGGTAAGCAGATTGTGGATCTGCATGCTCACGCGGTGATATAGTTTCATCTTTCTGGGTGATTGGTCCTTGGTTTTATACTGAACATCTTTATAGCAAGACACCCTGCCATCCCTGAGAACTGTGTCCACTATTCTTCACCTTTTACTCTGTGTGGAAATTGATTTGGGACTTGTGTTTAGCGCTATTTGCACTTGTAGGTGGTGGCTGGTTATAGCTACATAGGCATTGTGCATCATTTAAAGACGGATGGTTGGGTACAGGCTGGGTCGGAAAATTCAGGCGGCAAAGTACAGGGGGACAGGGAGAAGAGTGGTCGTGGAAGTCGGGGGTCGGTGCAGGCAGAGTTCAGAGCAGGGTCAAACAGGCCGGGTCACAGGAACAGGTATCGGGCAATCAGGAAGCAAGGAAACTCACACAAATGCTGTAGAATGGACAGCACCTGCTTCCTGGTGCTGTCCTGCTTAAATGGTCGCTATTGGCGCCATTAGTGCGCATGGGCGCGTGCACGAACGCACACGGAAAGCCGGAACGGCCAGAAAGTCCATCTTCCTAACACCGCCCCTTCGCACAGTAACCATCCATCTACTACTGGCTACAAAACTGCTCATAGCCAGAAACTGGAAAACCGATAACATTCCAACAACTGCAGAAGTAGTGGCTTTGGTACACACACACCACACATATGAAACCATTACTCACCAAAATCTGGACTCTTGTCACAAACGCCACAACCAATGGTCCCATTGGAAACAATGGTACAACAACTTTTTGAAAAACTGTTGAACTTTGAACATAACTAATATCTCTACCAGCATGCTGTCCCTCCCTCCTTCCCCCCCTCCTCCTCCAGACCCCCACCCCCCCCCCCCCACCCTTCTAAAACCACCACTGTCAAGTTACCTATTTTTGCTTAACAATTGAGTTTACATTGTCACTTCCTCACTCACTTATGTTAATTGCACAAATGCAGTTACGCTCTCTGACTTCTATAATTGTACTGTAAAACTTTTCAATAAAAATGTAATTGAAAAAAAAATAAGAACCTAATGCTGACACAATTTGCCCCTTTGGGATGTCATGTATAATTTACCAGGTTTGTGAGTCTAGACCAGGGAAAGCTAGAATCCCTGAATGTCCAATCGATGTGTCTTGTGGGGTGTACAGTGTATCAAGTGGACTCGGTAGCATATAACAGCAGCTGTCATAAATTCAAGTCCATCAAAAGTAAGCAAATGGCCATCAATGGATAGCTCAATGAATATCAATCTTGGGCAAGATTTTACTGGTTGTATGCTGCTGAGTCCATTTGATGTGCTGTGTGCCTTGTGAGACACGTTGATTGGACATTCATGGGTTCGGGCTCTGTTTGTTTTGGACTCACATATAGGGTACAGTGTATTTGAAATCCTAGGGGAGTACATTTTGTCAGCATTAGGCTTTTATTTTAAGATCTATTAATTAATAAAGTATAATTTTTATATGATTAAAAAAAATTATAATGATGAACTTTGCTGTGGGGCAAAACGAGAGACCTCTGGACAGTTCAAGTTTGAAAGGGCATTAAAAATCAGACAATTTTTCCATACACAACCAGGGACTACAGTAATGACCAAGAGCAAAACAGCCCAAACTCAAGAGCAGATTTATGCCTCCCAGCCAATATCAGTCCATAGACAGTTACATACGGACTTTGAAACATGATGTACGTTCGGGTATCTCCCCCAAAAAATACACAAATCTCAATCCTGCTGAGTTCTTGGCACTAAGAACACTAAGAGATGATAATAACATCATCATTAAGCCCGTCGATAAGGGCGGGGCAATTGTAATTATGAACTACAAGGACTACAGGGAAGGCATGCTACTGATGTTGGCAGACACCACTAGTTACACGCAACTAGACAAAGACCCAACGAAAAATATTATGAATGCACTATCATCCTGGATCAATATTGGTCTATCTAATGACTGGATTTCCAAAGAGACAGCTGACTTTTTGATGGATGAGTATCCCAGATTACACGTCATCTATGGACTACCGAAGGTCCAAAACGGAACTTCACCTTTAAAGTTCAGGCCTATAGTATCGGGCCCAGCTTGTTGATTTTTTTCTTCAGCCAATAGTTACAGACCTCCCTGCATATGTCAGAGATACGAGTGATTTCCTGGACAAACTTCCCGGATTTCTGACATTTCAGACAGATTGGAGCTTGGCCACAATGGATATCTTCTTCCTATATACAAGCATACCAAATGAGGCCGGCCCAACAGCAGTAAGGTATTACTTACAAAAACTGGGGGGGTCCACAATTCCCCCCGTCGAGTTTCTAATTGAATGTTTGAGATTCATATTAGAGAGTAATTTCTTTTTGTTTGAAGGAATCAAATATGCCCAAATACGAAGCACGGTCATGGGCAGCTCTGCAGCCCCTTCATTTGCGAATCTGTTCGTTGGATACATGGAAGAGCACCACATCTACCCACTGACTTTTTTCTGAGCATGTCAAGTGCTGACTAAGGTTCATTGACGACATCTTCCTCATATGGGAAGGAGATGTGACTGTTTTCCACGAGTTTGTAGCACATTTGAACAATATTTTCCCTGGTATCATATTCAACCCAGAAATCTCCCGTAAGAGTATCATGTACCTTGATGTGAGAATTACAAATGAGCAGGGCACCTTACAGACTTCAATATTCACCAAACCCACTGGCAGGAACACTTTATTACACTATCAGAATGCACACCCAAAACACCTGCCGTATAGTCTTCCAATTTCACAGTTTAAAAGGGTGAGAAGCATTTGCTCCAACGAAGACGAGAAAAATCTACAAATTAAAAATGATGTATAATAAATTTCTAGAACGTGGGTACCCGGGTACGGTACTTGACAATGCACTTGCCAGAGCCTCTATTTATTCCGACAAGACGAACAAGAATATTGATAGGTCTTTGCTCATACATAGTTTTAACCAGGAGTCTGACCGCATTAAACGGGCAGCCTCACGTAACATCAATATTCTCAGGGCAGACAATTCATTAACAACTCAAATCAGGAATCTACCACTACTCGCTCACAAATGCAGCAGGTACTTGCACAACATATTGGTACAGGCTGATTCAAGATCCAAGTACACAAAGGCGAAGGTCAGAATTTCACAGAAACGTGGCTGCTATTAATGCCATAATTGCAATTCCTTGATGTGCGGGGAATACTTTTCTAACATAACATAGCGGTAAACGCTACTTCATACAGGAATGTTTAAACTGTAATACGGAGTTCTGTGTCTATGTCTTGAAATGTCCCTGCTCACTAGTATATGTAGGCAAGACCATTGGCCCCTTTAAACGACGTTTCCAGAAACACAGAAGTGATATAAGGATAGCCCTGGAAAAAGCAGAGAAAGGAGAGAACCCGGATTTGAACAATCCACTTGCCACACACTTTGTTTCACAGAGACATCAAGTACATGAACTAATGGGCATGGCCATTGAACACATAGCCCGACCAGTGACCATCTCCTCCGCCGTGAAGCATACTGGACGTACACCTTGGGCACGGTCCAACCAGGGGGCCTTAATACTAACTTATTCTATCTGTGTTTTCTTGACAAAAGATAATGTTGATTATGTTCATGAATAAGCCATGTGTGTCTTTTTAACTTTTTTCTTTTAGGTATTTTTTTGTTTACTTGGCTCTTACGAGGGCGGCTGCTCGGTTCCTTTTGTTGTATTTTGTTCAACCCAGTGTTTTTTCCCTTTCATTTTTTCTTTATATTTTTTTATTTTTTAATTTTATTTTTAATTTTCCTTTTTTGTTTTTCATCTATTCATTTTTACTCTTACTTATTGATTCATTTATATTTTTTCTCACACACATATATATATATATATATATACATAGTTGTACGCAAAAGTTTAGGAACCCCTGACAATTTCCATGATTGTCATTTATAAATATTTGGGTGTTTGGATCAGCAATTTCATTTTGATCTATAAAATAACTGAAGGACACAGTAATATTTCAGTAGTGAAATGAGGTTTATTGGATTAACAGAAAATGTGCAATATGCATCACCACAAAATTAGATAGGTGCATAAATTTGGGCACCCTTGTCATTTTGTTGATTTGAATACCTGTAACTACTTAGCACTGATTAATTGAACACACAATCGGTTTGGTGAGCTCTTTAAGCATTGAACTTCATAGACAGGTGCATCCAATCATGAGAAAAGGTATTTAAGGTGGCCAATTGCAAGTTGTTGTTCTCTTTGACTCTCCTCTGAAGAGTGGCAACATGGGGGCCTCAAAACAACTCTCAAATTATCTGAAAACAAAGATTGTTCTACATTATGGTTTAGGGGAAGGCTACAAAAAGTTATTGCAGAGATATAAGCTGTCAGCGTCCACTGTGAGGAACATAGTGAGGAAATGAAAGACCACAGGCACAGTTCTTGTTAAGGCCAGAAGTGGCAGGCCACATAAAATATTGTAGAGGCAAAGGCGAAGGATGGTGAGAACGGTCAAAAACAGCCCACAGACCACCTCCAAAGACCTACAACATCAACTTGCTGCAGATGGTGTCACTGTGCATCATTCAACAATTCAGCACAGGGAGAAGCTGTATGGGAGAGTGATGAGAAAGAAGCCTTTTCTGCACACACGCCACAAACGGAGTCGCTTGAGGTATGCAAATGCACATTTGGACAAGCCGGCTTCATTTTGGTCATAACAAGGGGCGTTATGCTTGGCGGCAAAAGAACACAGCGTTCCAAGAAAAATACTTGCTACCCACAGTAAAATTTGGTGGAGGTTCCATCATGCTGTGGGGGTGTGTGGCCAGTGCCAGTACTGGGAATCTGGTTAAAGTTGAGGGTCGCATGGATTCCACTCAATATCAGCAGATTCTTGAGAATAATGTTGAGGAATCAGTCACAAAGTTGAAGTTACGCCGGGGCTGGATATTTCAACAAGACAATGACCCAAAACACTGCTCAAAATCTACTCAGGCATTTATGCAGAGGAACAAGTACAATGTTCTGGAATGGCCATCCCAGTCCCCAGACCTGAATATCATTGAACATCTGTGGTGTGATTTGAAGCGGGCTGTCCATGCTCGGCAATCATCAAACCTAACTGAACTGGAGATGTTTTGGAAGGAGGAATGGTCCACAATACATTCATCCAGAATCCAGACACTCATTACAGGCTATAGGAAGCGTCTAGAGGCTGTTATTTCTGCTAAAGGAGGCTCTACTAAATATTGATGTGATTTTTATGTTGGGGTGCCCAGATTTATGTACCTGTCTAATTTTGTTTTGTTACATAGTGCACGTTTTCTGTTAATCCAATAAACCTCATTTCACTACTGAAATATTACTGTGTCACTCAGCTTTTTGATAGATCAAAATGAAATTGCTGATCCAAACACCCAAATATTTATAAATGACAATCATGAAAATTGTCAGGGGTTCCTAAACTTTTGCATACGACTGTGTATGTTTATATATATATATATATATATATATATATATATTTTGGTATTTTCATTTTTATTCGTATAATTTCATTATTATTTTTTTCTATATCAATATTTGACATTTTTTTGACATATTTCTTTTTCCATTTGTGTTTGCCCTAAGGATTTTTCATTTGTTTTTTTGTTTTTTGTCAGTCATTTTGTTTACTCTTGTTTATTTGTCACTCTTTACTTTTTCCTCTATAAAGGTTTTTTTCAGTTTTATTATTCTTTCCTTTCTTACTTATTTTTCTTTTCTTTCCTATATTTTCTCTTATCTTCATATTCGTTTTCTGCTTGGTTATGGTTGCTCTTTTTTTCTCTCTCTCCCCTGTTTTTTTTTATACTTTTTTTCCCCGTCTAGTTTTGTTTTGCTTTGCTTTCTTTTTCTTGTTCACTGTTCCGCAACAAAACAGTCTTGGTGCAGGTGCTGAGTACCACTTTGCACTGGTTTGCTGCTCTTCACCTCTTCGTACTTCAACCTGCTCATTCTCCCCACCGCACACGGTGTCATGTTACCATGATGCCCGTTGATGGCGTAGATGCTGCCGGGCGCCTGCGCACAATGGGACTTGCCATTGGAGGCAGGTGACAAGCCTCCTACGTTGCCTGGCAACGCCAGGGTAAACTGAGCACGGCCCTCCGTCTAGCAGAGATGGACGGACCGCCTCAGCCGGACGCTGTCCCTCTTACTTTTAATGCAGTTTAAATAATTGATTCAGAATGCAGGTTGTTAACCATGGGAACCCACAACAATGATTGTGGTTAGCCGATTTCTGGTTTTATTTAATTACAATGTTTGGTATTCCCACAGTGCCACCACTTTGTTTTGTATATATGGATGGCGGGAATATGACGTCATTTGATATCAAGGGGTGGGTTTGGGGTCATTTTTTCTAGTCACTGATTGGTGGATGGTTCTTCAAATAGTGTCTTGGTTGTATCACAATTTGTTACATGCCTGATGAAGGGGTCCTGCGCGGCTCCGAAACCTCGCTCTTTACTGTAACGATGTGATCATTTATTAAAGATTGGACTCATTTGAAGATCCTGGTGTGCTGGTGACACTACCTACTCTGATGACATGCGGTTCCAGCCGTTGGTCACTTCAGCACCCGCACTACAATTAAGCCATCTGAAAAAGCAGGAACGTATGCCTTGGGAATTTCATAACAACACTGAAGAAATTACACTTTGCTACAATGTAAAGTAGTAAGTGTACAGCTTGTACAACAGTGTAAATTTGCTGTCCCCTCAAAATAACTCAACACACAGCCATTAATGTCTAAACTGCTGGTAACTAAAGTGAGTACATCCCTAAGTGAAAATGTCCAAATTAGACCCAAAGTGTCAATATTTTGTGTGACCACGATTATTTTCCAGCACTGCCTTAACCCTCTTGGGCATGGAGTTCACCAGAGCATCACAAGTTGCCACTGAAGTTCTCTTCCACTCCTCCATGACAACATCACGGAGCTGGGGATGTTAGAGACCTTGCGCTCCTCCACCTTCCATTTGAGGATGCTCCACAGATGCCTAATTGGGTTTAGGTCTGGAGAAATGCTTGTCCATTCCATCTGCTCATCAGCTCTGCTTCAGTATGTCACAGTACATGTTGCCATTCATGGTTCCCTCAATGAACTGTAGTTCCCCAGTGCCGGCAGCAATCATGCAGCCCCAGTCCATGACACTCCCACCACCATGCTTGACTGTAGGCAAGACACACTTGTCTTTGTACTCTTTACCTGGTTGCCGCCACACACGCTTGACACCATCTGAACCGAATACATTTATCTTGATCTCATCAGACCACAGGACATGGTTCCAGTAATCCATGTCCTTAGTCTGCTTGTCTTCCGCAAACTGCTTGCTGGTTTTCTTGTGCATAATCTTTAGAAAAGGCTTCCTTCTGGAACGACAGCCATGCAGATCAACTTTATGCAGTGTGTGGCGTTTGATCTGAACACTGACAGGTTGACCCTCCCCCCCTTCAACCTCTGCAGCAATGCTGGCAGCACTCATGCGTCTATTTCCCAAAGACAAACTCTGGATATGACGCTGAGCATGTGCACTCAAGTTCTTTGGTAGATCATGGTGACGCCTGTTCTGAGTGGAACCTGTCCTGTTAAACCGCTGTATGGTCTTGGCCACCATGCTGCGGCTCAGTTTCAGGGTCTTGACAATCTTCTTATAGCCTAGGCCATCTTTATGTAGAGCAACAATTCTTTTTTTCAGAGTTATTTGCCATGTTGAACTTCCAGTGACCAGTATGAGAGAGTGAGAGCAATAACACCAAATTGAACACACCTGCTCCCCATTCACACCTGAGACCTTGTAACATCAACGAGATAAATGACACCGGGGAGGGAAAATGGCTAATTGGGCCCAAATTGGACATTTTGCACAAGAAAGCCCGCAAACTGCTGAAGACACGCAGGCTAAGGGCATGGATTATTGGAACCATGTCCTGTGGTCTTTTGAGTCCAAGATAAACTTATTTGGTTTAGATAATGTCAAGTGTGTGTGGCAGCAATCAGATGAGCAGTACAAAGACAAGTGTGTCTTGTCTATAGTCAAGCATGGTAGTGGGAGTGTCATAGTCTGGGGCTACATGAGTGCTGCCAGCACTGGGGAGCTACAGTTCATTGAGGGAACCATGAATGCCAACATGTACAGTGACATACTGAAGCAGAGCATGATCCCCTCTCTTCGGAGACTGCGCCGCAGGGCAGTATTCCAACATGATAACGATCCCAAACACACGTCCAAGACGACTGCCTTGCTAAAGAAGCTGAGGGTAAAGGTGATGGACTGGCCAAGCATGTCTCTAGACCTAAACCCTATTGAGCATCTGTGGTGCACCCTCAAACAGAAGGTGGAGGAGTGCAATGTCTCTAACATCCACCAGCTCCGTGATGTTGTTATGGAGGAGTGGAAGAGGACTCCAGTGGCAACCTGGGAAGCTTTGGTGAACTCCATGCCCAAGAGGGTTAAGGTGGTGCTGGTAAATAATGGTGGCCACACAAAATATTGGCACTTTGGGCCCAATTTGGACATTTTCACTTAGGGATGCACTCACTTTTGTTGCCAGCAGTTTAGACATTAATAGCTGTGTGTTGAGTTATTTTGAGGTGACAGCAAATTTACACTGTTTTACAAGCTGTACACTCACTACTTTACATTGTAGCAAAGTGTAATTTCTTCAGTGTTGACACATGAAAAGATATAATAAAATATTTACAAAAATGTGAGGGGAGTACTCACTTTTGTGAAATACTGTATATATACACATACGATAATATACACACAATCATGGCCAATCGTATTGGCCCCCTGCATTTCTGTCAGATAATGCACCTCAGTTGCAAATGTTTATTTCTTTTGTTAGTATTGGTATGACAAAATATTGGATAAACAAAAAGCCAAATCTGACACATTCCACGCAAAACACAAAATTATTGGCACTGTGTCAAAATTGTAAGAAATAATTGCATCCCAAGTTTGTGATGCTCCTGTAATTAGTAATTAGACTCACCTGTATCAATTAACAGGTGCTGACAATATAGAAATCACGCTGGCAACCAGTTAAAATGTACAAATGATCAACATGTACAAATATATAAGTGGTCCATATACTGAACTTGGTGTTGAGTTATTTACTTTAAGGTCATCACAAAGGACAAGGGGGCACTCTTTACGTCTAGAGGAAAAAATATTTCATCTACAAATACGAGAGAAAACTGAGTACTGTCTGTGATACTTTTTTTATTTGCACTAACATAAAATTTTTCAGGACAAGCTTTCGGGGTATCTCCCCTTCTTCAAGGTCCAAGCAGTTTTCTCAGGCACTATTGCACTAATACGGCTACAATCACTTCAAGCATCTACAAATACGGAAAGGTTTCTTCACAGTAAGAGCTGTGAAAATGTGGAATAGACTCCCTCCAGAGGTGGTTTTGGCCAGCACGGTTGATTGCTTTAAAAAAAGGCCTGGATTCTTTCCTTAATGTAAATAATATAACTGGGTACTAACATTTTTAGGTAAAGTTGATCCAGGGTGAATCCGATTGCCTCTTGGGGAATCAGGAAGGAATTTTTTCCCCCGTTATAGCAAATTGGATCACGCTTTGCTGGGGTTTTTTGCCTTCCTCTGGATCAAGTGTGGGTGAAGGATTGTATATGGGATCATTTGGTTATATATATATATATATATATATATATAAAACGGGATTTTATTATAACTTACCGTAAAATCCTTTTCTCTGAGTTCACTGACAGACGCAGCTCTTCTTAAATGACATGTGGGTTTTATGTCGTCCTATCAGGAGTGACTAGGCAGACAAAACGGATCAGTGAGGACTATCCTGCTGTATTTTGGGTGTACAGTAAATTCTTCTCGACGCAGACAGTCACTTGAGTCTCTTTTCCTAAAATGCCATTCAATATTATTTTAGGGCAAAATATATATATATATATATATATATATATT
>BLSH010344839.1:67323-78703 GCA_018402905.1 Glandirana rugosa | reverse complement strand
GCGTACCAAGTGCGCCGAGGGCAATCGGGAGAGACCAGGATCGTCGGAATACCCTCCGCAGCTATCCTGCGCAGAACCTGAGGCAACAGCTTCAGGGGGAGGGAAGAGGTATATTAACCGATACCGACCCCAAGGAGCCACCAGTGCGTCCGTGGCGACCGCCAACGGATCTCTTGTTCTGCACACGAAGGTCTCGACCTTGTGATTGAACCTGGACGCCATGAGGTCTACCTCTGGTGTGCCCCACTTGCAGCAAATCTGGCGAAACCCCTCCGGATGCAGGGACCATTCCCCCTGATCCAGTGTCTGGCGACTGAGAAAGTCCGCCTGCCAGTTCTCCACTCCCGGAATGTAAATTGCGGAGAGCGCCGGAACGTGTTGTTCCGCCCAGCGGAGAATCAGAGCAGCCTCTGCAGCTGCCGCAGAACTTCTTGTCCCTCCTTGATGGTTCACATATGCCACAGCTGTGGCATTGTCCGACTGAACCCGGACAGGGAGGCCATGCAGCCTCGTCGACCAACTGGACAAGCAAAGCCTGATCGCTCTCAGTTCCAACACATTTATCGAAAGTCGAGCTTCCTGAGCTGACCAACGGCCCTGAGCAGACAACTGACCCAACACCCCTCCCCAGCCCATCAGGCTGGCATCCGTCGTTATTATCGACCAGTTGAGGGGAAGAAAGGATTTCCCCAGAGTCAGTGCTGGAGCCTGGAGCCACCAAGTCAGTGATCCCCTGGTCTGGTGGTCCAAACGGATCAGTCTGTCCAGGGATAAGGGAGATTTGTCCCACTGTGACAGAATCGCCTTCTGCAGGAGCTGAGTGTGACTCTGGGCGTAAGGTATCACCTCGAAGGATGAAACCATGAGCCCCAACACCCGCATGCAGAACCTTAGGGAGGACCTCCGGCATGACAGTAGGGTCTGAACCGCCGCTTGCAGTCCCAATAGCTTGTCGGGAGGCAAGAACACCTTCCCCTGCCCCGTGTCTAGAATCAGACCAAGGTACTCCAGGCGACATGAGGGGGCTAGCGAGGACTTTTGTTGGTTGATGAGCCAACCGAAGTCCCTTAGTGTAGAGGTCGTGATTCTCACGTCTTCCTCCAAGGACACTGCCGACTCCGCCCTCAAGAGCAGGTCGTCGAGGTATGCTACCACTGCGATACCTCTCTGTCTTAGCAGTTCTAGGACCGGTGCCAACACCTTGGTGAACACCCTGGGAGCCGAGGCCAGACCGAAAGGTAGGGCCACAAACTGGTAGTGCAGGTCTCCCACTGTGAAGCGCAGAAAACGCTGGTGTTTTTGGCAGATGGGAACGTGCAGATAGGCGTCCCTGATGTCCAGGGATGCCAAGAATTCCCCTTGATGCAGGGCGGCAGCGACCAAGCGAACGGACTCCATCTTGAACTTCTGTGCTTTGACAAAGCAGTTCAGAGCTTTGAGGTCTAGAATCGGCCTGACCCCGCCCTTTTTGGGCACCACAAAGAGGTTTGAGTAAAAACCACAGAACCTCTCCTCCAGTGGAACTGGCACCACGACACCCATGTCCACAAGGGACTGGACCGCGCCAAACAGCTCCTTCAGACACCCCTGCAGGAGTCCCAGGTTTGAGGGAAAAAACCTGTCTGGGGACAGAGCTTTGAACTCTATCCGGTGGACACCACATCCAGGACCCACCGATCGGAGATGTGAGCTGTCCAACAGTCCGCAAACTCCAATAACCGGCCCCCCACCCGAGAGATGGGCGGGGGCAACCCGTCACGCTAAGGAGGGCTTATCCTCTGCTTTACCGGGTTTCCGTTGCCAGGTTCTCTTACCAGACCCAGCCGGGGCCTTACTGGACTTGGAACCCGCCCCGGCTGTGCCGGAGGCACGAAAAAACTTTCTGCCCAGAAAAAGAGGGGCCCTGTCGTCGGCGAAAGTCCTGCCGTTTGGGTTCCGGAAGAAAGAGACTCTTCCCCCCCGTGAAATCCTTAATGATTTTGTCCAAATAAATGACCCCCCTGGAAGGGAAGGTCCGTGAGGCACTTCTTAGACGCCTGATCACCCGACCAAGACCTCAGCCACAACACCCGTCTGATGATTACTGCAAAGGCGGAAATTTTGGACAGCATGGGCATGATGTCCAGCAGGGAGTCGCACAGATAATGGAGGCCTTCCGCCACGTGTTGCACCTTATGCAACTCATTCCTCGCACAATTGCAACGCAAATTTTTGCTCACCGAGGAGAGGCACTCAAAAAGAGACTGTGCTGTCATTGCTGAGGCCAGAGCTGGCCGCATAGAAAAACCTGCTACCTGAAAGATAGCCTTAGACACCATTTCCGTGCGACGATCCGCCGCGTCCTTAAAAGAGGGCGAACCCTCCACAGGAAGGGTTGTAGCCTTATTCAGACGGGCCACCAGCGGGTCCACCGAAGGGGAAGCCCACCGCTTAAGGAAAGCATTCTCAAAGGGATAGCGCACCGCAAAACGCTTAGGCAAGGTGAAGGAATTTGTGGGGGGAACCTCATTCCTTAAAAACAGCCCGCTCAAAAAATTGATCATAGGGAAAAGCCCTAGGGGACTTAGGAGGCCTCAAGGACCCACAGACATAAGTGGAAGTCTGCGCCTCCCCTGACTGATCAAGGCTCAGGGCCTGGCGAATGTCAGCAATTAATGTCGCCACAATTGCCCTGTCGCGCACCACTGAGGTCCCCTGGTCCTCTTCAGTATCTGAGAGGACCAACTCACCTTCAGAGAGTTCCACGGGGGTCCCCGTGACAACCGAAGCGACTTCATGATCTGAATCCTCGCCTGAGGAGACATGGGGGGCCAAACGCTTAGCGGGGGGCTCCGGAGCCGGAGCAGTAACCACCTTTGGAATGAATTCCACAAAAAGAGCCTGCAAAAGGTCCAAAGTGACCGCAGGGGCTTGTGCGGAGCGCTGCTCTGCCGGCTCAAATTCAGGGGGCCCTGCAGGGTCCATAGCCGCAGCATCGCCGCCCCCAGACATAGGCCTAAATGGGACACCCCCCCACGTAATCACCACCACCACCTGAAACCAACCAGGGAGCCTGGGAGGACAAGCCCACTTAAACCAACACCCCAAGGAGCCAGCCAAACCTGCTGCTTCTAGCCCTAAAAAATCGCCTGGGGAGTGTACCACACGTGCAGTTGCCGCTTCTCTGAGGAGAAAGCGCGCGCAGTTACACAGGGTGCAATACCACAAACCGCCACCGGGGAGAAAATGGCGCCCGCGCAACACGAGCCAACCGCCGCAAAATGGCAGCAGGGCTAAACTGCAATCCGAACGAACGTTCCCAGCGGGAACGAACGCTCCCAGCGGGAACAACAGTTCCCAGCGGGAACTCCGGTACAGGCCCAGGGCTCCTTGAATCACAAGCGCGACGCCGCGCCAACGCGGCAGGCCGGGGGGGGAGGGCTGGGGGTGGGGGAGGGAGGGGGTCAACCCAATTACTAGGTGCACCCGACAGGGAAAAACTACCGCTAAATTTTAACTGCCCCGGATGCCGCTCCCCACGCCCTAAGGCGGGGGAGGGGTCCACTCACCAGTCCGACGGGCGTTGCGGGTAGCCACCTGAAGCAGACTTTCCCCCTTGTCCTGGGAAGGATTGCTGCTGGCCAAGGCCACTGGAAAGGCAAAAGCCAGGCCCTGGGCACAAGTGGCAACAGCCACAGGCCGCCCGCACACGGAACAGGCCCTGAGTGACGTAGCCCTGTCATTTCAGGGTGACTCGCCAGGAGGTGGCCGTGTAGGGCAAAGCTTTGGATTCTTGATATCCGCTCTATGCCAAAGCCGGCTACTTGATAGAAGCCTTAATTTTTTCCTCAGAGAAAATTTTCATGCAGAAAACGCAGGTCCCAGAGGGAACCCAATCAACTCCTTTTGCACTAGGCAAACAAAACTGAATGCTATTGGCCAGCAGGGGGTTATATAGGCTCAGGTGAGGACGGCCCTATGGGAGGGGCCAGCCTATCCCTGATGCTTTTTCATCTGTTTTGCCTAGTCACTCCTGATAGGACGACATAAAACCCACGTGTCAATTAAGAAGAGCTGCGTCTGTCAGTGAACGTAAGAGAAATTTTTTTTTTTTTTTTTTTTGGTTGAACTAGATGGACTTGTGTCTTTTTTCAACCTGACTATGTATGTAAAATATGGTGAAAAATTGACTCAACCTTTTTGTTGTGTGCCTCTGTGTGTCACACAGAGCATGGAAAAGAGAAAGCGCAGCAAAGAATTGTCTCAAGATTTGAGAACAAAAATTGTGGAAAAGCAAACTATCTCAAGGCTACAAGTCCATCTCCAGAGACCCTAATGTTCCTGTGTCCACTGTGCGCAACTTTGTCAAGAAGTTTATAGTCCATGACACTGTAGCTAATCTCCCTGGACATGGAGGAAAGAGAAGAATCGATCAAAGAGTTTGCCAGAACTTACCTGAGGAAACCCAAATCCTTTCGGGAGAATGTTCTGTGGACAGGTGAAACATAGTAACAGCTTTTTGTTAAATCCCATTGTTGTGCTGTTTTCAGAAAAATAAATGAAGCCTTTAAAGAAAAGAATGCAGTCCCTACAGTCAAACATGGTGGAGGTTCACTGATGTTTTGGGGTTTCTTTGTTGCCACAGGCACTGGATGTCTTGACTGTGTGCATGACCTTATGACATCCGAAGACTACCAAAGAATTCTGGGGTGCAATGTAGGGCCCAGTGTCAGAAAGTTGGGTCTCCGTCAGAGGTCACTGGTCCTACAGCAGGACAATGACCCAAAAACCTCAAAAAGCACCCAGAAATGGTTTAAGACAAAGCGCTGGAGAGTACTGAATTGAACAGCAGTGGGTCCAGATCTAAATCCCATAGAGCAACTGTGGAGAGATCTCAAAACTGCAGTTGAGAAAAAGAACCCTTCCAATCTGAGAGACTTGGAGTAGTTGGCGAAACAAGATTGGTCCAAAATTCCAGTAGGCATGTGTTACCAAATATTAAATTGAGGGTGCCAATAATTTTGCCCAGTCCATTTTTGGAGTTTTGCGTGGAATGTATCAGATTTGGATTTTTGTTTCTCCACTTTTACTTTTTTGTGTCATACCAATGCAAACAAAAGAAATAAACATGTTAATGCAAAAATATTTGTCATTGCAATCATTTTCTTGGCGAAGTGGTGCATTATCTGACAGAAATGCAGGGGGACTAATATGTTTGGCCGTGTGTATGTGTGTGTGTTACACATACATATACACACACATACTGTGACATGGGGGTCTGTTGCTCTTGTGGTAGGTGCGTTTCAGTAGGGTTGCGACAGCCAGGGTCTCTGTTTGAGGGCGTGGTAGCCCTTGTTTATTAAAGCGGAGTTCCACCCTGTTAAAAAGTCAGCAGCTAACAAAAGGGTAGCTGCTGACTTAACAATCAGCCGCTCACCTGTCCCTCGTTCTAGCGATGCGGCCGTCCGAGGGCTCGCTCATCTCCCCCTCCCCTCGGCAGCGCCGGAATCACAAGTGTGGGCACCCGGCTTTGGCTTCAAAGCTGGGTGCTCACTGCGCAGGCGCGAGTCGCGCTGCGGCTTGTGAATGGCTCGGCGTATTTTCACTCAATACTTTCTCCACCCAAATTTGTTTTATTTCAGACGATTGAGGTGTAATTGCTACCCTCACTGATCTATCCATAGGCTAAAGAGTTAATGACACATGCGGACAATTGACCTTCTGAAATGTAAAGGGTTAATAGCACAGTTGGCGTGCTTGGACGGTTATGTGTCCGATGTAGGGAGAGAGCAGCTGTTTGATGATTGGTGGGAGGTTGGAGTTGAGCAAATTACAAGCCCGTCTAGCTAAATACAAGGAGGGAGATGCATATTTAAGTCCTATTGCTGTGCCGTGTAGCCACCCCCTCTGTGACAAAGTCGGAAGTGACGAAACGTGTCAGGGACATGGCTACGCGGCAATAGGGGTCTGGAACCAAGCGTACAGTCAGCTCTGCAAGCCAGGAGATCGTGCTGGCAGCACTAAGGACACACGAACGGAACCAGTAACGTATACTACATGTGTTTTTAAGGATGAATTTTTATGTAAGAGCATTACCTTTGGAATAAACCTGGTTTTAAGTGATTTTACACTATTGGAGGCTATTTTGATTTATTCCTATATGCGGATCGAGACTAAGATTGATGCTGGGAGATCGGGCAGTTGATTGATATGTGTGGAGATATCATGCCTTATTTTGTTTGGCATCTGGCAAGCCTCTCTCCTTAATGGTGCTAGTTTCCGGTGCACTTGTGGAGGACTTCTTCTATGTGTGGAGATGACTTTATGCTGATTATATCACTTTTTATAAGCACTATTGGACTTTTCATTTAACAATATTACTTGATGGACATTATTGGGTCGATGACTCACTGTGTTGCAAGTCAATTTATTTAAGCGCTACTGTGAATGTTTATAGATTTACACAAATTAAGCTTCACCCATTTATTTATTCGTTTTTTAAGTAGCAGCTGGTTGTTTTGATTCACTATCGAACACGTTGCACAGTGGTTCTGTATATTATGTACTGTGACATACTGAAGCAGAGCATGATTCCCTCCCTTCAGAGACTGGGCCGCAGGGCAGTATTGCAACATAAGACCCCATACACACTTTCAAGATGACCACTGCCTTGCTAAAGAAGCTGAGGGTAAAGGTGATGGACTGGCTAAGCATGTCTCCAGACATAAACCCTATTGGGCTAGACTAGACTGCTAAACCACCGTATGGTCTTGGCTACCATGCTGCAGCTCAGTTTCAGGGTCTTGGCAATCTTCTTATAGCCAAGGCCATCTTTATGTAGAACAATTCTTTTTTTCAGATCCTCAGAGAGTTCTTTGCCATGAGGTGCCATGTTGAACTTCCAGTGACCAGTAAGAGAGTGAGAGCGATATCATCAAATTTAACACACCTGTTCCCCAGTCACACCTGAGACCTTGTAACACTAATGAGTCACATGACACCGGGGAGGGGAAATGGCTAATTGGGCTCAATTTGGACATTTTCACTTAAGGGTGCACTCACTTTTGTTGCCAGCGGTTTAGACATTAATGACAGTGTGTTGAATTATTTTAATGGAACAGCAAATTTACACTGTTATACAAGCTGTACACTCACTATATTACATTGTAGCAAAGTGTCATTTCTTCAGTGTTGTCACATGAAAAGATATAATACAATATTTACAAAAATGTGAGGGGTGTACTCACTTTTGTGAGATACTGTACATACATATACACACACAGCGGGTAAATAAGGATTTCTGGGTAAATATCTATCTAAAGGTGCTATTGACGTGAAATTTTCACCACATGCCGGAAAAAAACACATGCAATCCATACATACAAAGAAACCAAAACAAATAAATTCAGAAACTAAGTTATGTGTAATATAATGGAATGCAACAAGGAAAAAGTATTGAACACATGAAGAAAGGAGGTGCAAAAAGGACACCAGTTGAAATCTATCAGTAATTAGAAAGCAATCCTGCTCCTTTTGTCAATGCAAATGAATACCAGCGTGTTCAGTCTCAACTGATTGCCTATAAAAAGGTGTCACACAAGAAACATCCAATGATGGGTAAAAGGAAAGAGCTCTCTCAAGACCTTCGCAGTGCTGGTGCTTATCACATGCGATCTCTGAGGATCACATTAGTCTGAAGCAGAGCTAACACCAATACTACACTCAGTTGGCGCTTCCTGCTTTTTTCTCTTTGTTACCATAAACCGATTAGTTTAACTTCTATATTTGTGAAGATTTTGCAGAGTTTAGGAAAAGAACACATAGAAGAGTTTGTGCTAGAAAATAATATTTTAAACAATAGTCAGCACGGATTCACAAAAAAGACAAAACTTCTCGAACAAATCTGATTTCTTTTTATGTGGAGGTAAGCAAAAATAAACAAAGGAATGGCTGAGGATATAGTATAGTTGGATTTTGCCAAAGAGTTTGACATGCACACTTCTAATGTTTAAATTAAAATCTACATGCTTAGAAAATTCAGTTAGTAAATGGATAGAAAACTGGCTAAAGACCATATTTAGAGAGTAGTGATTAATGATGCATACTCTGAATAAGTCTAAGATTGTTAGTGGTGTACCCAAAGGTTCATCGTTGGGACCCTTACTTTTTAACATATTTATAAATGTTATATAAATAGGGTTTGGGTTAAAAATACAATTTCAGTGTTTGCAGATGTCACCAAGCTATGCAGTGGAATTATGTCCTTACAGCATGTATCAACTTACAAGCTAACCTTAATGTACTGTTAAACTGGGCAACTATGTGGCAAATGAGGTTTAATGTTGATAAATGTAATTTTATGCACTTGGGAAACATGCATGCATCTCACATACTAGGAGAAGAACAACTAGGGAAGTCAATGGTAGGCAAGTATCTGGGTGTTCTGGTAGATTATAGATGTAATAATAGTATATACAATGTCAAACTAAAGTTTCTAAGGCTAGCAAATTACTTTCTTATATCAAATATAGACTCCAGAGGCAAGTTAACGGCATTGAGTTATTCACTTTCATGTCATTACAGAGGACAAGGGGCCACTCTCTATGTCTGGATGAACCTCTAAATATGGAAAGGCTTCTTCAAAGTAACAGCTGTGAACATGTGGAATTAGTTCCGGCAAGCTCTGTAGATTGTTTTAAAAAAAGCTGGATGCAGTCCTAAATGAACAAAGTAACTGGAAATTAATATTAAGAGGTAACAACAGGGGTAGTTGATCCAAGGAATGTCCAATTGCTTTATGGGGGATCAGGAAGGAATTTTTACCCCACTGGGACATATTGGATCACTCTTTATCATTTTTATTTTTTTTTGCCTTTCTTTGGATCAACTGTGGGTATAAGCTTGTGTATATGGAGGTTTTCTATTTGTGTGTGTGTATGTGTGCATTTTTGCCCCTTTTTTATTGGTTTAACTAGATGAACTAGTGTCTTGTTTCAACCTTAATATGTAACTATGTAAATTGTGCATGTTTATGTATAGGTTGGGGTTGTAAAGTGCACGACAACACACATGCACAACACATTGTAGTATGCTGCATAAAGCATGTGGTACTGCACACCTAATTGCAGGGCACTGTGTTTGAACTGAACTTAAGAAAAATCACTTAAGAGGTGGGCACAATGCACATGGCAATAGCATCAACATGGCAAGAAATGTAGAGAGGGATCTCCTCTACAGACAAGGCAGTTAAAAGTAAAGGAACATAAAAATGGTCTCACCCTGTGTTTCGTTTTTTTCTGTATACAATGCCACCACCGGCTGCAGCTGCACCTGCACCTGCAACTACTGCACAACCTATGCCTTGAAAGAATTGAAAATGAAAAGTTACATTTTAAATAGCAGTAACATGTCAATAATATCAAATAGTTAGAAGAAAAACATTTTTTATGGTCATAGTGTTTATAGATCTCTACTTAACAGGATCTGTCTACGCAATATTCAAATTTTGCATAGAAAATATGTACAGAAGTACAACAATACAAAGGACAAGAAGATAATATGTAGTTATCCAAATTTAAGATTATTTAAAGTATCATAAGAAATTAGGTCCAGCAGGTAGCGGACGAATTACGATCAGTGTGTGGGTTTCCCCATTCCACAGAAGTTGACTGTTTTATCAACTTTGGTCGAAGGGCCATCCTGGAAATGTTTCTATCGATCAGTGGCTGTAACCAATCATATGCCTTTGTGAGAATACAGGAAAAGCTAACAGTGTAAGGCCAGTGTAAGAGCTTTGAAAATAACATGGAATGCTGAGATTTAGGAATGCTTTTTTTCAGGTTTCTAAATAAAAATTGTATTGGCTCTCAACTACAGACGCAACTGAGAAACTCCTAAAAGGAGCAAAAAGTACAAAGGGGATAAAACCACAACACCTTACCATTAATGTCTATCTTTTGCTGATAACTATAATTATGTCATATATTGCTGAGGACAAAGTTTGACTTGGGATTTATTTATTTATGAGATTTACACAAATACTCCATGACTGAGTGTTGATACATTTCCACTTGCTTCTCCATAGCAAGCACAACTGAAACTGGGAGAAGTTAATCGCATCTATAATCTGAATGACAATTAGTAATGGTTTTCCAAAGTATTAAATGCACTTTTAAAAGAACTGGTTCCCTACTTCCAAGAAGAGTATGTTTTACCTTAAAGCCTAACCCTAATTCCATACTTGATATCACTTTAAATAATTAGTTTGGACCAAGCTTGCCCAAATAAACTATTTACTGCACAGTTGCGCTTGCTCGGCACACTGTATTATCTGTATGCAGCCCTAGCAACATATACAGTATACAGTGCTGTGTTTCAGCAGTGAGATGGGGATTCCTGTCTCATCCGCAGAACACAACAGAGTCGGGGGCTGAGCACTGCTCAGCCATTCATGGGAAGATTTTTATTCTATGAATAAATATATCATAACTAGAACAAGATTAGTGGGACTTTTTTTTTTAGGTACCTTGTAGGGTCTAATGAATGCCAAAACTCGTAAAATTTAAAACTAAGCAAATCTTTATTCTACACATACATATAGTTGATTCTAAAACAAGAAAAACTGGACTTTTTTCTTTAAAAAACACAGTTACAGTTTGGTTGTCCAGGGTGTTCTCCTGGCTGAGGAATCCCAAAGATGGCCTACGCATTTCAGGGGCTGAACCGCTTCATCAGGGCCCTGGATTTTAACCACTTAACAACCGCCCTATAGACAATTGACGTCTACAGAGCGGTTGCTTAATTCTGGACGTCCTCCCAGAATCGCGCTTCCCGCGCGCCCCCTGGGGCGCGCACATGGGAACATCCGTGACCGTCGGGTCCGGGGGACCCGACTGATCACGGATCGTGGTGAATGGTCGCTGTGAGCGGCCTTTTACCACGTGATCGCGCCGTCAAATGACGGCGTGATCACATGTAAACATGCCGGCTTTTCTCTCCTCTCCGCACCGATCGGTGCAGTGTGAGAGGAGAGAGGGGGGAGAGAGGACGTGCTGCAGCGCTGTGGGCGATGTGCAATGCCCACAGAGCTGCCTAGTGACACAATACACCCCCCACCATCCATTTACCACCCACCACCCCCCAGCCATCATCAGCCATCCACCCAGCCATCATCAGCCACCCACCACCCACCCAGCCATCCACCCCCCACCCATCCTCACCCACCCACCCATCCATCCATCCATCCATGCTCACCCATCCAGCCATGCATTCGTACGTACCGACCTACCCACTCGTACCGACCCACCTACTCGTACGTACCGACCTACCCACTCGTACCTACCTACCTACCTACCCACCCACCCACTCCTACCCACCCCCCACCTACCGACCCACCCACCAC
>BLSH010344831.1:721459-732203 GCA_018402905.1 Glandirana rugosa | reverse complement strand
ATCATTTCGTAATCTGTTACCGCTTGTATTCAGGGAGAGGTGGGTTTAGGGGGGACTGGACTACGAGAGGGGATTTGAGCTAGGAGGGGGTAGGGGGTTTGAGCTAGGAGAGGGTGTTTGGGGTGAGAATTTGTGCAGGAAGGGGCATTGGGCTAAGAGCTGGGATTTGAGGGTGAGTTTGTTCTGAGAGTGGGTATCAGGATCAACTTTAACCCTTAGGGTTGCCCGCTCTGCCCCATTGCTTTTATACACAGACTCCCTTTACCTGCACAGGCAGCAATTTTATGTGGTCAGCATGGCAATTATGATTGTTTTTTTCACAAAGAAATACATTATTTTATTCTATTGTCTCTTTGAGTAATGGCATTATCTCATGTTACCTATAATGTTCGCCATTGTCTAATGCTTTACTAGCTTTTTTTAATATGCATGTGCCAGTGGGGTTTGGTGACATACAATTTTTTAAATGAAATAATCACCTGTGTATGAAATGTTTGTAATTGCCATGCTAAGAAACTTCCTGCTTCATGAAGGAAGAAAATAGGTTTACACAGCTAAGAGGCGGGAACTTCCTCTAACCCTGCCATTGCTATGGAAACCTGACCCACAAGCCATTACACAGCACAGAGCATGTGTGAGATTTGCAGGTGCATTATGGGAAGAGAGACAGAAGGGAATACAGGAAGAGATATGCTGTGGCTTCAGGATGCCCACACAGAAGATGGCCACGGTCTGCTGTAATTTTATAAGGTAAGAAATCGATGCTGCTAACATGATAAACAAACCTCAGTATACAGCAAACCTTTGGTAGGATACACTAAGAATGACTTTTAAAGTGGTATTTTTGTCTTAAAAGTAGAATTTTGGCCGGAACACCGCTTTAAACAAGTGATTGCTGCAGAGCTCTTGAGTGGCCATATTCGGTGTGGGCATCCTGCACTGACATGCGAAGACCGTCCATTAGAGGGCGCCGGTGTACTGCCATTCTAGCCAGTATATAATTTTAGCCAAATCTCGTCATCCTTCTCTATGTGCAGCGAATGCATTGCGCTTCTCAATCCCTCCACCCCATAAAAAACCTAATAAACATCCCACACAGGTGATGGAGTTCCCCCAAATCTGAAGCCCCTCCCCCCTCCAGGATGATGTGATGTCAGTTGGCCATTACTGTCCACAATGAAAAAAAAAATTGATAATGGGCAGCAGCCAATCAGCTCTCACTGTCAGTGTCATGTGGGCGGGGCCACAGCGTCTGGCTTCTAGCCTGCGCTGACCTCAGAGGAACCGAGGCTATAAATAGAAGGTGGGGGCAGTCACCGCATGAATCGATCATTCAGTGGCTGGCTGCTGAGGCGAACAGACAGTTTTGCATTTGTCTGTCTTACTGTTTCTAGCATGTGTAAGAAAAACCCGATGTAGGGGAAAGGACCCCCACTAATCGGAAAAAGGGGCCAATGGAGCACAAACAGCAAAGGAGCGAAATATGAAAAAATATATAATTTTATTAAAGTACAAAAATTGTTGAAAAGCAATCAAAAGGTATCAGGGATCAAGGAAAGACTAGACCTCAAATAGTTAAATTAAAAAAGACAACGTTGTCTCAGACAGGGAGGGAAGTAGCAGCTGCTCATACATCTCAACACACATAAACCCAGACGCACTCATTCAAAAAATGACCTATTATAAGTCTAATGGAATGATAAGGCGCTAACAGGGTAATGGGATGTGGCCAAGCTGGGAGGGCAGGAAGTTATAATATGGCGGACAATATTAAGAAATGGTAGATGACAAATGTCCAGAATGATCACTGATTACAGGGATGGTGAGACTCTCCATAAACAGTTGGGCAGGGTGGCTTGATGAATAAGCACATGAAATATATTGCCTCATTAGCTTCAGGGGAGATAGAGGTGGTCTCATGAATCGGCCACACCATCCGTGGCTCAGCAAGTCAGCAGACAATAATAAACAGTTCAGTGTCCTCCAGAGTATGCGAACCCAGAATGTCACTGTTTGTTAACACAAGCCCAGCATAGAGAAGTCTAAAGAGGAATTGCCTCACCAGATCAATCGTTGCTCCGGAGCAATGCTCCTAGAAGGTCACACAGTGGACTGCAGCGGGCATTCCTTAGGTCTTCCCGTGCAAATACAAACAGTTCCGAGCAATCAAACATGCATCAGCTGACAGAAGTGATCACGGGTGCGATACACCCAACCGAATAGAGGAAGGGAGGAAGCTCCCAAAGGGACGTGGTACAGCTGTCTTTGCGATTGTCCGCTCCTTGATTTGCTGGAAATATGCTTTCCATACAATCCTGAAGAAGAAGAATATGACAGGAGGCTCAATAAGCGTTTTCGATACCGGGAAGACTGAGATACAGAAAGGAGGACAGGAACAGGGGCGGTGAGGGAGACTGAAGAAGAAAAACGTCAGAGACAAAGATCAGAGAAGCTGCACCATGAACAAGTCTTACACAGAATGCAGGCATTGGTCAGAGGCTTTCTAGCCCATCGGGCATACAATGCATTTATATCAAATCCAGGTCCAGACACAGTCAGGGGCTTTACTCGCTTCCTGGGCCCTACAGATGTCCATCTGCAGCTTCACCTGAATAAACTGAATGTGAATTTTTTTTTTCAATCAAGAAACCTTTATTATACTTTAACATGAAAATACATTATTACAGACATAATAGCAATCCGTGTGATACAGTAATAGGAGAAAAGAAAGACATATTATTACCACAAGGCCATTACTAGTATCATATATTAGAATGACTTATCTAGCACATTTTAATACCAGAGCTATCAGAATGAACAGCGTTAAAGGTATATGCCTGTGTCCTATACTGGTATTGCTATCTACCCTTCAGATCGAAGTATGAAGGAGTAATAAAGTCAAAAGAAAACAACAAGAAAGAAATAACTTGAACTGGGAACACTTATCTACTCCAGATGAGCTAAATTCCTAGTAGTCTGTCCACAAGTAGCTGAGGGGGCGCAAGTCTATTATCCTCCAACCAATCCTGCCATATTAATTTGAATTTATGAGGGGCACCTCTATGGGAGTATGCCAAATGTTCCTTCAGTAGAAAGGAGTTAACATAGGCTATCCACTGTCCCTTAGTTGGGACCGTAGGTGACATCCAGTGCCTAGCAATCAGTTTTCTAGCCAAATATAACAACCTTGTGATCATAGTGTATGTGCCTACTTGATACGTTTCAACATCAATTGCCAGGGTAAGCATACCAAGGGAGTGAAAGACACTGGTATCCTGGACAATTCAGCAATAACCTGCGTAACCTCCCTCCAGTAACGTTGAAGCTTCGGACATCTCCAAAGCAGATGGATAAAGTCTCCCGGGTGCACCTTACATTTCGGGCACACTGGTGATTCCCTTAATCCCCATTCATGAAGTTTAACAGGCGTTTGATATGCTCTGTGTAGGATAAATAGCTGAGATAGCTTATGGGATGCTGAGACCGATACCACTGGGATCGATTCCAGCACCATATCCCACTAATCCTCATCTATCTCTCCCAGTTCCTCCGCCCAGTGAGTTCTGCATCTAAGCTCTGTACGGACGTCAGTAGTGTTAAGTATGCTTTTTTAACGTTTGTTTTAATAATGTCCCCGATTAGAGGCGATACCACTATGGCTAATTTGTAATTTCGTTCTTGGGTCTGCAGGGCGTGTCAGAGTTGAAGATATTGATAAAACTGTTTAGAGGACAACCCATATTCCTGAGTTATTTGTGCAAACGATCGCAGGCCCCCTTCTCCATATAGTTGTGAGAAGAACCATATACCTGCACACCTCCAATTAGAGAAGCCCTCCAGTTTATTTAGCTCGGGATACCGTGGGTTATTCCATATAGGGGTAAAGCAGAGTGGCCCATCTACATGTAATAACTCTTTGACTGCTCTCCACACCCGCTTAAGGAGATCTGCCGTTTCTATCTGAGCTCTGCATAGTCGGAAGATCCATTTCCAAATGGGAGGCAGCTGTCAACTTTGGGTTTGACCTAGTGATTAACTTTACTATGGGGTCTGGGTTATCCACAATGCCCCATCCCGTCATCTGTTGCAATTGTGAGGCTAAAAAATATGTTTTAGAGTGGGGGACTGCCAGTCCCCCCCTATCCTTCCCATATTGTAGGGATGTTAAACTGATTCTGGCTTTTTTCTTTCTCCAGATAAGATCCCTAAACTGCATGTCTATAAGGCTAAACCACCTGTTAGGGATCCACACTGGTGAAAAATGTAGAGGGGCTGTGGGGCCCATATCATTTTTATTAAGTTAACTCTCCCCACCACCGATAGGGGGAGTTTACACCATGTCTGGCCCCTGTCCTTCTGCCTAGCTAGTAACGGTTTTAGGTTTAAATCGAGGTAGTCCCTTGGGTTTGGGGTGACTATAACGCCTAGATATTTAAAAGAGCTGGCAATCTTTATTTGTTCCGTCCCCTGTGGTAGGGGAACCCTCAAAGGATCTACCGGCATGAGAATTGATTTTGACCAATTAATGCTAAATCCAGAGAACCGGCCAAAATTGACAATTAGCCGCATCACTGCCTTAAGGGAACATTCGGTATCGCCAAGGTATAACAGTGCTTCATCCGCATATAGTGAAATTTTATCTTCCATGTTACCTCTACAGAATCCTACTATATCAGACCTGTTACGTATCATGATGGCCAACAGCTCCACCACTAGGGCAAAAAGCAAGGGGGACAGTGGGCACCCCTGTCTCGTGCCCCTGTGCAGAGGTATAGGAGGGGACAATGCATTATGTATTCAAATTCTAGCCATAGGGGCAGAATATAAAGTTTTAACCCACCCAATGAACGACCCTCCCAGGCCAAATCTCTCTGTCTCCCATAGGCAGGGCCATTCCACACTATCAAACGCTTTAGCGGCGTCAAGCGAGAGTATGGCCCTGCCTCCCGGGTCATCTGTGGGCACTTGTAGATTTAAGAATAGCCTTCTGATATTATCCGCTGTGGATCGGGCAGGTATAAACCCTGACTTGTCCGGGTCAATCAATTTAGCTATTACTTTGGATAGTCTGGTGGCCAGCATTTTAGCAAATAATTTTACGTCCAAATTCAACAGCGAAATGGGTCTATACGAGTCAGGATATAGAGTGTTTTTTCCCGGTTTTGGTATCACCACTATGATAGCTTCGTTCATAGTATCCATCAGTCTGCCTTCCCTGGACATTTCGGCAAAGGTTTTCAGCAGCAGGGGCAGAAGAACTCCCCCGTACCGTGAATACACCTCCGCCAGAAGACCATCTGATCCCGGAGCCTTATGTTTCTGAGTCCCCGCTAATGCTTCAGTCAATTCCTCTATAGTGATAGGTGAGTTCAACATCGCTCTGTCGTCATCTGCCACTCGTGGGATAGGGCAGCCGTCTAGAAATCCCTTTAGATCTGCCGCAGTGGTCTGTGTTTTAGAATCGTATAAGTCAGCGTAGAAACTGGTGAAGGCGCCAATTATTTCGGGTGTAGATGTAGCTATATTCCCAGAGGCCATCTCTATAGCTGTTATTGCCGAGTTTGCTTTTTGCGACCTAGCAACAAGAGCCAGCATATGTCCCGTGTTTTCACCTTCCTCAAAATATTCCTGCTGAAGGAAATACCGTTTCTTTTTGGCTGCTGATCTAATGACGGTATTATAAAGCGATGATGCCTCATTCCACTCTGCCTTGGTGTGCTGGTTGGGGTTAGCTATCATTTTCTCTTCCCTGTCTTGTAGGTTGCTCCTCACAGTATTTTCCCATTCCCTGGAACTACACTTGACCCTATTAACTTGTCTAATCAGAAGACCCCTGAGGAAAGCCTTAAGAGCATCCCACACCAAGGCAGCATTAGCCGTCCAGTCATTACGTAGAACAAATTCCCTCAGCTCCCTAATTACACCATCTTCAGTGGGGAATAGCGTTAACCAAAACAGATTTAGCCTCCACAGCGGTCGGGGAGCCCCTTCAGCACCTCTCAACGTCACCCAGAACGGGGAATGGTCAGATAATAGCCTAAGTTCGTATGCTGAATCCTGTACGAGCAACAACATGGCATCATTGCCCAGACCCATGTCTATGCGCGAGAGACCATCATGTGTAGCCGAGTGGCAGGAGTAACATTTTTCATCCCCGTGTCTCTCCCTGCACACATCTCTAAGCCCCAGTTCTTCCAACAACAGGGCGAATGTTCTGCTCCCCTTTCTCAAATAACCTGTACCTCATCGAGAACCGGTCTAAGCGGGTGTCAAGTACATTATTGTAGTCTCCCAGGACTATCACGGGGACCCCAGAATGCAGAGCCATAAACTGAGCCAAACATTTTAGGACCTCCAGGGAGAATGGTGGGGGGATATAGATCGATGCAATCACACATGTAATACCATTAATCCTGCACAGTAGGAATATAAATCTGCCTTCACTGTCAGTCCGTTGCTGTAAACACTCAAATGTAGTATTACCAGCGATCAAAACACTCGTTCCCCTAGAATAGGAGTACGTGGAGTGAAATTGGTGCACAAATTTACGAGAGTGCAACAAACGGACAGTGTCTGGCGTTAAATGGGTCTCCTGCAGACATATAACTTCAGGTTGTAATTTAGCAAAATATTTAAACATTGCAGTTCGTTTAACTTTATCGCCTAGCCCCCTGATATTCCAAGTTAATAATCAAATGACTTTGTTTTTGCATTGAGCCATAGTTCCCATAAGGCTATATTTAAGTCCAGATATGAGCATGCCCACTCCCTGCCGTCTCTCTCATACCCAATCGCAGTCCAATGTAGTCTCTCCAGATCAGAAAGCCGTTGCGCTGTTACCTCACTCCAAAAAATCCGAGGGGTCATCAGGGGTTTACTGCGCCCTTTAAACAAGTGTCCACTCTCAGCCCTCTGCGGACATGTGTGCCAAAGTCCCATCTGTAAGTAGAGAAAAAGAAAAAGAAAAAACCAAGTAACACATCCTCCAGCCAACTGGGTTGATCCAGTTCTACTCTGGTTCCTGGTATCCTACAGAATTCCAACCCTTCTCTGAATGAGAAGGGGAAGGGTCCGCTCAGGACAGTTTCCGGGGGGTTATGATGTAGCTTTGCTAAGGAAAAACTGTGTCTTGAACAAATACAGTTAGTAAAAGGAATCATGTATTCATCTGCTCCAGCTGAGTAGTCAGATCAATTCCATCCTAATAAAATGACCACGACAGGTCTTTCAGAACCAAGTTAGACATCCCTATTTAGGAAATTATGAATTCTAGGGCACCTTTGCATAGTGAGGGGCAGTTGCGGTATCCTCAGGAGCGTTGTTGTCTCAAATTTCTTTCTTCAGAATCCAGCCAATGCATGGCTGACGCCGGGTTCTCAAAGAAATGAGAGGCACCGTTTGCGATAACTTTTAGCTTAGCGGGGTACAGCATAAAGTATTGGACGTTAAGCGACCGAAGTCTCCTTTAGATGTCTATGAATTTTTGCCGTTGCCTTTGCAGTTTTGCTGAAAAATCTGGGAACAGGGACACCTTCATATTGTCCACTCTGAGTTCTGCAGATGTTCGTGCTTTAGCTAGAATAGCATCTCTGTCCTTATAATTCAGTAATTTGAACAAAAACGGTCGTGGTGGTGCACCCTGTGGTGGGGGGCGCGTTGGGACTCTATGAGCCCTCTCCACCGCAAACATTGGGGAAAATGAATCTCTTCCAAATACTTCAATGAGCCAGGCTTCAATGAAAGCAACAGGATTTTTACCTTCCGCTCGTTCGGGGATCCCCACTGCTCTGATGTTGTTCCTTCGTAGACGATTTTCCATGTCCTCTAGTCTTGCAGTGTTCGCTGCAGACACAGATTGTACATGTCAGACATCCCTATGTAATGGCTGCCACTCATCTTCCATGGAACTCACACGGCCCTCCAAAGCCGCCTTTCATTCCCGAAGTTTCTGCATATCATGGCGAATCAGGAAGACTTCTACTTTAATGCCCTTCATCTCCCCAGACAGACCAGTGATGGATTCATTACAGGCTGTTACTTCTCTGAAAATGTCCAGCAATGTTGGTTCCTGCTCGTCTCCCTCCCGCCCTGGTGCCGCTGCCCCACAAGGCATTCGGGCCTGTGCCGGGGTACTCACATGCGGTGTTGGAGTGTCATCACCGAAGGCCCGCGGGATTCCATCCAGCAAACGCTGGTCATCCTCCATCTCATCTCCGGGGGCCATCATAGTAGGTAGCGGGGGATCTTTCCAGTTTTTACCAAACAGTTTCTGATCGGCCTCCTTGGCCGAGCGGGGAGGGAGGGCGCCATCTTGACCCGGCGTGTCCGGCAGTGTTTTAGAGCCTGCGCCTCGTCTAGCCATCACTGTCTCCTCTCTGAATTACCCCAGCGATAGGAGTCGCGATACGGATACCGTAGAGGTCTGTCTTGGGTTAAGGAAACACAGGATGGCGGTGCTATCTGAAGGATTCTGCAGGATGGTCAGCGGAGTTTTCTAAGAAGCGTC
Organism: Glandirana rugosa; assembly: GCA_018402905.1. NCBI lineage: Eukaryota > Metazoa > Chordata > Amphibia > Anura > Ranidae > Glandirana > Glandirana rugosa. Next base: position 723,697 of record BLSH010344831.1, on the reverse strand, counting down.
TTACTCCATGCCGTGTGTAAGCTGAATGTGAATTTAACGGCTACAAGTAAAGCTCTCCAAGAAAACTTGCAGGTGTTCTTCAACTTGAACAAAGACCTCAGAGCTCTAATAAAGTGCAATATGGCCCAATGGGATCTGGCATCCCAATTCAAAAAACAAAGACGTATCAATAAGGAGCAAATTAAAGAGGCCATAGACAAGCGCAGACAGGAGGCTCGTGAGGACAAAAAGAGGACAGACAGGCTGGATTCCTATGAAGGCCTCTTCTACGGTCTGCAGACGAATCCAGCTTACCTGACCAGACTCATTAACCAGATGACAACCTTTACGGATATTACAGACAAACTGCTCTTACCGCTCTATAATTACGGACAAACTCCACGAGAAGAGTACTATTTTATTAAATTAATGGAATTTGCTCTTCGTAAGGAAGTGGAGGAAAACATTGAGGCGATATCGCTTGATAAATTACAGATTTTAAATATAATCAACTATTATTACACCCAGACACATGAGATCAAGTACATAGTTGGGGCAATGGCTTATGCACTAAATGCGACACTCCTAGTCCAAACACAACTGACCCCTTCAGGGGTGTTGCCTTCCAATGTGCTGGGCAGATTTAAATCAATGTTCACTGAAACCGGACATAGTCAACACAATTTATTCACCCTGATAGACAAATTTGTACAGGCTGTATTCTCATCCGTGGACACGTTAAACATAGCTAATTATGAAAGAATGGACTTTGTAGGCACGCTAGATGAAAAGTATTATAAACTTTATTTGTTGTACAAAATGGCATCCATGTGCCCAAGAAAAGACAATTAACATTTAAAATTGTTATTTTAAAATGTATGTATCGCAAACGCCATGTGTATTGTCAAGGGACCTCTATGAGATCCAGACATATGGGATTCCCAGGGGTAACCGACCAGTGGGGTCGAGTCCCAAGGGAATCAACCAAGAAGTGTTCCACAGTTTACCTGGGATATATGTCCCAACGCAACCCAATACCTCAATACATTAATATACGTATATATATATAATTGATACACAATAAACATTTGATTAGTTTAGGTTTTGGTTACGCTGGTGTAGCTCCCAGCAGTTTAAGTGGATAATGGTTTCCTGCTTTGCTCAACTAATTTCGCGCTCATGTGATCTGCGCTTCATCTGGAGCTGAAGAGACAGTCTAATAAAAACATATATGTATAATGAATACATGCATATTGGAATCAAACATACATACAAAGTGTGATGATCTACTTTATTACTGGTATATTCTACATTGCAACAAATCCATGCAAAGTGGTAACCACTTACATTGTATGTACCAGAGTTGATACGTCAGCTATGGTGGTTTTCCTGGGTACAGTGAGACCACCCCCAGCCTTGGGGGGCCTCTCTGGGAGGCTAGGATCACTGGCAATCCAGTCGTACACCCCACAGGTGGCCAAAGCTGCACCAGGCAGATATGGGGGCCTATGTATAATAAGAATGGAACATAACATGACAAAAAGTTTGGAATAATTAGCCTATATTTATATAGTATTAACCTTCAATTACCTGAAGAAACTATATTCTTAAAATGGTATCCAAAAAGCTATATATAAGCATCTCTCAGCCTCTTTAAACAGGCGTGTGTCTATAGTGTCTTGGAAGATCAGGAGATATGTAGGTGAGGCAGCTGCAATGAATACCAGAGGTATACCATATAATTTAGTACCCTGCAGAGTAAGTGTAAGGTGCCTCCGATATAGGATCCAGACACTACAGGGAGTGCAGAATTATTAGGCAAGTTGTATTTTTGAGGAATAATTTTATTATTGAACAACAACCATGTTCTCAATGATTCCAAAAACTCATTAATATCAAAGCTGAATATTTTTGGAAGTAGTTTTTAGTTTGTTTTTAGTTGTAGCTATTTTAGGAGGATATCTGTGTGTGCAGGTGACTATTACTGTGCATAATTATTAGGCAACTTAACAAAAAACAAATATATACCCATTTCAATTATTTATTTTCAGCAGTGAAACCAATATAACATCTCAAAATTCACAAATATACATTTCTGACATTCAAAAACAAAACAAAAACAAATCAGTGACCAATATAGCCACCTTTCTTTGCAAGGACACTCAAAAGCCTGCCATCCATGGATTCTGTCAGTGTTTTGATCTCTCACAGGAACGTTTCTTTCCACCGATATAACCAGTGACTAAACAAAAACAAAAC
>BLSH010344831.1:708433-720826 GCA_018402905.1 Glandirana rugosa | reverse complement strand
GGGAGGACCAAGGGTCTCACTACTCGCAGACTAGGGTGACTGCAAGATCAGTGGACCTCCCACCTCCCCGCCAACACGCACACACGTGACCGAGTCGGCCCAACTACTACAGTACAAACCTTTCTGCGGTAGTTAACCCTGGATACACTCGAGATAAATTCTACCCGCACGACGTCGACGCTATGTCTGGCCGTCAGGTGTGTCCAGAGGACCCCGTGGTTATAAGAAAACGATGTATAGAGACATAGACCATTCACCGTAAAATCCGCCAACTAAACAAACGGCGTGTGTACAGGTAAATTGGGTGGTAGTAGGCTTTCGAGCCTATACAGCTTGGAGTAAGACAACATGCATAAAGAGGATGATGTGGTCAAAATACTCATTTGCCTAATAATTCTGCACACAGTGTATAAGATATGAAAATATCAAAGTAAGTATGCAATACACCAATTGGTGCACAGGGGTTAAATGGACATGTGTGCGGCAAACAAATCAACCGCCTAAAATGCCACTTACCAGATACAGAGATATGTAGCAAAAGAATATTGGTGCCCCAGGAGACCTGTGTGGACTGCCGGTCTGTATCGCAGCTGCAGCACGCCCATCTTAAATAGAGCTCACATAGGTCCCAATTGATGGCGTCTTTCCAAACATGACATCATCAACCCGGCTGAGCCAGTGCACACACGCACAACCGCCCCTCCACCCTCCAGGTGACTAGAACGTCAGTGGGATCAGACGCTCATCACTCTGGGAACCAGGAGGGGACGGCGCGTGCATTGCATAGGCAAGGAGCTCCCCCTGGTGGGTGAACTCCCATGCCGCAGTGTCCAATTCCCAGCACATGTCAAGGGAGACCAGCACCGAGCGGGCAACAGCAGCGCTTTCAGCCGCATACCCGCCCAAGGGCACAAACAATCTGGTTCCCAAAGGGGGCAAAACCGGGAGAGCAGAAACCCTACCCATGATGGAAAAATGAACCCAGGGGAAAGGAACCACCAGCGCCGGAGGTACAGAAACTGTACATAGAATATATGTCATACAGAAAAGTATACATATTCATAAATCTTGTACTGTATACACCTGGGCCCAAAGCCCATTAGGAAGCCAAGGTAAAAGTATGTAACAATAAAAAACTGAATACATCATATTAAGGTCAAATGATTGAACCAATGGACTCAGTCCAATTTTGAAGTATACCCCATATATCGGATACCACATGCCATGATAAATGCATGTGGTATGCTAAAGCAAGGATGCCTAAATAGGGGCGCAAGAAATAAGGCAGCGGCCCGTTGACCCCAGCCCGCAGATGTCCCAACCTGGAGACACAGAACCTATACCTGGACGACAAAAAGCCACAGTTTACTTTCATGTATTATAATGCTGTAGATAGCAGTTGACCCAGAAGGGACTTTTTGGGAAGATATATAATTTCGGTCACTGTGTTCTGTCCACCAGGGCCATAATGTGTGGGGCCCTAGTAGAAATACCAACAGAGAGCCGGTTATATAGATAGAAAACCTACATAGCTGTGGGTTATGCTAAAGAAACGGTCTGTAGGTTAACACCTCGTTTAAACCAGGAGGCTTGGTGGCCTCCAGGCATTCAATCCAGAAAGTTTCCCTTAGAAGTCATACCGGCTAACCCTAGGGGAGGCCCGTGGGATAAAATTATTCTTCAAACACTATGAATTGGACCACCCGTGTGTCGAACCTATGATATAAATCTAGGTGTCGGCTCACTGGGGTGACCATTTTACCATTGCCTGAATAATAGATATGGTCCCCGATCCTCCTCTGTCGTAGTTGTCTGGTTTTTCCAACGTAGAACACTCCACATTGGCAAAACATTAAGTATACCAGTTCTTGTGTGTTACAATCAGCTGAAAATTTGGGGTGAAAGATCTCTCCGTAACCTGTAGCATGTGCCCTCCCAGATCCAGGAGCACACATCACATGTACGACAACAGGTGATCCCTCTTTGGCGAAATGTAGAATGACGTGTAGGGTCATAATAACTATGAGAAAGTTGATCTTTAAAGGATATGTTTCTACGAAACACAATTTCCGGATGGGACTTGACGTGTTTTGTAAGTATGGGATCTTCAGTAAGGAGATGCCAGTGTCTCTTTAGATGTTTACGTATTTGGGCATGTTGTGAACAAAATTTAGTAATTAACTGTGGGTCTGGATTGTGATCGGGAGACAGAGTTTGTTTTATAGATTAATTGGTGCCGATCCTGCATTAGTGCCCTCTGGAAGGCTCTTTTTAATAAGGATTTACTGTAACCTCGGTTTAAGAGTCTGTCACGCAAGGAGGCCGCCTGAAGTAAAAAATCATCCAATCCCTTGAAATTCCGACGGATGCACAGGTATTGGGCATACGGTGTACTGTGCTTAAGGTGCACTGGATGTGCACTATCTGCATGCAGTATAGTATTTCCTGCTGTCTCCTTGCGGGAAAGGCTTGTGGCTAAACACTGCTGCGAAGCAACGAAAATTGAAAGATCCAAAAATGTAATCATATGCGTATGGAAGTTTAAAGTAAACCTAAGGTTATAGCTATTGATATTAATAGATCAACAAACCCGCACATCCAGTCCAGACGAAAAAGATGTCGTCTATGAAACGATACCATACAAGGACCTGATCCATAAGTGGCCCTAGTCTTTCATCAGAAATTATCTCTCTTTCCCATCCCCCCAGATACAGGTTGGCATATGAGGGCGCACAACGGGTCCCCATAGCGACCCCCTGTATCTGGAGGTAATGGGTGTCTAGGAAACAAAACCAATTGTGCGTAAGAATGAATCTCAACAATTCCACTGCAAACTCACCATACTTCCAAAGGTTATGGTCCACCTCCCGTAGGAACATATGAGCTATTTTAATACCCTTTTCATGGGGAATGCTAGAGTAAAGGGCTTCCACATCTAAAGTCAGGAGAAGGGAGTTTGGTGGGACACTCATGTCCTCAATGTGGGTCAAGAGGTCCATGGTGTCCCGAATATACAATGGTAATGTCAAAACGTGTGGCAACAGAGTAGTGTCCACCAGAGCACTCGCATTCTCTAAGAGAGAGCCCACTCCTGAAATTATGGGCCTGCCTGGGGGTCTATCCAACCTTTTATGGACCTTAGGCAATGCATAGAAGGTTGCCTCGTTTGGATCTTTAACATTCAAAAAGTCATAGGTTTGTTGATCAATTATGCCTCTGAGATGAGGGCTCTGTACTCGTTCGTGAATCCCATAATTTTAGATGCAGATAGTGGACGGTACCACTTTCTATTCTGTAGTATGTCCATACACATTTGTTCATATTGAGACTGGGTCAGGATGACAACATTTCCTCCCTTGTCCGAATTTTTGATGACAATATCTGGGATTCTTTTTAACGAATAAAGAGCCTCCATCTGGGAGGGTGTAAGATTTGGGGTAGGGTGTGATATCCTAAGTCTCTTAACATCACTCACCACAGCGGTGAGGAATGTCCAGACATTAGTGTTGGTAGTTTAATCAGGGAATCGCTGAGACTTATTCTTAAATCGAAAAGGGTAACTCAACTCATGTCTGGGTATCGGATCACAAGACTCCTGGGACACTGATTGAGACATTTGTGATGAATTTTCATCAAGTAGGAGAATGAGATCTCTCAAAGCTCTACATTCCACCATGGAGAATTGTTTGGTTTGTTCAGTGATCTCCTTGTCCCTGGCAGCTCTAAACTGTTCGCCATGAAATAAGAATTTGTAAGTGAGATTCTGTGAAAACTTTGATGACCTCATACTTGTTTATGTTTGTGGAAGGACAAAAATTGAGTCCAAGTTTAAGGACTTCAATTTGGTCTGTGGTAAATTGATAAGGGGTTAAATTGATAACATTTAATTCTGTGTTAGATCTTTGTTGGGGTTCATTAATGGGGTGGGTAAATCTAAAGGGAGAGGTGGAGATGCATTGATAAGACGTGTGAGATGAGAATCCAAAGTGGTTTGTGTAACCCCTTCCAATTGATGACCTTTTGGTTGGGATATGTTTTGTGATGGTGTATGTTGAGTGTATTGTGTTTAAGGAGAAATTACATTTTTACCTTGTGACTTAGAGGTGATTTTCGATTGTTGTATTTTAGATCTCTCAGACAGTTGATTCTGCATTATCTGTAATGCCCGTGCAGTAATGTGACCTAAATGTATATCAGGACCCGAACCACTTCGTCTATGAACTTGTTCTGGGTTAGTGTTTAGTGAGGGGAAGTGATTGTGACGACGTTTTGATGCTTGCAGAGAAGTGTACCCTCTATCATCCACGGGTAGTACGGGAAGCTGCCGAAGATAAAGAAGAGTCAGATTCAACACCATAGTCTGAAGGGGCAGAGCCCTCTTGATTTCTTGGGTTGGGTGTTCTACCTCGCACCGGGCCCCTTCCATGCCGGGAAGAGGACCAGTGATAGGCAAATCCACCCAAGAGCACATTTTTATCTTTAGTAAATTTATTTAGTTTTTTTTTTGGATGATATCCTTATTTAACTTGGCCTCAAATTGATCATGTGTTTGAACAGAGGGATACGTGGTACCTAAATTGATGATGTCTTGATCCAATCCGTGGACAGTATTCCTTATGGGCTGAGATACCTAACAAAAGTCCTACATGAATCTTTGCAAAACAAGTTTCCAAAGGGACATGAAGATTCACTGTTGTGGCCTGTTGGATATTTCCTCTCTCAGTACCTCCGCAGAGCCATAGAGAAGCCAGATAAAGTTTCTCAATTTCATGTAAATGATACATCATACCAGAGGTTGAACTTAGTGTTAGTGTCTAAGTTCTTCTGCACCATTATGGAATCCTTCGCTCCCCATAGAAATCAATCACCTGGACTGGACGAATATATCAAGATGATCTCCCTACAGCTCAGGGGATTGTTACCCTTAGAGACCTTAGAGAAGGAAACACGCCTGTTTAAAGTCAAAGTTTTTAAGCTGGCCACGCTGGCTGAAAGGAAAAAACAAACACATTAGGGGTGGAGGTGGGAATCCTCCCCTCTACCCTATTGTATTCTGACAGTGGAGACTTCTGATTGGCTGCATTGGATTTGAGCTAGGAGGGGTGATTATGGAGGATTTGTGCTAGGAGGGGGGATTTGTGCAGGGAGAGGTGGATTTAAGGGGGGCTGGGCTAAGAGAAGGGATTTGAGGTAGGAGGAAGTGGGGGAATTTGTGCAGGGAGGGGGGTTGGGTTAAGAGGGGAGGATCACCGGGTATGGCCAAACCCGGAAGTTTATGTTCTACACTGTACGAGCGTCTGTGACACCACTGACCACTACCATTAACTGAGTTACTACATATTTTAAATAAACTCTGGTTTTTATTACTACACTATGAGAGGCTATATCTCTCTTTCGTTATTACAAGTGCATATGGAGGAATGAAGTTTTGCAACAGCAGCCAAGCTCACCAAGAGCGAAAGACGTACCCCCCCAAGGGGAATAAGGTGAGTGGCCATTGCACTTGAAGGATTTGTGTGCAGCGATACACCAATATATTCCTCTTGTGGGTGGAACATCACTGGATAAAAGAATCATTGAGACGAAAACGGAGCTTATTTTATGATATTTGGCTCCAATTGTTTGCTCCACCTAATAAGAAATTCAAGAGACAGTAAATTTATTGCACTATATTATTATATGTACTATATTATTGAAATAAAATGGGGTGGTTATGAGTTCCCCAAGTTTATTTGTAACTATATATTAATTGCCTAATTCCTCTAATTTGTTAATCTACTACAACTCTGATGACAATAATGTTAATAGTATGATAGTAAGATCAGCTTCTATCCACATATATATATAAATAATCAAGCACTCTACTTCAATAAAGCAAAGATTACATTTATTATAAGGAAAACAGAAATGCTAACATAAAAACGCTAAGAAAATATCATAGAGCCTATAACATAAATACATAAGGTGATACTTAGGCTGTCCTCAAAATGTTGTTCTGGCTGGCCTGATGATAGATGAGAGAGAGAGAGGAGATATGGGGTTCCTCGGCCTTTTAAACCCATTCATACATCATGCACACCCGCCCAACGCCGGCCTACTTATGCATTCTGTCCAATGGCGACAGACTTTCTTTCCTTGAGTCTGTCCCTAGGACGCATGCCTGGATTGTCCACTAGAGGCAGTATATGTCCATTTATCACTCACAGCCGACCATGATCATTTGGGGTCAGCTGGTCCCTTTGATGTCACTTACTCAGGAACTGTTAACTCCTCTGGCTTTCTCTACCACTACACCTCATCACAGGGGGTGTATGGATATTTCCTGGAAGGATATGGCCATTTACCAACACCCCACTGTGTCAATCTGTCCAGATGTCTTTCGCTCCCAGACAGTGACCAAACAACTTTGGCCTGTCATATCCGTAACACTCCAGAACTATGATATTAAATCAGTTTGCCATCCAACATATGCCACTTTGGGCCTGAAGGGCACATACCACCCTTCTTCAGAGACAGCCTGCGTCGCAAAGTCCATAAATGTCTTCATATATTGTGCTTCATGTGCCGCTTTGCCTGAAGGGCACACACCTCCCTTCCTCTGGAACAGCTCCAATGGCACAGTCCATAAATGTCTTCACATATTGTGCTTCATGTGCAACTTTGCCTGAAGGGCACACACCTCCCTTCCTCTGGAACAGCTCCTATTGCACAATCCATAAGTGTCTTATCTTGGTTATACACCTACCACCATTCTTCAGCCACAGCATCCATGGCACCATTCTGTGTTATCTCCTTCCTGGTCTCTTCATGAGGGGGTGCAATATAGGCCAAGGGTGTCCATTCACTCACCATTCACCAACAAACACTCCGAGCCACGTTTCAACCAGCTTCCAGATACAGAACCTCGAGGAGGGCCTTATTCACCCGTATTACTAATCTAATATAGGTATGTCAAACTATACTATCACACAAATCATTCCGTTACCATATTATATACATGTACATTCTAATCACCGCCTTAAACATCCCACCCCCAACCTCTTATAACCCTTCATTGTGTATACGGGGTGGGATTAGGCAGGCTTGTTCAATACGGCCTTTCCTACCGCAGTTCTGGCATAAATGCGGTGCGCTGTGACCCTGAATTGGCAGTAAAGCCTCCAACTTGTACGCTGAGACCTTACCGTCAATTCGTCCCACCACTTGCGTAGATAAATGTGAAACTTTTATATAAACATTGGATCACACATGTTTATACTTGAAACAACAAAAAAAAACACAAAATTCCATCCCTGTGCCTGGATTTCAGAGACAATGCCCAGGACATACCATGCACCTCTAGCTACGGTTATTCAAGGAACACCCTAGTTCCATGACTAACATTACATTGGTATTCTTTGGGACAAAGAAACAAACTCGTCTATGTTCCAAATAATACCCAGGTGCTTCCTTCCCAGCAATGATCTCTCCATCGAGAACACAGTGTGAAACGTCTTCCCAACATTCCCAGTGGTGTACTGATCTGGCATACACAGAACATCATGATCATGCCTCCGACAGAGGGAAATACCAACCTGTCTCCAGCTTCCCTCCACTCTGACCACAGGTGGGTAATTTAGCCATAAATGCAACAAGATAGCATCCCCAGTCAGTAAGCTTAATGATACCACAGAATATACAGACCGAGTCTACCTTCCTGTATATGGGATCAACGAGGAAGCCGAACACCTTTCATAATCCAAACTAGCGCAGCCCAACCAGGCATTAGACCACCACTTTGGATTAGTAAAAACTATGTGTTTCGGCAACATCTTACTGAGCTGGGAAGCTAACTCATAAGGCCACTGCCCCTCATACAGAGACTGCACGCCAAAGCCGATGATACATTCTTGCCTTGTACCACCACACTCTGTACCAACCTCTTAAAGTGGTAGATAAAATTTTGAGCCACTTTAACCTGGGTATTTACATTACTTTGTTGAATGTCATAAACAATGTCATTGATCTCTCTCTGAGTAACAAAGCCCCGTTTACTGTCTGAGGCTATGGCTGAGAGTTTGCTCCTCAGGATACTGATATCCACTTCATTAATAACACCCAACCCGGCTCCTATTCCCCCCAATATAGGGCTGAATACATCCCTCCTCTTTCGGTTGCTCCTCAGAAATAAGCGGCCTGAATGAACATCATTCTGTGTCCACACACCTCGGGGAGCAAGCCACTGGTACAACGGCCACACATGATTCAGTGTATATTCAGCATATATAGGGTAATAGATTTTTATCAACCACTGTGAGACATTGAAGTGCCATGTGGTGAAGGCATACTGTACCCTGGTAACCAGTATATGGGAAGAGCTTAGAACCATTTGTAGCGGTTCCGCTCTTTCCAAGGAAGCATGTTTTGTGAATTGATATGGGCATCGCCTGTGCAGGGTTCCAAATGCTCAGGTGAGACATCAACCAGGTATATCTCCCCTATGTCCAGTTCTGGTGTCCCACATGTCCTGTAACCGATACCTTCTCTATAGGACTGCTAGAATTGAGACACCACCCCTACAAGGAAATTCTCACCCCGTTGATGTGTCATCTGGAGCTCTCCAGTCTGGCCAACAGACATCTAAGTGTCAGCCTCCTGGGTACCTACACCATGTTAATTCAGTTATGCCAATACACTTCACACATTAAAAACATTTCCTTACATTCAATTCCTCCCCGAAAAACAAACATATTTTTCACTTCTTGTTCTGTTCTAAAGGATTGGATAGGTTGCATTCCTCCCCTAACCTCCAACCCATTGCACTTGTATTCACAGTTTTCCTACATTCATGAGAGATTTAGGCAACAATGTTCCACAAGCCTTGTTGATGTGCACAGTCTTTCAGATGCAGTGTTGACACTAAATTGTCCATGAGAAAAAGAAGCCTTATATTGCAAATATTAATCGGAATCTTGGTTTGTCCCTTCTCCCCTGACTGTTTGTCATAACAACTTTGTGACATGGCATGGCACAGACCAACTGCCACCCCGATGAACATCTTTCATCCATGTTCCAGAGACCTCTCCAATCTTTCGCTCCACCAGGACTCTGGAAGTGAAAAACAAGGGCAGAATCAAATTCTTATCCGCAATATCTATTTGCTTGCATTTTCTTACAGAACCTCCCTTGGAACCCAGGAACTCAGTTTCCTGGCTTCTGCAACTCTGAACAGACTATTAAAACAGCCAATGACTTCTTTAGGCTGATCCCACTTTAAACTGAATTCCCATGATAGGGAAAAAACAAAAAAAAATGACTGCTGCTTTCCAACGGTTTTCATTATAAACATAAAAAAACAAAACAAACAGAATGTGTGTATCTGTTACCTAAAACATACACACTAACTCCCCTTTCAGGTGGACACAACCTAAACATTTTGGAATTTTTCCACCTGAATGAAAATAAAAACAAAATACCTAAAAAAAGTCAGTTATAGGCCACTGTAACTTTCTGCCAACTCCTGCCTCAAGCAAACTATTCAGTTGCTAATTTAGGGCCTATTCACTGGACCCCCCTTTCAGGTGGACTAAACCTAACAATTTGGAATTTTTCCACCTGAACAAACCAAAACTAAAAATCAAAATAAATGAACAAAAATTGAAAAAACTACAAATAAATCAATAACCAAAAAAAACCATAAAAAAATAAATAAAACAAAAATAGTACGAGGGGGAAAAAAAAACAAATACGAAGGAGAGAAAAAAAATACTAATATTTTTGAGAATAAAAATCCAGAGGCTTACCCTTGAAAATACTACAAAATACATCAAGGTCCTCCATAATATTTCAAAAATTAAAAGCCAAAACAGCCAAAAGACTCGCATCTAAACCTTATTCCTCGCCAAGCAACGTTAACCTTAAAATTCTTACCATCTCTGAAATTCACTAAGGGCTGCTAACAAAGGATTTGTCTCCCCCATTGCTATACCTGTGTGAACATGCAACGGCCTCCATTTTAAATTTATTCAGCTGCTCCAAATACACATGCCTTTCCTGTCTTAACTGATTATTTTCAGCTTGTAGTCTCAGCATCTGGGTTTTAAAGGGGACACGGGTTTGATAATTATGGCCTCTATGCCTCAGATTGCTACCCCATCTGGCGGAGTAAACTTCATAACGCCTTGGTGTAGTTTTAGGGTACTGAGATTTTCTCTGCATATTATTATTATTATTAGACATCAAACAATATCTTGCAATGTGGCCCCACTTTTTACAGGCGAAGCACTTGAGAGCTGGTCTCCCTGCATGGGCCTGTCTATAAGTATATTGCGATGGAGACCCACGTTTCTGCATACCATTGCTATGTTTGGAATCACCCGACTTTACACCCTCATTGTCTGAGGAGTAATCGCTAACCATGGACTCATCCGAAGTCTCCACTGTTACATTGCTACTGTTCTCAAAAAGATCAGGCGTGTTCTCCATTTCAACACCTGAATCAATTTCAAGAGCAGTTATAGCACTTTTGTCTAAATACTCCTCCTCCACATTGCCAGCATTGATTCCAGCCAGAGCAATATCATTTGCATCAACCAGAGCATCCGGTTTCCCTAATTGTTGTTCTTCCTGTTTTAAACATTGAGACTGCTCAGCATTGGAATATTTGTAAGATAATTGTTTTATGGTCATCTGAGCTTCCTCTAGCTCCTCCCTAAGCATTGTTATCTTACACTCATTCTCAGCTTCTCTTTGGTTTAGATAAGCTAAACAACTTTCTCTTTGTTTACACGTTACCTGCAATTCACTCATTTTCTGTTCCAATATACACTTCTCATTAATTAACTGTTCAATCTGATCACAAACATTTGCATCTGCCTTTGCAGCTATTGTTATTATGTTTTTACTTACGCTTTCAATTGTGCTTCCTAACTGTGTACGTTCTTTACACCATTGCAATTCTTTTTTTTTTTTTTTCTTTTTTCCACTTCAGTCTTTCGCCAGTTCACTTATATTCATGCTGGTTTATCATTCCAGTTTCTGGCTACTTCACATCATTGTGGAATAATATTTATCTTAGCAAAACATAAACATATTTATTTACACCATTGCAATTCTTTTTGTTCCGCAATCTCTTTCATTTTAAATAGCATACATACAACATTCACTATTCTTGCTTTTTTCCCCTTTTTAGATGATGATTTATATTTCAAATCCTGGTTCAGAATCTCACATTGTCTTAATAAATCATCAAATTGGTGGGTCAATGTATTTTCTGCCAAAGTCTTAAACTTAGCAGATGCATGCTTTTCAATGAACATTCCGATGCTCTCCATTGATATACTAATTACTTTCACACTGACAACCAGTTTGTCTATTTCACAGCAACAGCTGATTACACACTGCTCACAGGCACACAAACACACAGAAAAAGTAGTTTGAGGCTGGTTTCACACTAGTCCGATTCTCGGACCGACATGAAGAGCACAAGTTGCATTACGTCACAAAAACAATGATTCCCTATGAGAGCCGTCTTAACTGCTCTGACTTGTGTTTTTCAAAGTCGGACCGACTTTGAAAAAGGTTCCTGTACTACTTTTGTCTGACTTTGATCCCACTTCAGTCCATTGAAAGGCATTGAAGTCGGATCAAAGTCGTATCAGTGTCTTCACTGATCCGACTTTGGCATGCGACTTGTGCTCTGGGGATTTTGAAGGGGAACTCCACACCATATTTTAAAGAAAAAACTGGCATGGGGTCCCCCTCCAGGAGCATACCAGGCCCTTTGGTCTGGTACGGATTTTAAGGGGAACCCCATGCCGAAAAAAACAGCGTGGGGTCCCCCCCAAAATCCATACCAGACCCTTATCCGAGCACGCAACCCCGGCAGGCTAGGAAAGGGGGTGGGGACGAGCGAGGGGCCCCCTCCCTCCTGGACCATACCAGGCCGCGTGCCCTCAACATGGGGAGTATAGGTGCTTTGGGGCAGGGGGGCTCTGCGCCCCCCACCTCAAAGCACCTTGTCCCCATGTTGATGAGGACAAGGGCCTCTTCCCGACAACCCTGGCCGGTGGTTGTCGGGGTCCTGGGGCTGTTGGTGGCCGGTCCCAACAGCCCTTCTCCGGGAACAGGAGTAGTTGTACCCCTGTTCCACGAAACTCCACCCCCCGCGTCTCGGGGGGACGGGGTTTCGTGGATATGAGGGGTACAACTCCCGTGCGCCGGACCATACCAGGTCCTCCCTCCCCCGGGGAGCGAGCAGGGGTGGGGGAAAGGATCGGACGGCCCCAACGCACGAGCCTATTCCCAGACCATACCTAAAACCCCCCCTGGGGTGCGACAAAAAAAGCCGTACCCCAAGGGGAATTTTAGGCATGGTCTGGTTTCCCGGACCATACGAGGACCTCCCCCTGGGGT
>BLSH010344831.1:692323-704773 GCA_018402905.1 Glandirana rugosa | reverse complement strand
AGAAACTTACGGTTTCCAGACTTATCGGGGAAATTTTCCTTTTACGAGACCAGACTTCGTGTTTCTGAGTTCTCACTACATGATTCGCAAGTTCTCTGAGTAAAGGTTAGTACATTGGGTGGCTGTACAAGAGTTTTTTTGATAGGGGTATATAAAAAGCGGTTACGTTCAGTTTTTTTTCTCCCCACGAAGAGCGGAAATCGTTGAGAGATCGGAAAAGAACGGTTCTCTAGTATTGGCTGGGCTTACCAGCAAAGTAATAAGATCAGACATGTGAATTATTACGACATATGTGTTAACGTAGCTATATACGTGGTTTATTCCCTGTCTATCGATGCAATTGTGTATACAGCATTATTAAGTGTACAGACTAGAATAATGAAACGACCATTCGGGTCGGTTATGATCTCTTGGCAAGAAAAGGCTAGAGAGTTGCTAAAGGCGAGAAGCACCCCTCTTTTTTTTGACTTGCATTGGCGAAAAATATATGGGGATAGTTTTTTTGAGAACATGTCGGTGGGTTACATGATTGGAAATGAGTCTCTTGAACGCTTAGTACATCACTCTTGAGTCTTTGTGCTTCAGACCAGAGCATTTTCCTTTTAAAGGGGCTATTCAGACCTTTGGCATTCAAAGAAACAAATTTGATGGTGATGAGAGAGTCATTTGATGCTGTGTAGGTCATCCACTTTCCTACCCATTGGTGACCTTACAGTTAGAGACCAATGGAGGATGAGCGGTGCATAGGAATTATAAGGTATATTACTTACAGTTCTGAGGGATTTTTGTTCCGATGCCGATTGAAGCAGATTGGGTAGATGGTGCTTTAGGTCTGCAACCTTAGGGCGGTTAGCTGTGGAGTGAGTGTAATGACGGTCATCTGTGGAGAGGGTATGGACAAATGCAAAAAATAAACTGAACAGAGACAGAAACAACTTCAAAAAGAGAAAATATGGAACATCCATAATAAAGGGCCCAGATGGACTTCCAGGACCTAGTGGCAGATCTCTCTGCGGATTAATCATTGAGGGCTTTCGTATCTAACAGTGCAGTATTGGTATAGATACTTCCCGAAAATGTAAAAAATTAGTCTCTTAAGGCACATTCTGTTGATGGGTGAGGTGACCGAGAGGCTTGTATGGATTATCAGGCCCATTCTTGCCTTAGTTTCTTGGGGTCTGAGCGGTGTTCTTTTGGTTGAGTCACTGGAAGGATGCCCCATTCCTTCAGATATTTCTGACCGTCCTCTAAAGAGAAGATATTGTACGTTCTATCGCGATATGTCACTATCAGTTTGGACGGTGTCCCCCACTGATATTTGATTTCATGATTCCTCAGGGCTTTAGTAATTGTGAGGAGTTTCTTCCTATGCTGGATTGTAGCCTGTGATAGGTCAGTGTATAGTGCAATTCTGGCGAATTGCCCTTCTAAGTTGGGGGCTTTGCGAATGGCCCGCATAGCCTCTTCTTTTATGTGGTAGTAGTGAATCCTTGCCAGGACATCACGTGGAACTGTTTGAGGCAGGAAGGATGGCTTTGGGAGCCTATGGGCCCTATCAATAGTGAGTTCTATGTCACTCGCCTTAGGCACCAGGATGTGGAGTAGATGCTGTATGTAATTTGTTAAGTCCAAGTTGGATACTGTTTCTGGGATCCCACGGAACTTAATATTGTTCCTGTGGCTGCGATCTTCTATGTCAGCGATTTTAAACGCTAACCGCTGTAGGTCTGATTGCTGCTCCTGGACTGTATCTACTAGGTTGTTGCGTGCAGAGAATGTTTCATCCATTTTATGTTCTACTTTGGCCACTCTGTGCTGTAGCTCTTGTACATCTGCCTTAATAGGTATTAAAGCTGTTTTCATATCAAAATGCAGGGAGTCCCTGAGGGAGATCAGCATATCTGTCATGTCAGCTATAGAGGCTGGTTGTGAAGAGGATGGGAATTGTTCTAATGAGAGTTGTGGAGGGTTCTCAACCTGAGAGCTTTCCTCCATGTCAGAATCGTCTCCTGCCTCTTCCCCCTGTCTCGCTTTTTTGTGCTTGTTGGGGCTGCGGGTTGTAGGGCTGTCTGGTGGAGAATGTAATGTCCCTTCAGTGTCATGCGTTGTAAGCACTGTACATACCGAGGCTGCTGAGGAGCTGGATCTGGATCCTGATGCTGAGTCATCAGTGTCCCCTGCATGGTGGAGCCGCACGCCGGCGCCATTTTGGCTGTCCCTGTCCCCTCTGGCAGTGAAGAAGTCCATCTCTTTGGACGGGGCTGATCGTTGTGGCCCCCGTTTTCTTTGTTCCCCGGGTGGGGGAAGTGATGGGTTACTTGCTGCCATCGTTATCGGTCACCTCTGGTCGCTGGTGTGGTCGCTTTGTGCCCAAGAGAGCGGAGCTCCTTCACAATGCGGCCATCTCCGTTGCTGGCTAGCCATGCCCCCTGTAACTATATTTTAATTGCCAATTCCTCTCATTCGTTAAACTACTAAAACTCTGATGACAATAATGCTAATAGTATGATAGTAAGATCAGCTTCTATCTACATATATATATAAATAATCAATCACTCTACTTCAATAAAGCAAAGTTTACATTTATTATAAGGAAAACAGAAATGCTAACATAAAAACGCTAAGAAAGTATCATAGAGCCTATAACATAAATACATAAGGTGATACTTGGGCTGTCCTCGAAATGTTGTTCTGGCTGGCCTGATGGTAGATGAGAGAGAGAGGAGATATGGGGTTCCTCGGCCTTTTAAACCCATTCATACATCATCCACGCACACCCGCCCAAAGCGGCCTACTTATGCATTCTGTCCAATGGCGACAGACTTTCTTTCCTTGAGTCTGTCCCTAGGACGCATGCCTGGATTGTCCACTAGAGGCAGTATATGTCCATTTATCACTCACAGCTGACCCATGATCATTTGGGGATAGCTGGTCCCTTTGATGTCACGTACTTAGGAACTGTTAACTTACACCTCTGCAGGAGATCTTCTCTGGCTTTCTCTACCACTACACCTCATTGCAGGGGGTGTATGGATATTTCCTGGAAGGATATGGCCATTTACCAACACCCCACTGTGTCAATCTGTCCAGATGTCTTTCGCTCCCACACAGTGACCAAACAACTTTGGCCTGTCATATCCATAACACTCCAGAACTATGATATTAAATCAGTTTGCCATCCAACAATTATTATATGCTTTTCTAGTTTTTTTCATCAGTCTTGTAAAAAAAAAAAAAAATTGCAATTGGGGTTTATTGATTGTTTTGCGCAAAAGTTGCCGTGTTTACGATTGATGAGAATTAATTTATGGGGTTATTTTTTTTCAATGTGTACTAGTAATGGCGGTGATCTGTGATTTTTAGCGAGTCTGCGACATTGCGGCGGACATGTCACACACTTTTGACAATTTTTCATAGGATGTGTTTGAAGCATTGAATTTTGCACTTTGGAGCTCTAGGCACTTTGAATATTGTTTACATTTTCTATATTTTTAGAGCACTTTAACATCACAATAATGTTATATTGCATTTGTTTTATATGATTTGATTGGAGGTTTTACACATGCTCATATATTAATTTATACGCTAAGTTTATTTGAAGATTTTTATCTCACATCGGACAGAAATAGTTTAGCATGGTGGCACCACATCAGCTAACACCTCATCCCTGGTTTCGTATTTGGCAACTACCGGAAGGGGTAGGGACTGGAAGGAGGGGGAGGAGAAAGGGAAGTAGGGAAAGGGGGAGGGAAAAGGGGGAAAAATGGGACTATAGCGCTGCTCTATAGTGTACGTTGAATTTAGTTACAGGTGCTTGTGACACTTGAGGAGTTGGCAGCTGTGCTTGTTCTCCCATTAGGCTACCATATATACAAATTTAATACCATTTATCTGATAGTCATAGTGAGTAGCGCACAGGTCATTTACTTTTTTTTTATCTCACGCTTTGTTTATCCAGCAAAGCATCTCCATTGGAAGATTTGGCTGTTGAAACATAGAAGGCTAAGGCTTTTGCAATAAAACTAACCCTACAACTTATGGGTCATACACATGAAAAAAAACTTGTAGAGTGTCTGAAGACAGAAAAAAAAAAAAGGATGATCAGACTGTAATGGGAAGCAAAACTTCCACCAGTGCTGAGGATGCACACAAGGAGACAAAATCCCATTCAACTGAGTGCCTGAGGACAGAACAAAAAATGGATGATCAGACTGTAATGGGAAGCAAAACTTCCACCAGTGCTGAAGATGCACACGAAGAGACAAAATCCCATTCAACTGAAGACCATGATGCCTCCCAAGAATCTGAAGCACAAATTCATGCTAAACGTCTCCAGACTGTACAAAAAGCTGGTTACTTCAAAGAGGCAGGAAGTGAGGAAGATTTCTACAAGTTACTTTTATTTTCAAATATTTTTTATTGGGATTTAGTATAACATTACAGAAGAATATGCAAATATTGAGTAAGGAGTACATTCAAGTTGTTAATTGAGCATAAACATTATACATTGTCACAATATGTAAGATTATAATTCGTCTGTGCTTCCTGTCTCCAATGTATAGTATTGTTCTCGCCCATCTACTGTACTTAAATGAGGGAGAGGTTCCTGGGCACCCCTAATGGGAACCTGCTGTGTCCCGGGAGAGAGCTTTTTGGGTGGGCCTACCTACTTGGTTTCAGATATGAGACGGAAGTTGGATAGATTCAGAATATCAGTCCAAAGTACTCCCTGTGAGGTTGGTAGCATCTAGGTCGTAAGGCGGGCAAGAAGGGAAGGGTAGGAGGGTTGAAGAGGGAGGGGGAAAGGGGGGTTCAGGCTATCGGGTTAACTTTTAAAGGTTAACTATGGTTAGAAGTACATCTAGGATTTTTTAGCCATGGATCCCAGTCCCGTTCAAATTTTTGACGCTCAGGCAGGGTATATTTCATGGTTCTTTCCATCTCACATTGACGATTGAGAGTCAGGATGACCTCCTTATGAGACGGGGGATCAGGTAATTTCCAATTTTTAGTAATAGTGAGTTTTGCTGCTAAAAGAAATTGGGTTATTAGTACTCGGTACTTGGGAGGTAATAGATGTATATTTAGATGGAGGAGGGCTAATTCTGGTCTCGGAGTGATCATTTGGTTTAGAACTTCTGACAGTATCTGAAATATCTTATTCCAGAAGGATCTAAGGGATACGCACGCCCACATGATGTGAAAAGAGTGTACCTACTTCCCCACACTGTCTCCAACAGAGGTTAGAGTGCGAAGGGTACATCCTTGCAAGTTTAACTGGGGACAAATACCAGAAGTGTAGGACTTTCTGGTAATTGTCCCAGTGATTTGCGCATTTAGTCGCTTTTTGGGTGGTAGTTATGGCTTGTTTCCATGTGGTTTCATGAAAGGTCATTCCTATTGTTTTTTACCATTTTAGCATGGTGTGTGTTTTTTCAAATTTTCCTGGGGAATGTAGTCTTTTGTAAAAAAGGGTTATGCCTTTTTTTTGGGGTGGGGGGGGGTATTTGCTGTGAGGAATGTATATATATATATCTGTAGGGAGAGATGTTTTTGCTGGGAGGGGTTGTTTGCGGAAGACTGACTGTAGTCTTAACCATTGGAACTGCATCCACTTGGGAACAGTAAACTGTCGCTGTAGGTTTTCAAATGGAATAGGGTCTGTACCTAGGTATAGGTCCGCAATAGAGGTTATTCCTCTATTCCTCCATATCTGGGAGTTAAATTCTGGTATGAAATGGTGGCTCATTGAGATAGGGGTCGGTATGTTGGAAAAGGGTTCCCCAGGGTTCGCTTGAAAGGAAGATTCTTTCCATATTTTCAAGGTGGATATAACCGTTGGGGTGGACGATATCGGAAGGGGAGCTCCCATCTTGAGGGCCAATAGGGTGGTGCGAAGGTCTTCGTTGGGGACTGTTTGGGCTTCTAGTCGAACCCATTGCTTAGTGGTTAGAGGGTTCCACCAGTGTTGGATCTGGTCTAACACACATGATCTATAGTAAGCGGATATGTTTGGGGCCCCCATTCCTCCGTTTTCTTTTCTACGCATCAGGATATGGGATGCGCATCTGGGGTTTTTTTTGGCCCATATAAAGCGGTTGAGAGACTTTTGTATGGAGTCCAGGAATTTTTGGGGTACCAATATGGTAAGCGTGTGGAAAAGGTATAGTAATTTGGGTATTATTATTATTTTTAGAGTTGCTATTCTGCCCGATGTGGAGAGGGCTTGAGCACGTAGTTGGGTTAGGAGTAGAGGTAGTCCTTTTACTAAGGGCAGGTAGTTTTCCTTATATAGTTGAGATGTGGTTGGGGTCAGTTTGATTCCTAGGAAGGTCAGTGATTGGGTGGCGTTAGCGTTTGTTAGCGTTAAGCTTGTAGTAGGATACCTTGCTAAATTCTAACAGCAATGGTAATAGTTCCTTTAGTGAGTTTTTGGGTTTAGTCAGTACAAGCATGACATCGTCCGCGAATAGACTAATCTTTTGCTCACGGCCAGCTAGGTATGGTCCGTGTATGTTTGGGTGGGTTCTGATTGCCTCTGCCAGCGGTTCCATAAGGAGGGCGAATATAGCAGGGGACAACGGGCATCCTTGCCTAGTGCCGTTGGTTATTTTAACTTGTTTAGAAAGCAGGCCAGAAATCAAAATTTTTGCAGAGGGGTTAGAATAGAGGGCCAAGATTGCTGATTACAGCCACCCCGTTATAACGAATTTGCAAAGCACCTGTTTCAGA
This sequence comes from Glandirana rugosa, assembly GCA_018402905.1. Taxonomy (NCBI): domain Eukaryota; kingdom Metazoa; phylum Chordata; class Amphibia; order Anura; family Ranidae; genus Glandirana; species Glandirana rugosa. The sequence goes on along the minus strand of BLSH010344831.1, from coordinate 698,041 downwards.
TAACCCCAGTGTACCCTATCGAACGCCTTCTCCGCGTCCAGGGAGAGGAGCAGAGAAGGCGTTTGAGAGAGGCCCACCCTAGATATGACATTCACCAATCGCCTCGTGCCATCAGGTGCCTGGTGGCCCGGTATAAATCCCACTTGGTCTGGGTGTATCAGGGTGGGTAGAACTCTTTGAAGTCTAGTTGCAAGGATCTTGGCGAATATCTTAATCTTATCAGTGTTGATTAGGGAAATGGGTCTATAACTCGCTGGATTGGAGGGGTCTTTGTTTGGTTTAGGTATGGCAACAATCACAGACCTTAGCATATCTTGTGGAAAGGAGCCTGAGGAGGAGGCAAAAGCGAAGACCTCAGAGAGTTGGGGCGAAAGTTCGGGTGCTAAAAATTTATAATACTCGTTTGAGAACCCATCTTCTCCTGGTGATTTTTTGTTAGGTAGAGTTTTTATCGTGGCTTCCACTTCGTTGGGGGTGATTGGGGCCGATAAATCCTGGAGCATCTCTAGGCTCAGGCTTGGTAGTTTGATGGCTGATAAAAAGGTCTCTATAGCTAATGTGGATGGCTGCGCTGTGGAGCTATCAGTTGCTAGGTCATATAAAGAAAGGTAATAGTCAGCAAAACCATCAGCTATCGCTTTAGGGTCCCCTAGGGGTTTGTTAGATGTAGGGTGTATTAGTGAGTGTATGTGTTTTTTAGTTTGTTGTTTTTTGACTCTTTTGGCAAGCCATGCGCCAGCTTTATTTTGGAGGTTATATGTGGTGGCTTTAAGGAATCGGAGATGGGTTTCATATTTGTATAGGAGGAGTGAGCGCAGTTTATCTCTTTCATTCACAATTTGTTGGGTAAGATTCTGAGATGGGTTCTGTTTATTTTCTGTTTCTTTGAGATTGATGGAATGTAAGGTCTCCTCTATTTGCCTCCTCCTTTTCCTTCTAATATTGGATGAAATCTTTATCAAAATCCCCCTCATATAGGCTTTGTAAGCCCCCCATAGGGTACAGCTATTTACGCCCGTGTCCTTATTGTGTGAGAAGAATTCTACATGTTCTTGTTTGATCATTTGGCACCATTTCTCGTCTTTTAGGATCGAAGGATCCAGTCTCCAAAGTGGTAGAGCTGTGGTGCGAAAGGAGTCATCAATTTCCACTGTGATAGGAGCGTGATAGGACCAAGAAATGATGCCAATGTCAGATCTAAGGACATTGGATAAGACTGGTTTAGATACCAAAAAATAGTCTATTCTTGAGTAGGATGCGTGGGCTGTAGATAGGAAGGTATAGTCCTTCTCCAATCCGTGTTGGCAGCGCCATATATCATATAGTTCGTACTCTTGAAAAAGGGGAACTATAGAATGTATGGGTCTCCTATGTACTGAGGAGGAGTCAAGATTGGGTTGTAGTATCGTGTTGAAGTCCCCTCCGATGATTGGGGTGCCGTGTAGGTTGTCTTTTACTATTTTCAATAATGGGGTGAGGAATTTGCGTTGTTTCGTGTTGGGTGCATAAAGGTTCAGTAGGGTAAATACTGTTCCATTCAGTTCGCATATCAATATTACATACCTGCCCTGTGGGTCAAGAATTGAGTGAATGTGTCGGAAAGCAATTGAGTCTTTAATTGCAATGAATACTCCACACGATTTCTTTGGGCCGTTTGCCATATAGATGTGGGGAAAGTTCCTTGAGTTCAGGCGGGGGCATTTGTTTGTAGCAAAGTGGGATTCCTGAATGAAAAGGACATGGGCTTTGGAGGAATTGGCTTCCTTTGATAGTGCTGTCCTCTTGTAGGGGCTATTTAGGCCCTTGACGTTCAAGGACATAAGTTTCAGTGGCATTGAGTACTAATGTTGATGCTTGTGTCAGTTGATGAATGTGTGAATACCGGATCTTGGGAGCAGGTAGATAGAAATGCCATACCTGTGAGTGGGTCCTCATGACCTGATGTGGATAGTTTTGGAGAACGTCTGACTTGTGGTTCAATCAGCCGTGTGGGGGAGAGGATCATGTACTTCATCTTCATTGTAGATCCAGCAAGTTGACCGAGCCTTCGGTGGGGGACGAGGTGGGAGCAGGAGGTCTTGGGGAGATGGAATAGAAGGTTAAAGATAGATAACAAACAAGAAAACATGTAAAAAAAGGCCTGAGGCAATTCAGGCGAATGGGCAGCAAGGCTGCTGTTCTTAAACGGGGGTTTTGGTGGGTAGTGCAGTGCACTGGTTACTGTTTTTGTTAGGTTGTGAGGCCGATTCGCGTTTGGTCACGCCGAGTCCTGTAGCAATGGACTGGGGGGAAAAGGGCTTCGGTGAGGTTGCTGTTATGCTTGCACCCATTCCTCACGGAGGCCTTCGTGCTGTTTTGGCTCTAAGGCCTGTGCATCAGGGGGGATGAGTTGCCACTGCTTAAAGAGTTGTATACCTTCACCTTTTCCAAACCTCTTAACAATACATCACGAAACACTTTAATGGAGGGGGCCATCCCTCCTGGAGGGTTAAAGAGTGAGGCATTTGCAAGTTGCGAATGTTTTATCCCATCATTATAAACCTTGGTGTTTTGAATGGGGTTAGACAAAAAATACCTCTTCACGTTCAATTTCCTTGTGAATTTGTGTATATCCATGTATGTATGGAATTCAGCTTACATGGTGGGACAAATTTAAGTCCCTTGTCTAAAATAGAGATCTCCTCAGAGGTAAGGGAACAACTACTGAGGTTGTATATTCTCTCACCAGTTATTCTCTTTTGCCTTTGCTTCTTGGCATGCCTCCCCCCTCTAGTTCCTCTTTTCTTTCTATGGGTCTTGAGTTGTCTCTCTGGGGCCTCTGAAAACCAGAGTAGTAAGAACTCCCATAGTTATCCTTCTGGGACCTATAAGGTCCTGACTGGTAAGAGTCCTCATAACAGTCCCATTCTCTTAACTCTGGGTATCCAAAGTTACCACCATCCTGTCTACACCAACCAGGGGAGTACCCATCTAGTCTCTCCCTTCTGGGAGTTTTCCTAGGGGTGTAGTAGCCTTGGCGGTACCCATCAATTCCCTGGGTGCGATCACGGCTATAATAGTCATGGTCATCTCTCAGGGATTGAAACCTGTTCGCAACAGGCACATTATAGGTATACGTGTAGTTATAGTCTGAATTCTCATTGTAAACAAACTCTGGGTGACTTCTTGGGCCCCGAAAGTTCGGACCCTTATGGAATTATTTTCTTTTATTATTATTATTAATAATAAATGCTTGGTAGTGAAAGACCCTCTCCTTTCCTTTGTGTTTTTAGGGGTTGGGTGCCTGGTTCCTCTAATGGGGGAACCATAGGACACCCTTCTTCCACTATGAGCTGTGTGTTGCGACCCTTGTGATGGGCCAGGATGACAACTACTCGGGTTAGAGGTTTGAACATTACCCTGAGAAGGAACACTAACTTCCTGGGTAACCTCCATATTCACCTCCTCCTCTGCTAATTTCTTCTGCCAGTCAAATACCAGTCTAGGCTTATAGTCACCTAAATCCCGATTATATTTTTTTATTTTTTTATTTTTCTGTTCAACTTCCTCTTTTACCAACAGTGTTTTTAAATGGTTGGATCTTTCTTTGTACTCATCTTTATTTAAATATGGTAACAGTTGTTCCTTAATGTTCTTAATCTCCTCATCCAGACGGGTCAGCTTTCTATTTTTCCTCTCTATGAGGAACCTCAGGAAACTGATCCCTGCCTCATTAAAATATTTAAACCACTCTTCAATCTCAAGATCGCCCCTTTGTGGGCTGACATCCCATCTGAGGCTCCTGGGTACCATCGCTTCACTGATATACTGCTCCAGGAATGCTATATCCCAGATAGTATGTATCTCTGAGATGGTCAGATTTTTTAATCTCATAAAGAGACCCCCCCAGGTCTCCTTCCGAGTCTTGGTATGTCTGAAACACACCTTCGATTTGTATAGTTCTTTTGGATCTGTATTCAAAGATATCCATCTTTAATTTAAAAAGTAAGCTACAGCTGCAAAATAAAAAATATTATCCACTATAACTAAAATCCACTTTGTACAATATCTACGCTAAAGCACCATATAAGCAGCAACTAACCACGTGATAATAAACATGTAAACCAATAAACAAAACATATAGTTGAGCTAGTGTGAGTGAAAAAAGTCTTTGTGAGGACACAAAAAAACTAAGGAATTTAGACAACAAGGCTCCAAAATGATTGGGAGCACCTGTGTTCAAATTCAAAATTAAACATAAGGGCTCCTATATAACATAGAGCACCTATATAGATTCAAAAAAACAATTTGATAAGTGATGACATTAGCATAAAACATATACAACAGTACGCATATCTAGTAAAAATGAGATATAATAGATGAAATAAATAAAGTCCAGTGAATGAAAAACTAGATTAGAAATGGGTATCTTCCAGAAACAGTCCCAAGGCTTATAAAAATCCCGCTTGTGATCAAAGGGAAAGTGTCCAACATAAATCTGTCCTCAAAGATTATTCAGAGATTACTCCACCACCAGAGGCATGCACACCAGGTGAGATGTTATGGATGGGTACTCTTACCGATATTCAAGGACTCACCGTTCCTAGTGGGTCAAATGGGCAGGCAGAAATAACCTTCTGCAGGTGTAATGTGGCTATGTTCCCTTTCACTGCACTTCCCTCTTCCAACTGCTCACTGGTGGTACCTCCTGGATAAATGGTGTTGACCATACAGGGTCTTGGTATCCCCCAGAGTGAACAAAAGAAGGGCCAATAGTGTAATATCATTGAGACAAATTTATTTAAAACAAAGGAGATATACTCACATAGAGAGAGTTAAAAACAGCATCAATAATAAAAACCGGCGTCAATTCGCAAATCCCGTACACCGCCCGCACTTCCCGTGTGTAGAGGCGTGGTGACGTCAGCGTGTGGCTCCGCCCTACATGTTTCGTTAAATGTAACGTCTTCAAAAGGGGCACGGGCGACGCACTGACGCACCACCTTATATATCCTCAGGCTAACCAAGACTCGTTTCCGAGAACGGCCACCATTTTCCAAAGCTTATATGGTTCAGGCTGACCAAGACACGTTCCCGCGAACTGCCGCCATTTTCCCGAGGCTAATATAGCTCAGGCTAACCAAGACTCATTCCCAAAGAAATGGCCGCCATTTTCCCGAAGCATGTATAGCTCAGACTGAACGAGACACACTCCCGAGAACGGCCACCATTTTCATCAGCCATACCATCTATTATACGGCGGGTATACAGGCTTCAGAAAACCAATGTTTATATCCATTAAAATTACATCTAAATAGAAAAATAATTTCAAATTCTACGACTAAAACCCTTGCAAGATATAACAGGAAGATATCCATCTTTATTGAGATTAACCCCAATACCCTTTAAATATCAATCTTAAACTTTAATAAAAAGATAAATCTACATTAAAATTACCTATATTTGTAACCAAAAGACTTCGGACATATGGGCGGCATATTATCTACCATACCGACTACTTTTACCACCGGCAAGAGCCCTCACACAGAGCAAGTCAGACTCGATATGTACGAAGCCCTTTTACCGCCGGTAAAGAAACCCTTACTCAGAACCAATCGGACTCGATATAATCGGAGCCCTTTTACCGCCGTCAAGCGCCCTTGCACAGAACCAGTCGGACTTGGTATATTCGAAACCTTTTACCACCGGCAAGAGCCTTTGCTCAGAACCAATCGGACT
>BLSH010344831.1:590867-603284 GCA_018402905.1 Glandirana rugosa | reverse complement strand
CCAAAATAAATTTCACTGTGTGTGTCAAAGGTCTACAAACGTCTTGTCATCAAGTCAATCAGTGCCAAAATAAACTACTGTTCTGCAAACATCTGGAAACTGTGTGTGTCACTTTAAATAAAACCGGGACTAACTGAACTACTGTTCTGCAAACATCTGGAAACTGTGTGTGTCACTTTAACCTCCTGCCATCCGCGCTATAGCCGAATGACGGCTACAGCGCGGCTCTAAAATGCCGGGAGGACGTCAATAGACCTCCTCCCATTTGGCTCGCGCTGGGCGCGCTCCCGCGGGCGCGATCGGCACGTGCACGCCCCGCCGCACGCTGCGGGAGCGTGCTGGTGGGTCGGGCGGACCCGATGTCCGCCGGAGACCCGCGATCTCCTTACAGAGAGGAGGAACGGGGAACCGCAGAAGTAAACACGGCGGTTTCCCGTTCTGTGAGGGGGGGCATGCTAGATCTACTGATCCCTGTCACTGGGATCAGTTAGATCTGTCATGCTCCTGTCAACCCCACCCCCCCACAGTTAGAACACACCCAGGGAACATAGTTAACCCCTTCACTGCCAATGACATTTATACAGTAATCAGTGGATATTTACATTTCTGATCGCTGTATAAATGTCATTGGTCCCAAAAAAGTGTAAAAAACGTCCGACATGTCCGCCCCGATATCACAGCACCGATAAAAATCGCAGATCGCCGCCATTACCAGTAAAAAAAAAAAAATAATAATAAAAACACCATAAATCAATTTCCATAGTTTGTGGGCACTATAACTTTTGCGCAACCCAATCAATAAACGCAGATTGCGATTTTTTTAACCAAAAATATGTACAAGAATATTTATAAGCCAAAACTGATGAATAAATTTGTTTTTTTATTTTTTATTTTTGGATATTTATTATAGCAAAAAGTAAAAAATATTGTTTTTTTTTCAAAATTGTCGCTCTTTTTTTTGTTTATAGCGGCGATCAGAAATGACGCAGAGGGGATCAAATACCACCAAAAGAAAGCTCTATTTGTGGGAAAAAAAGGGCGCAAATTTTGTTTGGGTACAACGTCGCACGACTGCGCAATTGTCATTCAAAGAGCGACAGCGCTGAAAACTGAAAATTGGTCCGGGCAGGAGGGGGGTTTAAGTGCCCAGTAAGGAAGTGGTTAAATAAAACCGGGGCGAACCCATATCACTGTTCTGCAAACATCTGGAAACTGTGTGTGACACTTAAACAAAAACCGGGCGAACCCATATCACTGTTCTGCAAACATCTGGAAACTGTGTGTGAAACTACAACATAGAGAAGAACAGGGATATGGTTTCGCTCTGCTATAGTTTCACATAGAGTTTTTAGATGATTTTAGAACAGTGATATAGATCACTGTTCTAAAATCATCTAAAAACTCTATGTGAAACTATAGCAGAGCGAATTGGGTATAGTGACAAGACGTTTGTAGACCTTTGACACACAGTTTCCAGATGTTTGCAGAACAGTGATATGGGTTCGCCCCGGTTTTAGTTAAAGTGTCACACACAGTTTCCAGATGTTTGCAGAACAGTGATATGGGTTCGCCCCAGTTTTAGTTAAAGTGTCACACACAGTTTCCAGATGTTTACAGAACAGTGATATGGGTTCACCCCGGTTTTTGTTAAAGTGTTACACACAGTTTCCAGATGTTTGCAGAACAGTAGTTCAGTTTGTCCCGGTTTTAGTTAAAGTGACACACAGTTTCCAGATGTTTGCAGAACAGTGATATGGGTTCTCCCGGCTTATTTATACTTTTTTGACACAGTTTGAAGATGATTTTAGAACAGTTATATGGCTTCTACCGTTAATTAATACTTTTCAGACCCAGTTTGAAGATGGTCCACATCCACCTCCATTTTTGATTTTTTTTATGTTTTTATTTTTAAAAAAATGCTTTTAGTTATTTCCCTGTCCCCATTTCTTTGTAGGGCACTTGTCCCATCCTTACCCCCATTTCCTTCCTTTTGCAGACCTCTAGGACGTTCCAGGAGTTTACAGCCATTTTTGTGCCTAAAAGTTTGGGTCCCCATTGATTTCAATGGGGTTCGGGGTCCGGGACAAAGTTCGGGTTCTGTCCGGACCCGAACCCGGACTTTGTCCCGAAGTTCGGCCGAACCAGCAGAACCCGGACATCCAGAAGTTCGCTCAACTCTAGTCAGGATCACTGTCTATTTCTCCATGGAGGAGTGGGAGTATTTAGAAGGACACAAGGATCTCTACAAGGACCTCATGATGGACAATCAGCCGCCCCTCACATCACTGGGTAAGAGGAGACTTTATTGTAAAGGAGAGAGCAGTACAGAGGCTCCACCTAGATCCCCCATCATCTGATAAACACATAGAAACAATGTATTCAGTCAGTGTGTGTGTTTCCTACAGATGGATCCAGTAATGGGAACCCACCAGAGAGATGTCCCCATCCTCTGTATTCCCGGGATTCCACACAGGAAGGTCACACCATCCCTCACCATCATCAGGTAGATGAGGAACAATCACTGATAGTATCATTAGGATCTGTACATTATCTGCATTGTTACCACTGATGTCATTTTTATTCTATATTCAGAGTGGAAACCCGAGAGAATCTAACGTTCAGGGTAAAGAAGGGATAAAGAGGAGGGGGATGGGGTGATGGAGGAGTCCAATTTTGTAAAAGAATACAAAGAGTTGTACCAGGACACCATAGTGGAGGCATTCCAGCCACAGGAACCCACCAGAGAGATGTCCCCGTCCTCTGTATTCCGCCAGTTCTATACAGGAGGTTCACACCATCCCTCAACATTACAAGCTTGGTGGCATCTAGAACATGGAATCATAGAGGTAATGTGTTGATTTTTTTTAAATGTGATGTCACAAGATAAAAGCTTATGTCTTACAGTTGTTATTTTCAATCATTTTCTTGGTTTAGAGTGAAGATCTGATAGATATTAAAGTTGAGGTTAAATCAGAAGAAGAAGAGAGGTATGTGAGGGATGATCAGCTGTCTATGGAGGAGGATGGAATAACGGGGACATTTATAGAGAAGGACACTCCTACAGAGATCAGCACAGGTGGGTCATTAACACTAAATACATTCCTCCACCCATACTGCTCACTGATTGGTCCAGAGTAGGGCGGGCACTGGGTGATATCAGCTTGTAATACCCTGGTCACTTTCCTCAGCTGTGTTCCCCGTCCTGTATTTCTCTCGGATAATCTTCATTCTCTGTGCTGCAGACACAGTTTATGTATCTAGACTGGATTTATGGAGATTCTGAGGTTCAGCTGGAAGGAATCTGTTGATCTTCTTCATAGACATTACTAGACCTAGGCACCTGGGGTATGTGCTTTGGATCTTTTGCCCCATACTCAGGTCTAGTAAGATCTCTAACAGAACAATTCTCCCAGGATTACTTGCTCTGTTGTCTGCTGGCTGTGCCGGGTGGAGGGATATGTCTGTATAGTCTCAGACCCAAGTCACTGAGTGCAGTCTCAGGAGATGGGAGGCAGCGGTGTGGGATCTCTGCAACTTCCACTGATTATTGAATAACTATATTATGAGTCCTGACCCTTGAACGTAGGGATGGGCGAGTGGTTTTGCCCGAATATCACACACCGAATACCCAAATTTTCTGTGCGCTCGGCGGGATGTTTGCCCGACGAGTGCACAGTCAATAGGTTATTAAGGAAGTGGAGCTGGTATGCCGGCCGTTATGTCCTTAACAATGGGCGAGTCAGTAGCTGGCTTCCCACCTGACTGTTGAATGAAGAAAAAAAACATTGCCAAATTAGCCAGCAATAGAAAATTTTAAAAAAATGGCTTGGGGGTCCCCCGAAAATCCATACTAGATCCCTATCTGAGATGTAGATCCATCTTTAATCATGACACCTGCCGGACCTGAAAAAAATAAAAAAAGATCCACCTGCAACGAAGGCCAGCTACCTGGCAGAGCAACCTGATTATGTCACTTGGTGGCACTACCCCCTTGTGACATTATGGACCCAGCATTCACCAGTTGGTGATGTCACGGGGGGGCAGTGCCATCAGGTGATGTCGCTATGTGGCTCCCGCCCCTTACCTATTTAAAAACTCTCAGACAGTGGAGCAGACAGTTGGCTGTTAGCCTCAGGTCCGGTGGTGTGGCAAGTGTCGTGACTGACAATGGATCTACATCGGGGACAATCCTTTTTATTTTTTAATAAAGGAATTGTCAAAAACTGGCTTCTGTTTTGGTGAATGGGTACAATGTTCCCCATACTTATTCACATGGGAGGTTGGGATCTGGGAGCCCCCCTTGTTAAAGGTTAAAGGGGGCTTCCAGATGCCAATAAGCCCCCTGTCTGCAGACCCCCACCACCCAGGGTTGCGGGAAAGAGGCCCTTGTCCCCATCAACATGGGGACAAGATGCTTTGGGGTGGGGGGGCAGAGCCCCTCCTGCCCCAAGGTACCCCCCATGTTGAGGGCATATGGCCTGGTATAGTTCAGGAGGGGGGGCACTCGCTCACCCCCCCTTTCCTGGCTTGCCAGGCTGCATGCTCGGGTAAGGGTTTGGTATGGATTGGAGGGGCATGCTGCTCACTTTTTATTTAGGTGTTGGCTTCCCCTTAAAGCATAACTCCGGAATTTGCAAAAAAAATCCCCCATTAGTACACCCTCTACACAAAACACTAAACAGTTATTACAATTGTGATATTCCGTACCATTGAAGAGAAAAGTCTAACTGATTTTTTAAGGAAGTCCGCCCTGTAATTCAAAAATGCATCATGTATTCTGCTAAGGAGGATCTGTTAGAGCAGGGATTGCATCATATCCCCTTCTCTCTCTTTACACTATCATCAAACTACATTACCCTTCATGCTTTGCAAATTGCAGTGAACGTGGGAGGTACACTAGGCATGTACATGTAAATGTGAACAAACCCACTTCAACATGAATCACTCCCCTCATTCTGCAGGCAGCCACACTACTCAGTAACACACAGCAGGATAGGTTACATTTTTATAAATGCAAAGCATGTTTGTTCTCTCCCCCTCCAGAAACATAAGATAAACACATTGCCATGACTTGCTTTATTTATTCATTACTGAACTGTAGACACATCCCATATAGATATATTATACACACTGCACTCTGCTGTAATTCAGTATTAGAAATATTCCTCCTCCTGCTGTAGCTCTGAGATCTTTATAACAGCAATCAGTGCTTGTTCGGTGTATATAATCCCTAGCCACACCACAGAAAGCGAGAGCCGGGCCATGATACTTTACATCAGCATGTGGCACAAGTAAATGTCGGCATGAGAAAAAACTCATCTGTGCTCATAAGTGCAACTTATGAGTGCCCATAAGTGCGGTCTCATCTCTGCCCACCAGTGCAATCTTATCTATGCCCACCAGTGCAGTCTCATCTATGCCCACCAGTGCAGCTTATTAGTGCGGTCTCACCAGTGCAGATTATCAGTGCAGTCTCACCAGTACCCACCAGTGCAGCTTATCAGTGTGGTCTCACCAGTGCCCACTAGTGCAGCTCATCAGTACCCATCAGTGTGGTCTCACCAGTGCAGTTTATCAGTGCCCATCAGTGCAGTCTCACCAGTGCAGCTTATCAGTGCGGTCTCACCAGTGCAACTTTTCAGTGCCCAAAAGTGTGGTCTCATCTATGCCCACCAGTGTGGTCCCATCTATGCCCACCAGTGCGGTCTCATTTGTGCCCACCAGTGCAGTCTCATCTATGTCCACCAGTGCAGCTTATTAGTGCGGTCTCACCAGTGCAGATTATCAGTGCAGTCTCACCAGTACCCACCAGTGCAGCTTATCAGTGTGGTCTCACCAGTGCCCACTAGTGCAGCTCATCAGTACCCATCAGTGTGGTCTCACCAGTGCAGTTTATCAGTGCCCATCAGTGCAGTCTCACCAGTGCAGCTTATCAGTGCGGTCTCACCAGTGCAACTTTTCAGTGCCCAAAAGTGTGGTCTCATCTATGCCCACCAGTGTGGTCCCATCTATGCCCACCAGTGCGGTCTCATTTGTGCCCACCAGTGCAGTCTCATCTATGTCCACCAGTGCAGCTTATTAGTGCGGTCTCACCAGTGCAGATTATCAGTGCAGTCTCACCAGTACCCACCAGTGCAGCTTATCAGTGTGGTCTCACCAGTGCCCACTAGTGCAGCTCATCAGTACCCATCAGTGTGGTCTCACCAGTGCAGTTTATCAGTGCCCATCAGTGCAGTCTCACCAGTGCAGCTTATCAGTGCGGTCTCACCAGTGCAACTTTTCAGTGCCCAAAAGTGTGGTCTCATCTATGCCCACCAGTGTGGTCCCATCTATGCCCACCAGTGCGGTCTCATTTGTGCCCACCAGTGCAGTCTCATCTATGTCCACAAGTGCATTCCCATATATGCCCATCAGTGCGGTCTCATCTGTGCTCACCAATGCAGTCTCATCTGTGCCCATTAGTGCAGTCTCATCTATGCCCACCAGTGTGGTCTCATTTATGCCCACCAGTGTGGTCTCATCTATGCCCACCAGTGCGGTGCGATCCCATCTATGCCCACCAGTGCGGTCTCATCTGTGCCCACCAGTGCGGTCTCATCTGTGCCCACCAGTGCGGTCTCATTTGTGCCCACCAGTGCGGTCTCATCTGTGCCCACTAGTGCGGTCTCATTTATGTCCACCAGTACAGTATCATCTATGCCCACCAGTGCATTCTCATCTATGCCCACCAGTGTGGTCTCATCTGTGCCCACCAGTGCAGTCTCATCTGTGCCCACCAGTGCAGTCTCATCTATGTCCACCAGTGCAGCTTATCAGTGTGGTCACACCAGTGCAAACCAGTGCAGCTTATCAGGGCCCACCAGTGCAGCTTATCAATGCCCATCAGTGCAGTCTCACCAGTGTAGCTTATCAGTGCAGTCACACCAGTGCCCACCAGTGCAGCTTATCAGTACCCATCAATACAGTGTTACCAGTGCAGCTTATTAGTGCCCAACAGTGTGATCTCACCAGTGCCCATCAGTGCAGCTTAGCAGTACGGTCTCACCAGTGCAGCTTATCAGTGCGGTCTCTCCAGTGCGGCTTATCAATGCCCATCAGCGCGGTCTCACCAGTGCAGCTTATCAGTGCAGTCACACCAGTGCCCACCAATGCAATTATCAGTGCCCATCAGTGCAGTCACACCAGTGCAGCTTATCAGTGCCCATCAGTGCAGTCTCAACAGTGCCCACCAGTGCAGCTTATCAGTGCCCATCATTGCAGTCTCAACAGTGGCCACCAGTGCAGCTTATCTGTGCCCATATGTGCAGAGCAGGGATCGTTGCCTGAAATCATCCTCATGACAGAACGGAGATCTGGGGCTGACAGGTCTTGTATGTGAAAACACTGATCGCAGTAATGTCCCACCTCCGGAACCAGCATTGTGATAGGCAGCGCACGGTTCCAACACTGGTGCAGTAGGCAGTTACTGCGATCTGTGTTTTCACATATAATAAATATCAGCCCCAGATCTCTGCTCGGTCATGCAGATGATTTCTGGTAACTCTCCCTGCTCTGCACGGAGAGATGACAGGCGGGCGGCAGGGTGGGGGCAGGGGTGGAGTGGGGGTGGTGCTGGCGGGAGCAGAGGAAGAGGAGGGAGAAAAAGGAGGACACTACCTCCATATGTGGCACAGACCAGGGGCTGTGAGACCCCCTCTGCACACTACATCGAGCAGGGCAGAAATTGAAACCCTGCTTGCTTTAGGGAATTACTGGTGGGAAGTGACAAGACTGCTGACTGGGGGTACAGGAAGAATAGCAGCCATCAGTTTTACAAACAGGAAATCACTGGAGATTAACAGCTTTTCTGCAAAATCATCAGGCTGCTACAGAGGAACTACAGAGCTTAGAAGAAGATGGATGGCATAGTTGGTGAAGGTAGGAGATCAGCAACAAGGACATGGAAAAAGTTTTTTCCCGGAGTTCTGCCTTAAATTTCATACCAGACCTGAAGGGCCTGGAATACATGGGGGATGGATCTCCATGCCATTTTTTATCATTTTTTTTGCCAGTAATGGCTTGCAGATATTAAAATCAGTAATTTTTTTCTTTACATATGTCAGTTTTGCTGCAGCAGGTTCTATACATGGTACAGACGTGCCACTCTGCAGGCAGACTAAGGGGGCTCCCCAGGCATTATATTTAAAATAATTTTTCATTTTTTTGTTGCACTTTAAGCATTATTAAAATAACTGCTCCTGAAAAAAACAATCATTAAAAAAAATTGCATTGATACATGTCCCCCAATGCAGTACCTGGACCTCCATAGTCCTTTTATGGCCAATTACTTGCATATGAGCCTTCAAAATGTGCACTTTTGATTTTTCCTATTTTGCTCCCATAGCCTTTAATGGGTTCGCCGTTCGGGTTAGAACATTTCCCCTGTTCGGGAGTTCTGCAGCGAACTGAACAAGGAGGTGTTCAGCCCATCTCTACTGTAGATTACATAGTGCTGTCACCTGCACTATATACTCTGTTTTATACATTATATAGTCCTGACTCCTGCATTATATACTATGTTATACTATATTATGTACTTCTTGTGTTGGGAAGATGGCAATGAGTGATAGAGGGGGTGGGGACACTCATCCTATAATCCCCTCATCACTGTCACTCCTATAAAAGACAGTTCTCGTTGTTTCCTCACTCTCTGACTAAGGTCCATGAATAAAGAAATGAACTGGTAGGAGATCAGAGGAGCCTTTTACTCGTTACCTTGAGTGTGGAATTGTAAAATCCTCAGAGACAAAGCTGCCTGATGTGGGCGGAGTCCTGGTTTAGGGGAACCAATCAGCACATGTCTAGTAACAATCTTTTTATTTATATTTTAGTAGCTGGACAGGAGATGAGGAAAACCTCAGAGGATTGTCTCACTTTGTCTCCAGACTGTAAAGTAGAAGATGAGGACATCACACAGTATAGTCCAGGAGAAAACCCGGCTACCTCAAATGTCCATCCGGCACCACACAGTGTAGATGGACCATCGTATTCCTCTTATCCTGAGGAACCTCAGACTGTTGGAAGGATGGCACCGTCCCTCAAAGACACAAGGTTTTCCTGTACTGAGTGCGGGAAGTGTTTCCATTATAAATGGCGTCTTAATGTGCATAAAATGTCTCATACGGGAGAAAAACCGTATTTCTCCTTACGTTCACTGACAGACGCAGCTCTTTATTGACTTTGTGGTATTTTATGTTCGTCCCACTAGGAGTTAACTAGGCAGGGAAAAGAAACAGCTGGCCCCTCCCCTGGGGGCCATCCTCTCTTCCTACATCAAACCCCCTCATAGCATAGCTCTTCAGTGTCAATGCCTAGTTCGCAAGGAGTTGACCTGGCTTCCCTTCAGGGGAACTGCGGTCCTATTGTGACCAATTTTTTGCTTTTATTTTTTTTAATTTTTTCTACAATCAAGATGATCTGTCTATCAAGAAGCCGGTCGGGGCATAGAGAGTCCTGGAGCTCTGTACTTTCCCGACCTGGCCAACATGATGCGAAGCCAGTCCCGCTGTATGTGGACCCGCCGCATCTTGCCCGTTCCGTGCGGGCGACCCGGGGTAAAATCCCCCTGTTAGTGCCCTTTACCGATGCGATTCGGCAGGGCGACTTTGGGCCTGCAGCATACCGCCATGAGTGGGCGGAAAGTCTGTGATTGGGTGGCTACCCACGGCGTCGGACTGGTAAGTGAGCGCCCTGTCTTCCCCCCCTTTTCAGGGGCATGAAGAGGGCCCGACGACCTGCACACAAAACTGTGATTTTCACAAAAATTGTCACGGGGTAGCCACTGGTGGGACACTATAGCTCCCAAACTTGCCCCCTGCCTCACCCCGCCCCCCCCAGCACCACCGTGATTGTCTTGGCCTTTTCGTTCGAATCGCCATGCGGCGACCGGCCGCCATTTTGAGGCGGACCGCCGCCATTTTGCCGTAGCCGCGGACATTTTAAGCCTATGGGGCTTTCCCTCTAGTGCTCAGAGCGGCCATTTTCGGTACTGCACATTTCCTGAAGGGTGTGTTTGGCCTCTAGTGTTTCACGGTGGCCATTTTGACTGCATGCTCTGCAATCTACACGTGGCTGCAGCTTCTCCCTGGAACGGCGGTGATACGGGCAGCGCAGTTCTTCTGATGATCTGCACTGTAACGGGCAGCGGAACAGCAAGTATAGCTGGGCTCCTTCCGGGTGCTGGTGGTGGTGGGTGCTGTCCTCAGTATAGGCCTGTGGGTGTGTGGCTGTGTGGGGGCGCCCCTTCTATTCCTGTGTCATTTTCTGGGGAAACTATGTCAGATCTCCCTGCTGAACCTGCTGAGGTGGCATCAGCAGCGACGCAATCTGATCAAGGGGCCTTTCTGGACCAGCTGCGGGTGGTTTCTAATGAATTTTTCCCCCGTGGGGACGCCGCTCAGCGGGTCCCCAAGAAGCGTCCCCCTCATTTGTCCTCAGGGGAGGATTCGGAGCAGGATGTGGCCTCAGGGGGTCTCAGGGACCCCAGCAGACCTGTCTGATGAGGAAACGAGAGGCGACAGTGTTCTAACTGAAGGGGACCAGGGGCCAGCAGCTGCGCAAGAAAAAGCACTAGTTGCTGCCATTATCACTGGCATTCGCACTAAGTTGCAGCTGGATCAAGATGGTGAATCACGATCTGCTGCGTATGTGTGAGGGTCTTCTAGGCCCCCCAGGGCCTCCAAGACCTATCCTTACAACAAATTTTTTGACCATTTCCTATATCGTGAATGGCAGCGCCCACAGCGTTCCTCCTCACTGACGACACATTTTGCTGTTCGCTATCCCTTTGAGGAAAGCTTCCTAAAGAAATGGGAATCACCTGTGGTGGACCCACCAATCGCACGCCTCACTAAGGCAACTACTATTCCTATGGAAGGGACTCCATCCTTTAAGGATCCCACTGATAGAAAGACAGAGGCACTTTTGAAGTCCCTGTTCTTGAGCGCAGGCTCTGCTGTGCGACCAGCACTGGCTTCTGCCATGGCGGCACAGCATTTATCTGAATGCATGGAAGAACTCATGAAGGACCTAGAAGGCGCTCGCCTGATGGAGGCGCCGCAGAAGGCTGAGTTTTTACTCCAAGGGATCAAATACCTGTGTGATGCGGCCATGGATATTCTGCCCTTGTTGTCCAGAATATCGATCTCGACTGTCAGACTCCGACAAATTCTTTGGTTGCATTCCTGGTCTGGTGACCACGCTTCCAAAAGAGGTTTGGCTGACCTCCCTTTTCAAGGTGGGCGCCTATTTGGCCCACGTCTAGATGAGATCATCAAGGATTTCACGGGAGGTAAGAGTACCTTCCTTCCGGAGCCCCGCAGGCGTGAGTTTCGCCGTAGACAGGAGCCCCCTCCTTCAGGTCAGAAGAAGCTTTTTCGCGCCCCGGGCGCGGCAAGTAAAGGGACCCGTTCCAGTAAGGTCGCTGCGGGGGCCAGAAAACGGCAGTGGCAGCTCAAGACTGAAAATACGGAAGACAAGTCTTCCTCAGCCTGATGGGTTGCCCCCGCCCGAGTGTCGGGTGGGGGGACGTCTTCTGGGGTTCGCGGAACGATGGCTGGCCCGCATTCCAGACCGCTGGTTCCGGGAGGTGGTGTCCACCGGGTACAAGATAGAGTTCATCACTCTACCCCCAGACAGGTTCTTCCCTTCAAATTTAAGTCTCCCGCAGGAACGCAGGGAGGCCCTCTCTGGGGTGGTACAGGCCCTCTCAGACCAAGGAGTGATTATCCATTAAATTGCATGTGCTTCCATTGTGAAGCCTCTTATATATAGAGTTAGGACTGCAGTATACAGGGAGCCTTGACGAGGCCTGCAGCTTATGCATGCACTTGCAAATGTGTGTAACCAATCCCCTGCCTTTTAAACGCTACTGTTAGACAGGTGAATTTGTTTGGTGGCAGACTGGTTGGTAAGTTGAGCTTGGAATTCTGTGTTGTTTGTTTGTGGATGCCCCTCCATAGCTCCTTGCTGTAGTGGCCAGTTATAGGTGGTGGACAGTGACCTTTGTTTTGTATTGTATCTTTGGGCGCACACCAGATGCACACCAGCCATTAGGCCAGGGCTGGGTGTCTGGTCCTGTACCTTTTTGGGGGGGATGGGCTCCTCCAGTCACCTGTCCTCCATCTATCCATTAAATTGCATGTGCTTCCATTGTGAAGCCTCTTATATATAGAGTTAGGACTGCAGTATACAGGGAGCCTTGACGAGGCCTGCAGCTTATGCATGCACTTGCAAATGTGTGTAACCAATCCCCTGCCTTTTAAACGCTACTGTTAGACAGGTGAATTTGTTTGGTGGCAGACTGGGTTGGTCAGACGGTGGTTTGTTTAAGTGGACAGATTGTCATCGCAAATTTTCCGTCCCCTAACCAATGTGTGT
>BLSH010344831.1:571391-585869 GCA_018402905.1 Glandirana rugosa | reverse complement strand
CGACCTCTATCTCTTACACTAATCGTTAGA
Organism: Glandirana rugosa; assembly: GCA_018402905.1. NCBI lineage: Eukaryota > Metazoa > Chordata > Amphibia > Anura > Ranidae > Glandirana > Glandirana rugosa. The sequence goes on along the minus strand of BLSH010344831.1, from coordinate 585,839 downwards.
CGGGGAGCCATTTTCGGGACCGGACCTACCTATATGGTGGAGAATAATGACGTCTAAGAAGGGGGAGAATCGCGGTGTATACACAGCTATAAAATTGCGAGACCGCCGACTTTGATCCAACGGATTCCTCCGTAATAATCGGGTATAGAGGCACTAGGACTTCCTCCCCTTCCTGGGACGTCGTGGATCATCGATGTCTGGTTAGAGGGACAATTTATGACTGTATTTTTAAAACCGGTTTTAGAACCGCTTGTCCGACTTCGGGGAGGACGGCCGCCACTATGTGGGACTGATTATCTCTAGCCTCTCTGCCCTGGATGAAGCCCGTCTGGTCAGGGTGTATCACCGCCGGCAGGAGGGGCTTCAGCCTGTTCGCCAAGATTTTGGCCAAAATTTTTATGTCAGTATTTAACAGGGAGATTGGTCTGTAGCTACTAGGTGCTGCAGGGTCCTTCCCCTCCTTCAGGATCACGGAGATATGGGCTAATAATGCCTCCTTAGGCAACCTAGTTTCAGCCGCCAGAGCGTTAAAATATCGACACATATGTGGCGCTAAGAGGGGGAAGAATCTGCAGTAATAAGAGGTGGTATATCCATCCAGGCCAGGGCTTTTACCGAGGGGCAGATTGCTAATCACATTCTCTATCTCCAGCAGCGAGATGGGAGCCTCCAATTGTTCAATAATTTAAACCTGGGGGCCTCAGCCTCATCAAGGTATTGTAAGAGGGGTGCCTCTTTTTGTTCTGGAGGCATACCAGGTAGAGTGGCAGGCAGCTGATACAGCTGTGCGTAATAGTTTTTAAAGGTTTCTGTAATTTTGGAGGGCAGAACCTCCGGGTTTCCGGAAGCCCCATGTAGCTGCTGGACATAGCCCGACGCTCTCTGTTTTCTCAGGGCCTTAGCCAGTAGCCGTCTGCATTTGTTACCATTTTCATAAAACATGGGAAAGGTGGCGTAGTCTAGCTTTTATCTGGCTTTCCAGACAGGTAGCCAGTTCCTCCCTGATCAAGTCAAGCTCTGCTAATAGGGTTGGGGACATCTGTCGTTTATGTCGGAGTTCTGCCGTGTGTAGCCTCGCCAGGAGGTTCTGCAGTTCCCTGTCTTTTGCTTTTTTTAATCTCGCACCCTGGGAGATGAACTCGCCTCTCACCACCGATTTATGGCCCTCCCAGATAGATGCCAGTCCTACCTCCCCTGGGATATTCTCCTTAAAATAGCAGGTGATTAGGAGATGGAGACCGGGGCATGGTCATAAATCGATATTGATCCAATGGACGCACCGGAGAGCGACTCCACTAGTGTTTGATCTATTAATATCATATCTATTCGCGTGTACACCCGGTGTACTTTAGAATAGTAGCTAAAATCTTTCTCCTTAGGGTTTAACACTCTCCAGCAGTCCACCAGACAATGAGTCTGCAGTGATTTGCGGAAATGTTTTAGAAAATGAAAGGAGCGCACGGTGCGGCCCGAGGAAGTGTCTAGGTTAGGATTGGGGCATATGTTAAAGTCTCCTCCTATCACCAACTGTCCCTCCCGGAACGCAGACAGGGAGTCCAGGACTCTATCCAGAAAGGTCAGTTGTCCCGTGTTTGGGGCATAGAGGGACACTAAGGTGAGCTTGTGTGCCTTTTAGGAACACATACCTACCTCCGGGGTCTACCTGGTGGGATATCGGGACCAAGGGGCAGTGTTTGTGGATTGCTATCGCAACTCCCCCGGATTTCGCCCGGGGGGAGTTGCTTAAGAACCATTGGTTGTACAAGTGCGTGGGGAGGCGAGGGGTCGAGTCAGTATGAAACTGTGTCTCCTGCAATAGTAAAACATGTGCCCCCAACCTCTTAGTCTCAAGCCACAACTTACTTCTTTTGGAGGGTGAGTTCAGGCCTTGGACGTTGTAGGAGACGGTCTTCATCAAAGCCATTGCGGGGCATAAAGTAGGTGTTTCTGCGGATGGCGATGCACGCCAGAGGGACCCACGGCATGACAAACCTTGTATCTGGCAGACACTGGTAGAAACAAACCAACATTAGACAATAACCATAAACATAAACGCCATATTGACATTAATAAGGGGTAGATAACAACATGGCCCCCGTCCGGGAGGCCTTTGGCTAATGTCAGGCGCGCGTGGGCCTCTCTCCAGCCAGCCGGCCAGAGTAGGTAGTGGTGGCCCACACGCGACCGACAACCCCTGTTGGGGAATTGAGCTCCATGGAGTCCTTCTACAGGGGGAAAATGGAGAGACGTTTTAGCAAGAGTCCCTAGCGGGAGCCCGCGCCTGCGAATGGACCCGTCTGTATAACAGAGGGGCACATACAAAAGAGCAGCAGTCATTTCAGATAAGTCTGGTCTATTAGCTATCTATACTGGTGAGAGCATAGAGCAAGAGAAGTCCGGTTTGTGTAACCTCCACATGGTATCTCAGGTCGCTGGAGGGGGAGATGTCCCTTGTTCCCCTTGGTGTGCCAAGTTTTTGCGAGATCTGTTCCGTCGTTTGTGGCGGGCTGATTGCCAAGGTGCTGCGTGTGGGGGAGCCAGCAGTTGGGCTTAGGGTCCTTGAGAGGTGCGCCATTCTGGTATGTCCAGAGGAGGTAAATCCAAGCGGGCCAGGAAGTGGGGTAGGTCCGTTTTGTTACGGAGGGTGATCTGCTGGCCATCTTTTGTCGCTGTCAGACTGAAAGGGAAGCCCCAACGGTAGGTCACATGTGCTTTTTGTAGTTCTTCCAAGAGGGGTTTTAAAGCTTTTCTCTGCATTAAGGTGCATCTGGATAAATCTGGGTACAGTGAGAGCTTGACCCCATCAAAGTCCACATAGCGAACCCCACGCACATGGAACATTATCCGTTCTTTTAGAGAGTATTTATGTAGCTTGCAAATTATGTCTCTGGGTTTGTCTGGGTCGTCCGATGGGGGCCTCAGTGCCCTATGTGCCCGGTCGATTTCAATGTGATCGGGGGCCTCCCTTCCCAAGATCTGTTTAAACAGTCCCTGTAGAGTTGGAACTATGTCTCTGGTGGCTGTCGCCTCTGGCAGGCCTCTTATGCGAATGTTAACCCTGCGACTGCGGTTTTCAATGTCATCTAGTTGATCTAGGAGTGCTTCAATCCTCTGGTCCTGTTGATTGCAGCGCGCTTGCAGGGTTCTTATGGTCGGAGTGAGGCCTTCCATGTTAGCCTCCAACTTCTCTACCCTTCCACCAATGTGGGCTGTATCAGCCTGTAAGGCCTCAATGTCCTGTCGCAGGCCCCTCTCCATTCGTGTCACAAAGTTCTCTAAGTCTGTCTTAGTTGGTAAAGCCATAATATGTGTTCTTAGACCCTCATCTCCCAGGGCCTCTATGAGGTCTTTCTGGTCCCTTTGTTTCCCTCCCAGCCCAGAGGATGTGGTGGGTTGTAGCGTGGGAGCGTGCGGCCCAACAGTGTCTTCCGTGGTAGGCCACGTGGTAGGCCTGAGTCTCCGCGTCTCATTTGGGGCTGGGGCATCCGGTGCGCTGTCTGGGGATCCCGGCGAGGAGAGGGAGAGATCCCCCTACACCGGGGATGGAATCCATGGGGATGGGATGGGGGATGCTGCCTGGGAATCAGGCATGGACTCACCCGCCGCCATCTTGGGCCTTGCCGCACGTGTCTCCTTCCCTCCTGCAAAATATACGTCCAGAGAGCTGGATCGCAGCCGAGGTGTCCTCTGTGGTTGCGGGGATGGTCTACGTTTTGTAGGCATCATGTGTGGCGGCGTTGGGGTCTGCAGGAGCTGCTGATGTCCTGTTATGAGGAGCGGGTCAGACGGAGCTCAGCTCACACACGTCCGCTCGCTTCCATGCCTCGGCCACGCCCCCCCACCCCTCTTTTTTGACACAGCTTGGGGATGTCCCCACAAAGTCAATGAAGAGCTGCGTCTGTCAGTGAACGTAAGGAGAAAAAGGGATTTTATTAAAACTTACCGTAAAATCCTTTTCTCCAAGGTCACTGACAGATGCAGCACCCACCCCTCTGGGCTCTGTTTCTATATGGCTTGTGTACGAACTGAAGAGCTATGCTATGAGGGGGTTTGATGTAGGAAGAGAGAACGGCCCCCAGGGGAGGGGCCAGCTGTTTCTTTTCCCTGCCTAGTTAACTCCTAGTGGGACAAACATAAAACCCCACAAAGTCAATGAAGAGCTGCGTCTGTCAGTGAAGTAAGTTTTAATAAAATCCCTTTTCCTGTCCTGAGTGCGGAAAATGTTTTTCACACAAGTACAATCTTCAAACACATCAGAGATCACACACAGGTGAGAAGCCGTATTCCTGTCCTGAGTGCGGAAAATGTTTTTCAGTGAGGTCCCATGTTTACAAACATCAGATTTCCCACATGGAGGATAAGCCATATTCCTGCTCTGAGTGTGGGAAATGTTTTTCACAAAAGTCCTTCTATCACAGACATCAGAGATTGCACACAGGAGAGAAGGTACATTGCTGCCCTGAGTGCGGTAAATATTTTTCAGACAAGTCCAGTCTTTACAAACATTAGAGATCTCACACGGGGGAAAAGCCATATTCTTGTTCTGAGTGCGGAAAATGTTTTATACAGAAGTCCAATCTATACAGCCATCAGAGATTACACATGGGGGAGAAGCCATATTCATGTCCTGAGTGCAGGAAATGTTTTTTCAGAAAAGTCCCAACTTTATACACATCAGAGATCTCACATTGGCGAGAAGCCATTTTCTTGTCCTGAGTGTGGGAAATGTTTTTCAAGGAAGTCCCATCTTTACACACATCAGAGATTACACACGGGGGAAAAGCCATATTCATGTTCTCAATGCGGGAAATGTTTTTCAGACCAGTCCAGTCTTTACTGACATCGGAGATTGCACATGGGGGAAAATATATATTCCTGTCCTGAGTGTGGGAAACGTTTTTCACAGAAGTCCAGTCTTTGCAGACATCAAAGGTTGCACACAGGGGAGAAGCCATATACCTGTCCTAAGTGAAATGTTTTTCACAGAACACCGATCTTTACAGACATCAGAGATCTCACATGGGGGAGAAGCCACATTCCTGTCCCGAGTGAGGGAATTGCTCATCACTGAAGACCTGTCTTCCTGTACATCAGGGATCCCACACAACCCTTGAGGTGTATTAATGCCTTGAGTGTGGGAAATGTCTTCTATATGAATGTTGCTGGACATCACAGCTCTCATGTGGGGAAGAAGCACACCCTGATATGAACTGTTTCTTACATGATGAAGAGCAGCCATGGAGTATATCTGAGGTGTATAAGGAGATCACCAAAGACATGGATGAAGTGTTGTACTGTGTTGGCCATTGATAGCAGGAGAAAAATAAAAATGTAGTCATTACCTTTCATTGGCTGAACTTTGTGATGTAATCTTTCACAAACACATAGAGGTCTGTTTTTTTTTTTTATAGTTGAACGAATGTGACCGGCATTCACCCAGCCATGACTAATATAGACCTATTGGAAGTGAAATATGGTCAATATTCAAGTTTAGAAAGATACATGGTACAACCTGTACAAATGTTCAATTGTAATCAACAATGTAAAAAAGTACCGAGTGGGCTGTGAGCCATAGAAAACAGTAATGATGATACAGATCAATAAGTATGGTGTAATATGAGTTAGGTCTACAGTAACAAAACACATATTATGAGCTACAGGGGGAGGTGGAGGGGACGAAATGGGGGGCAAAAGTGTAATGAGCCTAAACTGGGAGTAACTCTTGGAGTTAAGTCCAGTTTTGCAAAGAAAATAATCAAGAGATGTAGTTGTCAAGGCCTCCCTGAAGGGGGGACTGAGAGAAGAAGAAAGGGAATGAAAAATAGAACAGAATGGAAGGAAGAAGAGGAGAACAAAAGAAGGATGTCGGGGGCACTCCAGCCAGAAACCCAGGGCAGTCAATGCCTATAACCGTATGTAACTATCAGGGTACATGGAGGGGTGGGCGTATTGTATCCACGGGGCCCTGATTTTTTTGTGAGTATCTAGGAGAATAATAGTACGTTTTTCATTGATAATACAAAAAGCCTACGTGACATTGAACTTCTGCAAAGGAAACAAACTTGTTTCCAAGCTTTTGCAATAGCTTGGTTTGCCGCTAGTAGAATATAGGTGACCAATTTAAATTGGGATCTTGTGAGATCTGGTGGTTTGAAATGCAAAAGGACACACCAAGGGTCTTTGGGTAAATAACATTCGCAATAATTTTAGGACCTTTGTCCAAGCTCTGGAAAGCATAGGGTATGACAACCATGTGTGGAGCTCGCCTCCTGGTAGGGAGCAGCCTCAAAAGCAAGTATTGGGAGAGTTAGGGCAAAGGTGTGCTAAACAGGTTGGGACCATGTACCACCCGGAGAAGGATTTGCAGGCAGATTGAAGAGTAAGGGTATTGATAGAACAGGAGGCTATTGTGGTCCATATTTGTATCCAATCTTCCCTATCTCTAGTGCTTTTAAGGTCATGTTCCCACTTATGAACATAAGCATGACCTCCGGGGTCTGGATTTTGGAGGGAGCCATGGGAGGGAATGAAGTGAGAAATGGGGGAACAAAGAGACTTCCAAGTCAACCCATAAGGCAGCGTGTTTTTCAGTATAAAAAGAGGTTAGTGGGGCAATCTGTGCAGCCAAGAGATGTTTAGGGAAGTTTGGTACACCCAGGCCACCATGTTTCTTATGTATGAACATTGTATGTCGTGACATTCAAGGTCTTTTATGCGTTCAGATAAATCACAGGACTAGGTTTTGGAAAGATTTGAGGGCATAGGAAGGGACAGGTACTGAAATAGTACAAAATAGATAAAGACATAAAATTTTCATTTTTACAGCATTAATCCTATATATTCAGGAGAGATGGAGGTGAAAACAGGAGAAAGTAGAGCTTTCAAGGATTCCCCTTTACTGAAGGGCACTGATGAGGAGGCACTAATATGTGTCACTGATAGACAATGAAAAGGCACCACTGATTGGTATCATGGATGGGCACAGATTGGTATCACGGATGGTCACAAACTGTGCCTGTCATGTCAATCTGTGCCCATCAGTGACACCAGAGTGGCACTGTTGGGCCTGCACTGTAATAAGGGCATTGATGATCAGTGCCTTGATGACCTATGCAGGTCTCCCCTTTGTGGAGATGCCGCTGATCAGCTCTCTTCTCCTCAGACTGTCAGTGCAGTGTGAGGCAAGGAGAGCAGATAAACGGCATCTCCTTGTTTACATGTGATTGGACACAGCTGATCGCGTGGGTAAAGACCACAGCTCTTTAATGAGATCAGGGTCGCACCGTGTCCCAGGGACACAGTGCACCCATGATCGCAGTGAATTTGGGCGATGTCATATGACATCGGCCCAGAACAATAGGTCTTTCTGCCCGCCATCATTTTACTGTGGGAGTCGGTTAAAAGTAAAATGCAAAACCTCACAGGGGATTTCACCATCAAAATTATGAAACATTAATTTTCTGGCCTCCTGGCTATCCAGACTCCATAATCCCTGAATTTGTCTCTGTACAGAATTCCCACATTATCACACCCAGCTTTGTGAGAAAGAAACTGCACAACTTGGTCTGCACAGGCTCCTGACTGATTACACACAGTCTCTTAGTACCTCTCTCAGATGATGACCTGCTCAGATCAGATCTCTCCTTGAGATCAGGGTGGACATTCTCCAAATGTCTCTTCACACACACTGCTCCTGCATCAGCTTGTGTCCAGTTGAAGGAGCCCTGAACCTTAGGCAGCCCCTTGTCTTCAGGGGAAGGTGCCCTGAACCATAGACGGCCCCTTGTTTCCAGAGGAAGGAGCCTTGAACCGTCAACGTCCCCTTGTTTCCAGTGGAAGGAGCCTTGAATCATAGATGGCCCTTTATGGTTCAGGGCTCCTTCCACTATAGACAAAGGGCCATCTATGATTCAAGGCTCCATCCACTGGAGACAAGAGGCTGTCTATGGTTCAAGGCTCCTTCCACTGGAAACAAGGGGCCGTCTATGGTTCAGGGCTCCTTCCACTATAGACAGACGGCCCTTTGTCTATAGTGGAAGGAGCCCTGAACCATAGACGGCCCTTTTTCTCAAGAGGAAGGAGCCCTGAACCATAGATGGCCCCTTGTCTCCAGGGGAAGGAGCCATGAACCACAGCTGTCCCCTTGTCTCCAGGGGTAGGAGCCCTGAACCATAGATGTCCCCTTGTCTCCATGGGAAGGAGCCCTGAAACACAGATGTCCCCTTGTCTCCAGGGGAAGGAGCCCTGAACCACAGATGTCCCCTTGACTCCAGGGGAAGGAGCCTTGAACCATAGACAGCCCCTTGTCTCCAGGGGAAGGAGCCCTGAACCGTAGATGGCCCCTTGTCTCCAGGGGAAGGAGCCCTGAACCACAGATGTCCCCTTGACTCCAGGGGAAGGAGCCTTGAACCATAGATAGCCCCTTGTCTCCAGGGGAAGGAGCCCTGAAACATAGATGGCTTTTTATCTCCAGTGGAAGGAGCTCTTAACCATAGACAGCCTCTTGTCTCCAGGGGAAGGAGCCCTGAACCATAAACAGTCACTATATTATAAGGGCTGTGCACACTTGTACAATCAAGGTGCTGGTTTCCTGTAAAATGTGGATACACGGTAAGAGGCTTCATCCCTCACAAAATGAGGTCTCTACAAAGCCTCTGGACTACAGAACCCAAACCAGGAGTTACCAATCCTAGAAAAAAATGCAAAATCAGAACAGCTCAACCTGCATAAGTGAGAACCCTGTGTGACCTCTACCCCTTCTCACAGAAGACACAATACTGTCACATATCCCCCCTCGTTTCACTCCAAAAAGGTGGCACCAAAGCCTGTGTCCCCAGCCTTGGCACCTCTGTGCTAGCGACCACCTACCTTGGCACATTATTATTATAGTACAGTATTTATATAGTGCCAAGAGTTTTCACAGCACTTTACAAAATGAAGACAGACATTACAGTTACAATACAATTCAATACAGGAGGAATCAGAGGGCCCTGCTCCTTAGAGCTTACAATTCTAAGAGGGAGGACCAAGTGATACAAAAGGTAAGAACTGCGGGGGATGGGCTGATTGAGAAAATAAAAACACAATGGGGTTGATTTACTAAAACTGGATAGTGCAGAATCTGGTACAGTTCTGCATAGAAACCAATCAGCTTCCCTCAGATGAAATGGCTGTGGTGATTACTAAGGCAGGGAAACTGATCAAATCACCTGTGCAAAATAATGCAAATCCTGAAAACTCGCTCATCCATGGCTTTATGGACCTTGCTTTGTGCACTGGTGCAAATCATTTGGTGGAGGGGGGATTATGGTGTGGGGTTGTTTTTCCGGGGTTGGGTTTGGCCCCTTAGTTCCAGTGAAGGGAACTCTTAAGGCGTCAGCATACCAAGACATTTTGGACAATTTCCCCACCACCCCTTAATATGCCCCCTCTGCTTTGTCTTCTCATACTAGTATCCTCTGCTTTCAAATTCTCACTACTTTTCCCCTCTTCTCCACCTAAAAACTTGTACATAATCACCATCACTTCTACCCTCTCCCTACTACTGTTCTCATCACCTCTTGCTAATACTTAACCCACCTACTGACCTACACACAAGGACAGAAAAGTATACAAATCTCACTCCCATCTTACTTTCCTCAACCTCCTCCTTCTGCTAACCTCTGGGGATATCTCCTCTAATCCTGGTCCTTCTGGATCTCACAACCAAGCGCGGCACCCTCCCTCCTCCAGCATCAGCCACAATCTTAATCTTATCTCTATTCCTCTGCTCCCAACAACCCCCCCCCCCCCCACCTTCTCATGTGCCCTCTGGAATGCCCGCTCTGTCTGCAATAAACTCACTTCTGTCCATTACCTTTTTGTCTCCCACTCCCTTAACCTTCTTGCAATCACAGAAACATGGCTGCAAGAGTCAGATTCTGCCTCGCATACAGCCCTCTCCCATGGAGGCCTCCACTGGACTCACTCACCTAGACCCAGTGGATGGAAAGGAGGTGGAGTTGGTTTGCTTCTATCCCCACTGAGCACCTTTCAAGTTCTGCCTACCCCTCCCTCTCTATCCTTCTCTTCTTTTGAGACACATTGTATTCATCTGATTTCTCCCATTTCTCTAAGGATTGCTGTGATCTATCGGCCTCCTGGACCAGTGTCACGCTTCCTTGATGACTTCTCTGCCTGGCTACCGTACTTTCTTTCCTCCACATTACCCACTACTATCCTTGGTGATTTCAACACCCCCACCAATGTTAACAGCCAAGCTGTATCCCAACTTTTCAAATTAACTTCATCCTTTGACCGTACACAATGGACACAGTCCCCCACTGACTCTGATGGTAATACCCTTGATCTTGTCTTCTCCCATCTTTGCACCCCCTACAACCTCACCAACACCCCCTTTCCTCTTTCTGACCACAACCTCATCACTTTCACATTGTGCTTGTCTCCAACCACCTGTCCCTCCAAGCAGAAAACAATTTCCCGCAGAAACCTTCACCACTTTATTCTTTCTCGTTTCTACTCTGCAACTGACCACCTCCATGACAAAATCTCAGCCTTATCTTGCCCTAACCTGGCCACCTCTATCTACAACAGTTCACTTTTATCCTCACTGGATTCTCTTGCTCCTCTCACTTCACAAAATGTCAGGCTACGACCATTACAACCTTGGCAGACCGACGACACCAGAAACCTTAAGAGACATAGCCGTGCACTGGAGTGTGGCATAAAACCAAATCCCAGGATGCGTTCACCCAGTATAAATCTGCCTTCTTAAAATACACTTCTTCCCCCCATGCTGCCAAACAAACTTACTTTGTCACCCTCATTAATACTCTGTCCTCCAGTCCTCGTTGTCTCTTCTCTACTTTTAACTCTCTACTTTCTCCACCCAGTCACTCGCTCACTGCTCACGAGATTGCAAACCACTTCAAAAACAAGATTGAGGCAATTCGTGAGGACATCTCCACTGCCCAGAAATCTTACCCACATAACATACCCTGTACAACTTCACTCTCAATGCTCTCCTCTTTTGACTTTGCTACTACCGAAGAGGTCTCTCAGAAGCCTGCCTTACCACCTACCCCTGGATCCTGTTCCCTCACATCTATTACGGTTACCCTCTTCTATCTTATGTTCCCTCACCCACATCTTCAATCTCTCCCTCTCTACTGGCACCTTCCCCTCCCCTAAAACATGCCCTGATCACCCCCATACTTAAAAAACCCCACCATCCTGAACAACTTAAGACCCATCTCCTTGCTCCCGTTTGCATCAAAACTTTTAGAAGCCTAGTCTACAACCGTCTTAGCTCCCACCTCACTGACAACAACCTTCTTGACCCCTTACAGTCTGGCTTTCGCTTGCTACACTTCACTGAAACTGCCTTTTTGAAACTCACTAATGACCTGCTAACTGCTAAAACCAATGGCCACTACTCCATACTCCTACTACTCCATATCCATACTCATACTACTCAACCTCTCTGCAGCCTTTGATACTGTTGACCATCCCCTCCTCCTTAACAAACTCCACACTCTTGGCCTTCAAGACTCTGCTCTCTCCTGGCTCTCCTCCTACCTGTCATGACACACAAATCTCTCTCTATACCCCTCAATTGAGTCCTTCAGTCTCCTCTCGCATTACTAACTGACATATCGGCTTGGATGTCACACCACTTCCTCAAACTCAATCTTTCTAAAACTGAGCTCATCATTTTTTCTCCAGCCCGTGCCCCTCCCTCTGACTTCTCCATCAAGATCAATAATACAACTATCAGTCCCTCCCCTCATGCGAAGGTCCTAGGTGTAATCCTAGACTCTGACCTGTCCTTTCAGCCCCAAATCCAATCACTGTCCAAATCGTGCAGACTTCACCTTCGAAACATCTCCAAAATACGTCCCTTCCTAACCCCTAACACTACTAAGCAACCTATTCACTCCCTTGTTATCGCTCGCCTTCACTATTGTAACGCCCTCTTAATTGGCCTACCTCACCGCAAGATATCCCCTCTTCAGTCTTTCATGAAAGCTGCTGCCAGACTCCTCCACCTTACCAACCGTTCAGTGTCCACCACTCCTCTCTGCCACTGCCTCCACTGGCTTCCCATTTTCCAAAGAATCAAATTCAAAACCCCAACCATGACATACAAAGCCATTTACAATTATGCCCCAAGCTACATCACCAATCTCATCTCCAAATATCGCCCAAACCATCCTCTTTGCTTATCTTAAGACCTTCTGCTCTCCATCTCCCTTGTCTCCTCCTCCCATGCTCGTCTCCAGGATTTCTCCAGAGCCGTTCCCATCCTCTGGAACTCTCTACCCCAATCTGTCCACCTATCTCCTACTCTGTCCACATTTAGGCAATCCCTGAAAACTCATCTCTTCAGGGAGGCCTATCCTGCCTCCAGCTAACAATGGAATCTTCTACTCCCCTCATCAGTTCATCCCCCACAGTCCCTAACTTTTGTTTCACCAGCCCCCCCTCTTAGACTGTAAGCTCGCAGGAGCAGGGCCCTCTAACCCTCTTGTTTTAAATTGTACTGTTGCTGTAATGTCTCTCTTTATATTGAAAAGCACTGCGCAAACTGTTGGCGCTATATAAATCCTGTATAATAATAATAATAATGAAAGATTTGTATCTGCCTGTGTGGTGGTCAGCAGTATTGCAGGCTGTGAGAACTGTATCATAGCTGGTTTTATCTGCCCAGAGAAAGCTCTCCCCTCATTCCTCCTCCACCAATCAAGGATCTCACTCCAGTTAGCAAGTCACAGTGGGCATGATTTTCTTCACATCCAACAATGGTGTCAGTGAGATAAATTAAGTCCCATTGTTGGTGTCAGTGAGATAAAATAAGCCCCATTGTTGGTGTCAGTGGTGGTTCTTACCTGATGACTCCTGCTGCCTCTCTGCTGATGTCGGAGTTCTACCATCACTGTCAGAAAGATCACTGCCCCCCACAGTCGGCTATAATTGCAGTGCCTGGTGATGGGACCCAGAGACTGCAACCCACTGATAGGGATGGGCCCGATGTTCGATTCAAACGTAAGTTTGACTCGAACATTGGGCATTATGGGGCGTTCATGGCAAATTCAAGTGCCGCTGAATGCCCCATAATGCAGTGCGCGATTGTGGGGAAATGACACCTGCTGATTGGCCAAAGAATGCACATGACCTGCATGCTGTGGCCAATCACAGCGTGCTCTGCAGAAATAGCCATGATTGGCCAAAGGCAGGGTGCCTTTGGCCAATCGTGGCTTAGGGGGCTAAGTCCACGCCCCACACTATAAAAGGCCACTTACACAGCAGCCGTATGTAGTGGAGAAGTTAGGTTAGTTAGTGTCCTGTAGGCAGTGCATTTATAGATACAGTGTAGAGTATATTCAATCTGGCATCATAGTATAAGAAACAATCCAATAAATGATGCAAGCAGCGCTATTTAAGAAGATAATTAGTTTGTGATTGCATAAACATAAAAAAGTCTCTTAAAAAGTCTCTTAAAACAAAACAAATCTTGCTTCCATCACCACACCATGTGTCAAACAGGAATGGGGGGGGGGGGGAGAGAGGACAAAATCCCCCTTAAGTGGTGCACTCACCGGATAGCAACTTAATGCTCGCCTTTGCATAAACCAGGGTGCCCCCTCAAGGGAATACTGCTCACACGGATGGTCCTCCCGCTTTCAATCAATCATGATCGTCACGTCTGTGGTATTGGTAACAGTAATTAGTAAGCATATACAGGATATGTAGAAGGAACTGCCACTACACCTGCCTCGTCTCACCACTCAAAAGAGTACGGCGTTCCCGGGGAGAAGCGGTGTTCGGGCGGCTCAGACTGCTGTGTAGTCACGCCCTGACGCGTTTCGTCATCGACTTCGTCTGAGGGCGTGACTACACAAGCACAGCATCTGTCATTTATACTCTACTAACGAGCAACACAACTCAGCTGGTGTTGCTCGTTCATCGGCTGCCTGAAATATCCATACAGCGGATAGACCGACCACATTGGACCTTTAGCGTGCCGAATAACTTCCCCATCAACCCTGGAGCATATGTGGAGTCTATGCATGACTTATTACCTCATACACAATAGTCCCTGGAACTCAACAGCATCTAGATACATGACTAAATTTGATCTTATGCAAACCTGGGTCACCATATACGGTGCAATCTGCAAAGCGATCCAATCTGCCTCAAATAAATATTGAATAAAGCTGTGAGTACAGACAGTCCCCACAACCCAACTTTATACGTATAGTGCACTTAATCCAGGCTGGGGGGAAGACGAGGCAATTGTATTACTGGAAGAAATGTTTCAATCAGTCAAACCACCTCACAAAATATTGCTCTCACATTAACAACATAAAGGAGCGTTGAAGATATTAATGCTTCAATAAGCCGTGCGATTTCCAGGTTACACCAGCCAGATAGGCGACATACCTATAA
>BLSH010344831.1:546561-560615 GCA_018402905.1 Glandirana rugosa | reverse complement strand
GGACACAGTGACCGACGTATTGACGGGGATGGACACAGTGACCGACGTATTGACGGGGGTGACACAATAACCGACGTTGGCAGTTTGCAGCCAATAACACAGTGGGGGCAGTTATGCAGCCAGTGACACAGGTAGGGGCAGTTATGCAGCCAGTGACACAGGTAGGGGCAGTTATGCAGCCAGTGACACTGGTGGGGGCAGTTTGCAGCCAGTGACACAGGTGGGGGCAGTTTGCAGCCAGTGACACAGGTGGGGGCAGTTTGCAGCCAGTGACACAGGTGGGGGCAGTTTGCAGCCAGGGACACAGGTGTGTACATTGCAGAGTCGTCCCCCCCGCACTTACCCCATCCAGCAGGCAGGAGTGTTGCAGAGGTTCAGCATGCGGAGAGCGTGCTGGGTCTGCAGAGTTCGGCACACGGAGAGCGGCTGTCCCCCCTCATCTGTCCCCGGGTGGTCATGGTCTCTGTGGGAGCAGCAGTCACCTCCGCTGCCACAGTGACCCGCCCCTGGCCCCGCATCCAATCACCCTGTGCGGAGGCTCAGGGCAGCCAATCAAGCTATGAGCGGCACCTGTTCAGCGCACACTCATAGCTTTTAATGGCCGACCAATAGGCTCACTACTTGGCTGTCATGTGACAGCCAAGGAGCCGAAAAAAAAAAAAGTCAATGTACCGGCGCCACCTGCAAGGGGGCGGGTTGACTTTTTTTTTTCTTCTTTTGCCGGCGGGGAGGCGGCGCCCCAGCGCCCCTCACGCACCAGCCGCCGCTGTTACATACAAATATATATATATACGTACTCTCAACATCAAGAAATATTTCCTTTCTAACACAAGAAGATTGGACTCTAGGGATTGTACTAGTCATTCGAAATTACATCACCATTCCACCTTCAATCCTTTCAATAAGGATAATAAATATATAGAGAGTTTTAAGAATAAAGTGTCAGGAATAGGAATCTTTGATAGTAAGAAAAATATCTGATCCGGAATATATTAGGAAGGGTATTCATTCCTTGGAGACAAAGGACATCATTATACGTCCCGCAGACAAAGGAGGAGGGTTGGTAATTATGAATAAATCCTCATACCTTTCTGAAATAAATCGCCAATTAAGCTATCAGAACACATATAAGATTCTCAACAAAGATCCCATGTTGACCTATAAATAGGGATGAGCCCAACCCCCCCGGTTCGGTTCGCATCAGAACATGCGAACAGACAAAAGGTTCAGGGCGAACATCCGAACACCATTAAAGTCTATGGGACGCGAAAATGTAAAATCAAAAGTGCCCATTTTAAAGGCTTATATGCAATGTTATTGCCCTAAAAAGTGTATGGGGACACGAGCCTGCTCTAGGGGACATGTATCAATGACAAAAAAAGTTTTGAAATCAATAGCTTTTTCAGGAACAGTGATTTTAATAATGCTTAAAGTTAAAAAAAAAATGAAAAATTCATTTAAATATTGTGCCTGGGGGATCCCCTTAGTCTCTGTGTAAAAGGGCGCATCTCTGTAAGGTGTAGAACATAGCCAGAGCAAAATTACATTTCCATAGGAAAAATTGTCTTTTAAAATTGCGGCTGTAATGTATTGCCGGCTCCTGGCAATATACAAAAAAAAGATCCAAACCAGACCCTTAACCGAGCATGCAGCCCTGACTGGTTAGGATGGGGGGACGACGACGAGCGAGTGCCCCCCCCCCCTGAACCATACCAGGCTACATGCCCTCAACATAGGGAGTATGGGTGCTTTGGGGGAGGGGGGGCTCTGCCCCCCACCTCAAAGCACCTTGTCCCCATGTTGATGGGGAAAAGAGCCTCTTCCCCACAAGCCTGGCCGGTGCTTGTGAGGGTCTGCGGGCGGGGGGCTTATCGGAATCTGGAAGCCCCCTTTAATAAGGGGGCCCCCAGATCTGGACCCCCCCATGTGAACAGGTTTGGGGTATATTGTACCCCTACCTGTTCACCAATAAAGGAGTGTAGTGTAAAAAAAAAAAACATTAGGCAGTTTTTGACAAGTCCTTTATTTTGTAAAATAGCTTTCTTCTTTCTTCCTCCATCTTCTCCTGGCCCGGTCCTTCTTCTGGTTTTCTTCTTCTTTTAGTGCTTCCTATCTTCGTATTCAATTTTTATCTTCATCTTGATCTTCTTTCTTTCCACGCCTCTGCGCTCTCTGCTGGTGCAGTCCGGCCCCTGCGCGTCTCCCAGGATGGACGGTCTTCACGATGACAGTTCTTTTATAAGAAGGGGCGGGGTCACCGTGATGTAAATGGGTGACCTGACCCCCCATCACATGACGTCAGAAGGGGCGGGTTCACTCAGTTACATCACTGGATGGCCCCACCCCTTCTTATAAAAGTACTGTCATCATGAAGACAGCCCAATCGGCAAGACCCACAGGGGCCGGACTGCACCAGCAGAGAGAGTGGAGGCGGGGAAAGAAGATCAAGAAGAAGATGAAGATTGAAGACAAAGAGAGGAAGCAAGAAGACTAAAAGAAGAAGACCAGAAGAAGATGAAGGAAGAAAGAAGAAAGAGCTATAATACAAAATAAAGGACTTGTCAAAAACTGCCTACTGTTTTTTTTTTACACTACACTCCTTTTTTGGTGAATGGGTAGGGGTACAAAGTACCCCAAACCTATTCACATGGGGGGGGTCGGGATCTGGGGGTCCCCTTATTAAAGGGGTTCCAGATTCTGATAAGCCCCCTGCCGTAGACCCCCACAACCACCGGCCAGGGTTGTCGGGATGAGGCCCTTCGGGACAAGGTGCTTTGGGGGGGGACCTCAAAGCATTCTCCCCATGTTGAGGGCATGTGGCCTGGTATGGTTCGGAGGTGGGGGGCGCTCGCTTGTCCCCACCCCCTCCTGCCATGCCAGGGCTGCGTGCTCAGATAAGGGTCTGGTTTGGATTTTGGGGGGACCCCATGCCATTTTTTTAAAAAAATTGGCGCAGGGTTCTCCTTAAATTCCATACCAGACCTGAAGGGCCTGGTTTTGATCTTGGGGGGAACCGCACATTTTTTTTTAAAATTTGGTGCAGGGTTCCCCTTAAAATCCATACCAGACCTGAAGGGTCTGGTTTGGATTTTGGGGGGAACCGCAAGTCATTTTTTTTTTTAATTTTGGCACGTGTTCCCCTTAAATTCCATACCAGACCTGAAGGGCCTGGTTTTGATCTTGGGGGGAACCACACGTCATTTTTTTTTTGTTTATTTTGGAGTGGGCTCTGCTGTTGTAAATTAGTTAAAAAATTGTGATAAAATTCCTTAGTCTAACAGGTGGCGAAAAATTGGGCCTTGTGTGTTGGCGTTGCCAGAACACGGTAACCCCTTGCAGTTACTCTTGTTGGATGGAGGAACTGGGCCTGATGTAAATTAGTTTACAAATTATGACAAAAGCCCCCACTCAAACAGGTGGCCAAAATTTGGGCCTTGGGTGTTGGCGGTGCCAGAACACTGTAACCCCTTGCAGTTACTCTTGTTGGACGCAGTAACGGGTTCTGATGTTGTAAATTGGTTTACAAATTCTGACAAAAGCCCCTAGTGAAACAGGTGTCCAAAAATTGGGCCTTGCTTGTTGGCGGTGCCAGAACACTGTAACCCCTTGCAGTTACTCTTGTTGGACGGAGGAACTGGGCCTGATGTAAATTAGTTTAACCACTTAAGCCCCGAAGCCCTTTTTTACACTTGTTGTTTACAAGTTAAAATCATTTTATTTGCTAGAAAATTATTTAGAACCCCAAACATTATATATTTTTTTCAAACACCCTAGAGAATAAAATGGCGATCGTTGCAATACTATTTGTCACACGGTATTTGCACAGCGGTCTATCAAGCGCAATTTTTTTGGAAAAAAACGCTTTTTTGAGTTAAAAAAACAAGACTACAGTAAAGTTAGCTCAATTTTTTTGTATATTGTGAAAGAGGATGTTACGCCGAGTAAATAGATACCATACATGTTAGGGTTGAAAATTGCGCACACTTTCGGAATGGCTACAAACTCTGGTACTTAAAAATCTCCATAGGCGGTGCTTTAAAATTTTTTACGGTTACCAGGTTAGAGGTGTAGAGGAGGTCTTTTGCTAGAATTATTGCTCACACTCTGACAATCGCGGCGATACCTCACATGTGTGGTTTGAACACTGTTTTCATATGTGGGCGTGACTTACATATGCGTTTTCTTTGCTGAACAAGCTCCCGGTTACGGTGGCGCTTTAAATTTTTTATTTTTTTTTATTAAATTTTTCCTCTTAATACTGTTCCTTTAAAAAAAAAATCTGATCACTTTTATTGCTATCACAAGGAATGTAAACATCCCTTGTGATAGTAATATATGGTGACAGGTACACTTTATGGAAGGAAGGGGGGGTCTAAATCCCCCATCCCTCCTTTGCACTTCACAGTATTCAGATCGCCAAAAACGGCGATTCTGAATACTGTCATTTTTTTAACACCGGCGCCGTTCCCTGCTGAGTAGACCAGAAGTGATGTTGTGACGTTGCTTCCGGAAATGTACGAAGGAGTCCCTATTGAAGCCGATTCCGGCTTCCACAGGGACTCCACACAGCGGCCAGAAGTGTCGGATCGGAGCTCCGGTCTCCTGGTGGGACTGGAGAACAGCGGCAGACGGTGGCGGGAGGGGTTGGCCCCTCCCGCTCCCTGGGATAAAGTCTGATCGGCTTCTGAGCCAGATCGGCCATTATCACCAGATAGCCGGCCGTCTGCTCTAAACAACAATACCGGGGTATAGCCTGTAGCTGCAGACTATACCCCGATACTTCCACCTAAATCTGCCGCCATTTATAAACGACGATTTGCGCCAGGTGGTTAAAAATTGTGATGACGCCCCAGTCAAACAGGTGGTGAAAACTTGGACCTTGGGTGTTGTCTGTGGCAGAACACGGTAACCCCTTGCAGTTACTCTTGTTGGGCGCAGAAACGGGCCCTGTTGTTGTAAATTAGTGTAACCACTTAACGTGAATCGCTGTTTATAAATGGTGGCTGCTTTTAGTGGAAGTATCGGGGTATAGTCTGCAGCTACGGGCTATACCCTGGTACTGTTTTTTAGAGCAGGTGGCCGGCTATCTGCTGATAACCGATCCTGCTCGGGGACCGCTCGGTCGGTATCCCAGGCAGCATGAGGGGACATCCCCCCCCTCCCGCCACCGTCTGCCACTCTTCTCCAGCCTCCCATCCCACCGGGAGACCGGAGCTCCGATCCGGCACGTCCGTCGGCTGTGTGGGGTCCCTGTGGAAGCCGGAATCGGCTTCGATCGGGGCTCCTTTGAACATTTCCGGAAGCAACGTCACTACCGGTTTACTCAGCGGTTAACGGCGCCGGTTTAAAAAAAAAACAGTATTTCGAATCACCGTTTTTGGCATTCTGAATACTGTGAAGTGCAAAGGAGTGATGGGGGGTCTTTTAGACCCCCCCATCTCTCCATAAAGAGTACCTGTCACCATATATTACTATCACAAGGGGTGTTTACATTTCTTGTGATAGCAGTAAAAGCAATCAGATTTTTTTTTTTTTTAAAGGAACAGTGTTAAAAGAAAAAATATAATAAAATAATAAAAAAAATGTAAAGCGCCACCGTCCCCGCAAGCTTGTGCAGCAAAGAAAACGCATACATAAGTCACGCCCGCATATGAGAACAATGTTATTATTAATATTATTATGCAGAATTTATATAGCGCTAACAGTTTGCGCAGTGCTTTACACTATGAGAGCAGACAGTACAGTTACAATACAATACAGGAGGAATCAGAGGGCCCTGCTCGTTAGAGCTTACACATGTGAGGTATCGCCGTGATCGCCAGAGTGTGAGCAATAATTCTAGCAAAAGACCTCCTCTGCACCTATAATCTGGTAACCGTTAAAAATCTCCATAGGCGACCGTTTAAAAAATTTTAAGTACCATTGCGCCATTCCGCAAGTGTGCGCAATTTTCAACCGTGTCATGTTTGGTATCTATTTACTTGGCATAACATCCTCTTTCACAATATACAAAAAATTGGGCTAACTTTACTGTTGTCTTATTTTTTAACTCAAAAAGGTGATTTTTTTCCCAAAAAAGCGCTTGAAAGACCGCTGCGCAAATACCGTGTGACAAAAAGTATTGCAATAATTGCCATTTTATTCTCTAGGGTATTTGAAAAAAAATATATAATGTTTGGGGGTCCTAAGTAATTTTCTATAAAAAAAATGATTTTAACGTGTAAACAGCAAAGGTAAAAAAGGGCTCTGGGGGTTTGTGGGTTAAAAACTGTATATATTTTAATACACCACGTCAAGTGTACTATATACCTTATGTACAGTGTACACTGATATATAGTACACCGAGCATCTGTATATATATATATATATATTTATTTATTTCCCTACACTAACCTGTCTGCACTAACAGATATATTTTACATTTCTAACTATCTATCTAGTTAGCTATCTATTTTTTTATTTTTTTTTAAACTAGCTATCTAAACTGCCTGTATTCGGGAACCTATGCTCTCTCACTACAACACCGACACACTACATAGAGCCGCTGTACAAGCGGCTTTATATAGTGTGGGGCGTGGATTGAGACTGCTGTGCAGTGATTGGCTAAAGGCATCCTGCCTTTAGCCAATCAAAGCTCTCACAGCAGGCCACCCACTGATTGGCCAAAGCATGCAGGTCATGTGCATGCTTTGGCCAATCAGCTGGCAGCATACCGCCACCATTTTAAAACATTATGGGGCATGAGAAGTTGCCGCGAAAGCCCCATAATGTTTGGTTTTTCCCAAACTAACGAACAGCCAATGTTCGGGTCGAACATAACTCGAAGCCCATTCCTACCATAGAGTACGTACACTTCATGTATTCATAGTACATGTTATTGATTAGCAGAACGTCAGAAGGTACTCTGAATACATCCCAGTGTACAGCGGAGTCAGATTTAACCCCTTCATTACACTCACCTCTCCAGTCAGCAGGCTGAGGATCTCCAGGGTGAGGTTCAATATCTTATCGTTTCGGGGAAATTCCTTCCTTACATTCTTCACAAAACTCAAATTGTGCTGATTGTCCATCATGAGGTCCTTGTAGAGATCCTTGTGTCCTTCTAAATATTCCCACTCCTCCATGGAGAAATAGACAGTGATATCCTGACACCTTATAGGAACCTGACACACACAATGATACAGTCACCAACAGCCCCATCAGTGATGACCACCAGTGCCCCACCAGGTATGCCAAGCAGTGCCCATCAGAGATGCCAATCTGTGTCCATCTGTAATGCCTGTCAGTACCTATCAGTGAAGGAGAAAACATACTTACTGTATTTACAAAATTTTATGACAGAAACAAAGAAAAAGTTTTTTTTAGTTTTTTACTTATAGCACAAAAAATAAAAACCCCAGAGGTGATCAAATACCACCAAAACAAAGCTCTATTTGTGGGAATAAAGGTAAATCTGTCATATGGGTGTTACATCACCGCACAATTGTCATTCAAAGTGTGAGAGCGCTGACAGTTGAAAATTGGCCTGGGCAGGAAGGGGGTGAAAGTGTCCGGTATTGAAGGGGTTAAACATGTGGGCAAAAAAGGATGCAAACCCGTCTCTGGCAGTGAAAGGGTTAAAGGAAACGTTCACCTTCAGGAAGGTGTTAGATGTTCCTGTAGCGGCTCAGCGATCTGAGCCCTCTGTGTGACAGCAGTGCGGGAGAAGCTCCCCGTATCGGATGTCACTTTATGAAGAGAGCGCGGCCGTGCCATTCATCCAGGAAGACAGAACTTCAGTGAGGAACAATTCCCTCGCTCATGACAGGAAAGTGGCTTCTCTCCTGTGTGAGATCTCTGATGTTTTTCAGTGAAGTCCAATCTTTCAATACATCAGAGATCTCACATGGGGGAGAAGCTGTATTTCCTGTCCTGAGTGCGGGAAATGTTTTTCAGTGAAGTCCAATCTTTACACACATTTCCCGCACTCAGGACAGGAAATACAGCTTCTCCCCCATGTGAGATCTCTGATGTATTGAAAGATTGGACTTCCGTGAAAAACATTTCTCGCACTCAGTACAGAAATACAGCTTCTCCCCTGTGTGAGATCTCCGATATGTGTAAAGATTGTAATTCTCTGAAAAACATTTCCCACACTTAGAATAGGAATATGGCTTCTTCCCCACGTGAGATCTCTGATGTATTGAAAGATCAGACTTGTTTGAAAAAAACCTTTTCAGCACTCAGCACAGGAATACAGCTTCTCCTCCGAGTGAGATGTCTAATATGCGTGAAGACTGGACTTTATTGAAAAACATTTCCCGCACTCAGGACAGGTTATGCGGCTTCTCCTCGTGTGAGATCTCTGATGTCTGTAAAGATGGGACTTATCTGAATAACATTTCACACACTCAGGACGGGAATATGGCTTCTCCCTCGTGTGAGATCTCTGATGTGTGTAAAGACTGAACTTTACTGAAAAACATTTCCTGCACTCCGGACAGGAATACGGCTTTTCTCCAGTGTGAATTCGCTGATGTGTGACAAGGTCTGATTTTTGTACAAAACAATTCCCACACTCAGGACAGGAATATGGCTTCTCCCCCTATGAAATCTCTGATGTCTGTAAAGATGGGACTTATCTGAATAACATTTCCCGCACTCAGGGCAGGAATACGGCTTCTCTCCTGTCATCTTTTATGCTTATTAAGTTTTGATTTAAAACGGAAACACTTCCCGCACTCAGTACAGGAAAACCTCTCATCTGTTGGAAAGACAGCACCATCCCTCACGGTCTGAGGTTCCTCAGGATAAGAGGAATACGATGGTCCATCTACACTGTGTGGTGCCGGATGGACATTTGAGGTAGCCGGGTTTTCTCCTGGACTATACTGTGTGATGTCCTCATCTTCTACGTTACAGTCTGGAGACAAAGTGAGACAATCCTCTGAGGTTTTCCTCATCTCCTGTCCATCTACTAAAATAGAAATAAAAAGATTACTACTAGACATGAGCTGATTGGTTCCCCTAAACCAGGACTCCGCCCACATCAGGCAGCTTTGTCTCTAAGGATCTTACAATTCCCCCCTTGAGGTAACGGGTAAATGGCTCCTCTGCTCTCCTAAAAGTTCATTACTTTATTCATGGACCTTAGTCAGAGAGTGAGGAAACAAAGAGAACTGTCTTTTATAGGAGTGACAGTGATGAGGGGATTATAGGACGAGTGTCCCCACCCCCTCTATCACTCATTGCCATCTTCCCAACACAAGAAGTCCTGCACTTCCTTATTTAGTCATGAATAACAGCGGGACTGAGCCCCACCAGAGGTCAGAGAGTGAGCATGAGGGGGATGAACAACCAAGATGAAAACTGGACTGATCCTGAAGATCACCATCATTGGGTTATTGGCTTTTCCCTCATTATCACTTTCTGTTTAAGGTTCCAAAGTCTGAGGATGTTATCACATTATTATCAGCATGTAATAGTCTGTGCTACAATCAAATCATCAGATATAAAATGTCCAGCTGGTAGGAAGTTAGGTGCTAGGATTAGTAGGGAGTGGGTGCAATATAGTTTTGTTCTTCTGCTTAACAGGAGATATGTTAGAAAAAGCTAGCTTAGCTGCCTGCTAAACAGAGAGCTGTAATCGTTTAGTAATGCCTGCTTAGTGTGTTCAAGTGCTGTTAGTTGTGCCTCTGGCTTCCTCTGTATCCAAGTAACCTAGGAAGGTTCTGGGTGAATAGGTGGAAGCCATGCAGAACACAAAATGAAAATCAATGCTGCTCCAGCCAATCACTGGGAGGGTGGTCCTGACGGATGCTGGGAGAGGGTATGTATTTTTTGGCACACTGAGTCCTGTGTCTCCTGGAGAGGATTTCACCAGCCCAGGAGATGACACGCTGTCCTCCGGGGTGCCTGCTGCCATGTGGCCTCAGGTGAGCAACCTGAAAGCCTGAGTGAGAGTGACCACGGTTCTTCACAAAGCTGGCTGAGGGGTGTCTATCAAGGATCTGGTCTGCTATCACAAAGAGGAGGCTACCGACTGTTCTTTTGGGTCTTGTGAGTAAAGACATGCTTAAGGATCTCATAGACTGTTACTGTTAACCCCCCTCTGATGTGTCAGAGCCAGTTAAGTGTCCAGCCAAGGGAACACTGCCTAGTGTTCCAAAGAGCTCTGTCCAGCTTACACAGCTACTCAGCGACTTTGCTTAGCTTTACTTCTACTGTCCCTACTAGTTAGAAGACTTCTTCTTATATCTGCTCCCAGCAAGGACTTCACCTCAAGCTCAGCCAAAGATCAGAGAGAGTCCTCAGTTGTAAAAAGTTCAACTATAGCTCACTAACTCCCCCTTCTCCCTATCCAAGTGTTCAAATAATTAAACTACAAATCCTGGACTGGTCATTAAAGACAATGAGCAAAAGTGTGTGTGTGCACTTGGCTATAAAGCTACCTTGTGCCTGGCTGCTAGACAAAAGTGGGGAAGACCTGGGCAAAATACTAGCAGCTCCTATGGGAGTATCACTATAAGTGTAACAAGAGAATACATACAAGAGAATACATACAATGTGTATATATAACAGTGGGCAGAGGGGAGAGAGCAGAAGTCAGGACTATGTAATGTATCTTATATAATATGTTGTACAACAGTTGGGACTATATAGTATCAGAATGATGTAATGTACAACATAGAGTATATAGTGCAGGGGTCAGGAGTATATAATGTACAACATACAGTATATAGTGCAGGGGTCAGGAGCATGTAATGTACAACAGAGTATACAATACAGGGGTCAGGCATGTGTAATGTAGAATATAAATTATATAGTGCAGGGGTCAGGAGTATGTAATGTACAATAAACGATACAGTGTAACGGTCAGGGCTCATAATATTGGTATTCAACAATCAGTGGAAGCTTAAAGTGGTTGTTAAGCCACTACTATAAAAAAACCTCCCATCCCCTCTGTAACATAACAATATTTGCCCCTGTGCCTGTGTTAAATAAAAAAATATGCCAATCTGTACCGATGTCAGAGTAGTTCCCAGTACTCAAGTGACTCCTGGGCTCTCTCCTCTGCCAAAGCTATAGTGGGTGGGGCAGAGAACTCCTGATGACATCAGCTGGGGAGGAGGGGAAGAGAGGAGAGAGAGCCCAAGAGTCACATGAGCTGTCTGATATCAATAGAGATCGGCATTTTTTTTTTTTCCAACAAAATTTTTTATTAGAAATAGCAAGATAAAAATGTGGTACAGAGTAACGAAATGTCACCATTGTAGAGAGTCATGTATCGGGACAATAAGCATTTTATATTCTGAGAATAACAAAACATAGTAATACAATTGGTGTGCGGAACCAAGCAAGATTAGAAGAGAGAGAGAGGTGGCATGCATAAAGGTCGGTTAATAAAGTAACATATATATAACTTAGTACCTGGATGTCTCGTGGTCGCCTGGGCTCACATCTTCAGCTGTCTGAGTGGGTCAGACCCAGGTTCGTGTATAGTAAAGAAGCCAGAATTAGTCTCCCACTAGGTGTCTGGCTGAGTAGTTAATGTAGGGGTGGGATGAGCATGTAATATCTTCGAGCTCCTTCCCATCAGTGGGGAGTGAGTACTTCAAGGTGGGTTCGTGTTTGGTATCCCAGATTGAAGGTGAGTAGATGCATCTCATTATGCTAAAGAGAGAGGAGTGGGGGGGGGGGTGTGAGGGGGAGAGTGGTAGTGTGGAAAGCAGGATAAATTGGTGTAAGGGGGAAACCAGGAAAGAGGGGAAGGGGGGGCCAGGTGGGGGATATGGGGACGGGAGGCTACTCACCTTCCCTGACCCCACGACAGCCTAGGTTGGGTCAGAAGGGTGAGAGCCCTAGTTAAAGGGTCATTGGGTCCATGCCGTGTCAGTGTCGGCTATTCCGTAGTGGGTCGCCTCTCTTGGATATGGATGGGTGGGTCCCCGGCTTCTGTCCCTATTTGGGGTCGGGGTCCCTCCCACCATAGATTTGGTGAAAAGCAAGGGGGTAGTAGGGATTGTCTATGTCAGAGTTACTGGAAAGCTTAAAGCCTCGTACACACGGTGCGACAGTCGTACGACTGAACAGACCAAATCGTATGTTGGATCATTGTAACTCGCGTACTGACATGCACTAAACAATCGTACGACCAAGCCGAACATAGTGACGTGTTATGAACGTATAAATAGAAAGTTCAGGTGCATGTAATTAGTGTCTGGCCGTTCCTGACTTCTGAGCATGCATGTTTTGCACAGTACAACTTGTTGGACAAACTTCTCTGTACACATGATACAACGGTCATACGACTGATTGTTGGTACAATCAAAGTTTTCTGTTGTACGACCTTCGTACGTAGGCTGTTCTAATCACGCGTACTAACGGTTAGATGATCGTACAACGAGCGGTCATACGACCGTTTTCATACGGCCATCGAACCGTGTGTACAAGGCTTTAGACTATGCTCGGCGTATTCAAAGAGCTGGGTGTTGTTAGTTCCTTATATCTGTCTGTGGTTAAAAAGTGTGTCCATCGTGCCCATGTGTGGGTGTATTTGGTTGGTGTGTCTTTGGCTAAGTGGATTAGTTCTTCCATCTTGGCTGTTTTATTAATGCATTGGAACCATTCAGAAAATGTCGGTGTATGCTGGGATTTCTAGTGTCTTGGTATGCATAGTTTGCTATGTGCATGGCGAGAGATTTACAGTACGAGTGTGCGGGGGTTGGAAAATAGAACTTTCACCAGCTTACTTAATACTCCACTATCTGTAGGGTAGTGACATGTTCCGTGATCTCTCTGACCTTAGCCCAGAAGGGTCGGATTTTGGGGCAAGACCACCAAATATGTAGTCCTGTACCCACATCATCCAGGCATCTTCAGCATGTGTCTGGGATGGACAGGTTGATTCTATGTAGTAATGCAGGTGTGCGATACCATCTGTTTAATGTTTTGTAGTTATTTTCTTAGACTGTAACATTGAGCAATCCCTTGTGGGCTAGGGTATAAATGAGCTCCCATTGAGTTTCCAAAATGTCTACTTGCAGGTCTCCCTCCCAAGTCTTACATGCCTTTCCCAGGTTGGGGGTAGAGTTGAGCGGACACCTGGATGTTCGGGTTCGTCTGGTTCGGCCGAACTTCATGGAAAAGTTCTGGTTCGGTACCGAACTTGACCCCGGACACCGAACCCCATTGAAGTCAATGGTGACCTGAACTTTTGGGCACAAAAATGGCTGTAAAAAAGTCGTGGAAAGGGCTAGAGGGCTGCAAAAGGAAGCAAAATGGGGGTAAGAGTAGGACAAGTGCCCTGAAAACAAATGTGGATAGGGAAATAACTTAAAATCACATAAAAAAATGGGAGGAGGAGGGGGTGGATGTGGAGTAGGAGCCTAGAGGTTGACTAGGCCGTGACCGGGTAGGTGGAAGTGGCGGTGGTGGAGGAGGAGGAGGAGGTAGCCAACACTGTTATTTGTTTGTTTTTTATAATTGGTGTAGCCTTCAAAATATTGAGACATATTAAAAAAAAACAAGTATACCAATGGCTGTGTGAGGCCGGTCTAAATGTCTATTCTGCACAAGGTACATACAAGTCTTGGGATCCATGCCTGGTTCGTTTTAATAAACGTTAGCTTTTCCACATTGGCTGTGGTCAGGCGGCTGCGCTTGTCTGTGATAACGCCCCCTGCCGTGCTAAACACACGTTCAGACAATACACTGGCTGCAGGGCAGGCCAGCACCTCCAAGGCATAAAGGGCAAGCTCAGGCCATGTGCCCAATTTGGAGACCCAGAAGTTGAATGGGGCAGACCCATCAGTCAGTACGTGTAGGCGTGTGCACACATACTGTTCCACCATGTTGCTGAAATGCTGCCTCCTGCTAAAACGTTGCCTATCAGCTGGAGGTGCTGTTTGTTGTGGCATGCTGCTGACCGTACCTAGGGTTCTGAACATACATGGAACACGTCTTATCTGTAAATCTGGCCGGAGTGTGTCGG
Organism: Glandirana rugosa; assembly: GCA_018402905.1. Lineage (NCBI taxonomy): Eukaryota > Metazoa > Chordata > Amphibia > Anura > Ranidae > Glandirana > Glandirana rugosa. The sequence continues at coordinate 546,643 of BLSH010344831.1, read as the reverse complement.
TAACCATATGAACAAAAAAAAATTATACAGAGTTATAAAACTTCCGATGTGGTTAATATTTTTTGTTTGTTTATTGTCACAA
>BLSH010344831.1:510145-522441 GCA_018402905.1 Glandirana rugosa | reverse complement strand
CGATTACTGGAGGTAGGGAACATATGATCTGGTTTCTCCCTTTCCCCTTTACAGAAATGGATGAGTGAGGGAAAAGAGTGAATCCGAGGGGAAAGGTCCCGTCGAGTAGGTGAGTGATGATCAATACCCGTGGAAAGCCTTTACCAAGAAGATACCTCCACCAGAGCAAATACCGGACACACCACGGGGGCATAGAGTCGAGGAACCTCCCTATGGGGAAAACCCCTAGGTAGCCCAGACACATAGCGTGAATCGTCGCTCCGGGACAAACATCCATACAACCAAATATTCGACAACTGTAATGCATAAAAAGAATATATATTAGTACCAAAAGATTGATTGAAAAGCTGGCAGGTAGGATTGGAGAATGTTATAAACCAACATACCTACAAACAGGGCCTCGCTGCTAAGTGCGATACACAGACCCGATGGATCCCCAAAAGGGGTATCCCTCCAAGGAGCTGAGATACGGGGGCACCACACAGGCCATAAACGAGACCACCTCCATAGAAGAACCATTTCCGAAAGGTGCCCATAACTAGTAGTGAGTGGATGAGCTGCCCTGGAAAGGGGAGCCTAAGTGAGAAAAGGGAGTGAGTAGGTAAAGACATTTCCCCTTTCCCTCTTTGGTCTAGTATACAAGGGATGGAGGTCATTAGCCCACATGACTTCACTCAAAGTCCCATTTAGTTTCCCTCCTTTTATACACACAAAGGGATGGAAGCACACAGGTTCTTATACTTATTAAATATAAAAAATTAAAATAAAAATATAATACATCATATCACTCAGTTATCTTTACTGTATTGTGTCCCACTGCCTTATATGGGTTTACTACCATGTTTTTCCAAACATTCAACGAGTTTGCACTGTAACACCGGTCATAGAGTTTTTTTTGTCCCTATGTGATATATCAGTGCCTTCCTGTGGCACGCGCTGGATGTGCTGCGCGGCCCGGTTTTGGGAGCCTGGCTGGGGCTCCTGTCCCTCCAGGGAGCTGGGACGCCGAGTTGACGGGTCCTCCCCCTTTCCCCTCTGGGATGGGTGGAGTGGTCGTCCTTGGCGTCTACGTCACGCCTCCCGCGCCGGATGTGTGTGTGGCTCAGCATGAGGTACTGCACTTCCGGCTCGTTTGTCATCAAGCGGTATGTGTGTTGTGGGGGGGATGGGCAGTCGGAGCCAGCGGGGGTTTCCTCCGTGGTTGCTGGCACCTCCCACTCCCCTCCCGCCAACGTGACGTTGATGGGGGTGTGTTTACCGGACCCTATATGAGTCACCTCCACTTTTACTATACTGCTTCATCTATCTTTTTGCACGTCCTCTTCACCATCACCCATTTTTCAGCCTCTCACTACCTATGCAGGTATGGAATATTCTATCTTTCACGTTAGTTCCTATGCAATATCACTCTGGGCAATGTCTTTACCTACTCACTCCCTTTTCTCACTTAGGCTCCCCTTTCCAGGGCAGCTCATCCACTCACTACTAGTTATGGGCACCTTTCGGAAATGGTTCTTCTATGGAGGTGGTCTCGTTTATGGCCTGTGTGGTGCCCCCTTATCTCAGCTCCTTGGAGGGATACCCCTTTTGGGGATCCATCGGGTCTGTGTATCGCACTTAGCAGCGAGGCCCTGTTTGTAGGTATGTTGGTTTATAACATTCTCCAATCCTACCTGCCAGCTTTTCAATCAATCTTTTGGTACTAATATATATTCTTTTTATGCATTACAGTTGTCGGTCACGCATATGCTCCTTATGAGTGGGTTGTAATCTCCACGAAACGCGTAGAGCGCTATATATACTGTGCCAATACTCTGTGACCAGTCCATAATTTATATGTTCTGCATAATTTCATATGTACTACTTGATATGTTGAGGCTCAGTGCCAGAAATCTTGTATGAATACATGTATATGAATTGATTATGTCCTTTTTTCTATATCATTAATACTGATGAATATCAAAATAATATTTATTCAAATAAAATGTCTGTTCTAATAAACTGTGTGCTTCATTCAAAGTCCCGCCCTTTTCCCTTCCCTCTTTGGTTTACATCCCTTGTCTGTTACTGGATAATGTCCCAGAATTCCCAGCACCGCTCACCTCTACTCAATGATCTCTCTGGTGACTTAAGGAATCGTCTTGTTATTTTTCTATTCTATCAGGGAGGGAGGTGGAGGCAACGTGATGGTCATATGATCTCCAGACTTCACGGGAGAAAAACCCTAGATCTGAACACAAATAGTAAAAATCAACTGACATTCCCAGTATCCTCCACCCCTCTCTAGTCAGGTGTCAATTTTATTAAAGCCCCACTTCAGGCTGAGGTATAATTTACCCACACAGGACCCCCGCACGACAAAGGTTAAAAGCGTGTTGCAAGCATTCTGATGTCATTACATTCTATGCAGGACCAACAGTCCCACTTTGTAAGTGAGGATGCCAAGGGTCCGCCCACATCCTAAGATCATCAGAAAAAAAAGCTAAATGGAGGGACATTGAGGGAGGAGCTGTGAGGTAAGCATGTCGTCATATAACATATAGACTCTGGATGGAGGGACATTTTATTTGCATGGGGAGGATTGAGGGCCCCTCTATATGAGGCTCCTATGAAAACCAAATAATTGTTCCTGGGTGCGTCCTACCTCTACTAAACTGAAGAGTGAACTTTGACCTTTACCATACAGAAATCTGTCAGGAATCTGTGAAAGTAATCTCTCATGTGATCAGGTGACGTGCGGAGGAATGGAGTGTAAATACCAGACAATTTTCCCCAGAGCTCCTAATGGCGGGGATGGATTTTGCTGCGTGCTGGTGCCAAGTTTGCAACACCCGGGATCACTGCAGATGTGGATAAAAGCTGTGTAAAAGAATATGGAGGAGAGGTGAGGAGGAGATCCAAAAATCAGGATAAAGGCATAGGCGCGAGCACAGGGTGTGCCAGTTGTGCCTGTGCACACCCTAATCACCCCATGTACATAAGCATTATTTTTCTCTGTGCCAACAGAAAGATGAGAAAGATCTCCATCTTACCAGCTCTGCCATAAGAAAAGTGCTTACTCACGTCTCTTTCACTGAACTGGCAGGGAGATTGATCTCCCTGCTGGCGCCATATATATATATATAGACATGCATGTGTGTTTGAGCTTTAGGGTGCACACACTAATGCAATACCCTGCGCACACGTATGGATAAAGGTCAGCACAAGCAACAGACGAGCGCATCCAAGAGAAAACACAGAAAAATCAATCCAAGGAAACAACAGGCAGGACGAGGAATAGCAAGAAGGAGCTCAGAGACAAATGAGAATATTGCTCAGCCAATGGGAGATTATCTCAGCATGACTTACATAATGAAGGAGATGAGGGGGAGGGGAGGAAGTCACTTAAGGTGACCATAGATACATGGAAATTCAGCTGGTTCAGCAGGAATCGGTCACATTTCCATCCATGTGTGGTCACTGCCGGATAAAAGTCACTCCATCAGCGGCTGCAGCCAATAGCTTCATCACTGATCTGTGTATTCTGAGAGCGCCCCCCATTGCCAGAATACAATAGTGCAGCAGGGAAGACTCCCCCATCCCCTTCCAATGTGTGGATGGGGAAATCGCTTCCGTTTTTTCACTCAACCTGGTGCTGGCTGAATGATAAAACTGAACCATGTATGGCCAGCTTTGGAAGCAAGATATATTATTCATCACCTGATCACCCTGAAGGGTTTAATCTACATATTACCTCCTCTGCCTCCAGATCCTGTATTGTCTTCTCTCTAAAACATTACATTTGATAGGATTTAGTTGTACCTGACATCACTTCCTGGCTGTACCTGGCATCACTTCCTGTCTCTATTCCATGGAGACTTCCTGTCTGGGTAGATCACCACCTTGTGGAGCTCAGAGGAACTGCAGCCCAGAAAAATGTCTCATTGTGTGAACACTGCCTTGTGTTGTGTGTATGTGTATGTACTGTATCCTTCCACTTTCCTCCCTGAGTGTGTATGTACTGTATATCCTTCCCCTTCCTCTCCTCCCTGAGTGTGTTGTACTGTATATCCTTCTCCTTCCTCTCTTCCCTGAGTGTGTGTGTACTGTATATCCTTCACCTACCTCTCCTCCCTGAGTGTGTATGTACTGTATATCCTTCCCCTTCCTCTCCTCCCTGAGTGTGTATGTACTGCATATCCTTCCTTTTCCTCCCCTCCCTGATTGTGTGTGTACTGTATATCCTTTCCCTTCCTTTCCTCCCTGAGTGTATATGTACTGTATATCCTTTGCCTTCCTCTCCTCCCTGAGTGTGTATGTTCTGCATATCCTTCCCCTTCCTCTCCTCCCTGAGTGTGTATTTACTGTATATCCTTCCCCTTCCTCTCCTCCCTGTGTGTGTATGTACTGTATATCCTTCCCCTTCCTCTCCCCCCTGAGTGTGTATGTACTGTATATCCTTCCACTTTCTCTCCTCCCTGAGTGAGTATGTACTGTATATCCTTCCTCCCCGAGTGTGTGTGTGTGTGCTGTATATCCTTCCCCTTCCTCTCCTCCCTGAGTGTGTATGTACTGTATACCCTTCCCCTTCCTCTCCTCCCTCAGTGTGTATGTATTGTATATCCTTCACCTTTCTTTCCTCCCTGAGTGTGTATGTACTGTATATCCTTCACCTTCCTTTCCTCCCTGAGTGTGTATGTATTGTATATCCTTCCCCTTCCTCTCCTCCCTGAGTGTGTATGTACTGTATATCTTTCCTCTTCCTCTCCTCCCTGAGTGTGTATGTACTGTATATCCACCACTTCCTCTCATCCCTGTGTGTGTATGTACTGTATATCCTTCACCTTCCTCTCCTCCCTGAGTGTGTATGTACTGTATATCCACCCCTTCCTCTCATCCCAGAGTGTGTATGTACTGTATATCCACCCCTTCCTCTCATCCCTGAGTGTGTATGTACTGTATATCCTTCCCCTTCCTCTCCTCCCTGAGTGTGTATATACTGTATATCCTTCCTCTCCTCAGTGAGTGTGTATGTACTGTATATCCTTCCACTTTCTCTCCTTCCTGAGTGTGTATGCACTGTATACCCTTCCTTTTCCTCCCCTCCCTGTGTGTGTGTGTACTGTATATCCTTCCCCTTCCTCTCCTCCGTGAGTGTGTATGTACTGTTAATCCTTCCCCTTTCTCTCCTCCCTGAGTGTGTATGTACTGTACCTCCACCCACCTTCCTTTCCTCCCTGAGTGTGTATGTACTGTATATCCTTCCCCTTCCTCTCCTCCCTGAGTGTGTATGTACTGTATATCCTTCCTTTTCCTCCCCTCCCTGAGTGTGTGTGCACTGAATATCCTTCACCTTACTTTCCTCCGTGAGTGTGTATGTACTGTATACCCTTCCCCTTTCTCTCCTCCCTGAGTGTATATGTACTGTATATCCTCCCCCTCCTCAGTGAGTGTGTATGTACTGTATATCCTTCCACTTTCTCTCCTTCCTGAGTGTGTATGTACTGTATATCCTTCCCTTCCTCTCCTCCCTGAATGTATATGTACTGTATATCCTTCTCCTTCCTCTCCCCCTGAGTGTGTATGTACTGTATATCCTTCCCCTTCCTCTCCTCCTTGAGTGTGTATGTACTGTATATCCTTCCACTTTCCTCCCTGAGTGTATATGTACTGTATATCCTTCCCCTTCCTCTCTTCCCTGTGTTTGTATGTACTGTATATCCTTCCCCTTCCTCTCCTACTTGAGTGTGTATGTACTGTATATCCTTCCACTTTCCTCTCCTCCCTGAGTGTATATGTACTGTATATCCTTCCCCTTCCTCTCTTCCCTGTGTTTGTATGTACTGTATATCCTTCCCCTTCCTCTCCTCCTTGAGTGTGTATGTACTGTAATTCCTTCCTGTCCTCCCTGAGTGTGCGTGTTAGGAACGGTTCCACCAGTTGGTGGCGCTGTTGGCCCAGACCTGGGGGCCGCAGTTCCAGTGTCCACCAGCAGTTGTCTCTCGGCAGTCAGGACCTGACATCATCTCCTGCAATCAAGCACCACCTGAGACTGTTTGCAGGAAGTGTACTGAAACCTTGGAGTGCTGTGTTAGCTCACCTTGGTATTACTTCCCTGTGCCTCTGAAAACCTGTATCCTGAAACCTGCATCCCGAACCCTGAATCCTGCTTTGTCCTGCTCCCCGGTTCCCTCTGTCTGATCTCCCGTTCTACTCTAGTTATATGCTTTTGGTTGGCTTCATTATTGCTATTTTGGTTGTGCATTTTAGTTCACTGTCACATCTTATAATAAATCATCTTATTTCAGTTATACTTGTGTTCCATATTTTCTGTGCAGTCCACACATTTCTGGTCACACTAGTTTTCTGACATAATACCAAGGCCTTTCCTGACCAGAAGTGGCTGCACAGAAAAGCAATCTTGTTTTGGCTGGTTGTGATAACTTGCGTTTGGAAGAGGTTATTTTTTTTTTCTCTGCTGCTGACAGAGGATTGTGACCTTTGCTGCCAGGCATTAAAAGAGTGGACCAATGACCAGCTATTGGAGTTTATGCGTCTTGCTCATTCCCTGGTTGATCAGGGCAGTATCACATTTGGAGAGGTTCAGCCTTTGATTCAGGTGTGTGCAGTTTGCTTTGTCAAGTACGTCTACCGGCGGCGATGATTATAAACCGCCCTTCGATGTCTGTCAGGTGGCGTCGCTTGTCTGGCTCCTGGAAGAAGATAGAAGTTACTTTTTAGAACATTACTCTGCGTTTTCACAAAAGGCTCTGTTAGACTGTATCAATGCAGTAAACTCTTTAGTCAGATGAGAAGAGTGTAAATTGACATTTGTTCAGCCTTTACTTCAAGGACTACACCAGTTTGTCCAGAGGTCTCCTTCTCCTTCACCTACAGCAACCACAGTCACAGCCAAATATACTCTGCTACCAAACCAAACAATTCAGCCAATATCCAGTCCTGCTGTCACACCAGCCGATCTGTTCCAGTTTGCTTCTATGCCAGCCGGTCTGTTCCAGTCTGCTCCTACGCCAGCCGGTCTGTTCCAGTCTGCTCCTATGCCAGCCAATCTGTTCCAGTCTGTCCCAGTGCCCGATGTCCGGTCTGACGCCCCAGTGCCTGCTGTCCAGTCTGATGCCCCAGTGCCGGCTGTCCGGTCTGACGCCCCAATGCCTGCTGATCCTGTGCCCGATGACCTGATGTCTGCTGATCCTGTGCCCGATGATCCGGTGCCCAATGATCCTGTGCCCGTTGACTCGGTGTCTGGGTCATCAGGCACAGGATCAGCAGGCACTGGGTCATCGGGCACAGGATCATCAGGCACCAGGTCAGCGGGTACAGGATCATCGGGCACTGGATAATCAGGCACATGATCAGTGGACATCGGGTTATCAGGCACAGGATCAGCAGGCACCGGGTCATTGGGCACAGGATCAGCGATGTCCACTGATCCTGTGCCTGATGATCCGTGCCCGATGACTTGGTGCCCGCTGATCCTGTGCCGGCTGACCTGGTGCCTGATGATCCTGTGCCCGCTGATCCTGTGCCCGATGACCTGGTGTCTGCTGATCCTGTGCCCGATGGCCGCTGATCCTGTGCCTGACCATACAGCGCCCGATGACCTGGTGCCTGATGATCCTATGCCCAATGATCCTGTGCCCACTGATCCTGTGCCTGATGATCCTATGCCCTGGTGTCCGCTGATCCTGTGCCTGATGTCCACTGATCCTGTGCCTGATGATCCTGTGCGCGCTGATCCTCTGCCCGATGGCCTGGTGTCCGCTGATCCTGTGCCCGATGACCTGGTGTCTGCTGATCCTGTGCCTGATGACTCAATGTCCACTGATTCTGTGCCTGCTGATCCTGTGCCCGATGAACTGGTACCCGATGATCCGGTGCCCGCTGATCCTGTGCCTTACGATCGTGTGCCCAATGACCTGGAGTCTGCTGATCCTGTGCCCGCTAACCCGGTGCCTGATGAACCTGTGTCCACTGATCCTGTGCCTGATGAACCTGTGCCCGATGACCTGGTGTCCACTGATCATGTGCCTGCTGATCCTGTGCCTGCTGACCCGGTGCCCGCTGATCCTGTGCCTGATGACCTGGTGTCTGCTGATCCTGTGCCTGATGTCCACTGATCCTGTGCCTGATGATCCGGTGGCCACTGATCCTGTGCCTGATGATCCGGTGGCCACTGATCCTGTGCCTGATAACCTGGTGCCCAATGACCCGGTGCCTGCTGATCATGTGCCTGACGATCCTGTGCCCAATGACCTGGTGCCTGCTGATCCTGTGCCCGATGACCTGGTGCCTGCTGACCCAGTGCCCGATGATCCTGTGTCTGATGACCTGGTGTCCGCTGATCCTGTGCCTGATGTCCACTGATCCTGTGCCTGATGATCCGGCGCCCGCTGATCCTGTGCCTGATGACCTGGTGTCCACTGATCCTGTGCCTGATGATCCGGCGCCCGCTGATCCTGTGCCTGATGACCTGGTGCCCGATGACCCGGTGCCCGCTGATCATGTGCCTGATAACCTGGTGCCCGATGACCCGGTGCCTGCTGATCCTATGCCCGATGACCTGGTGCCTGATGATCCTGTGCCTGATAATCCTGTGCCTGATGACCTGGTGTCCGCTGATCCTGTGCCTGATGTCCACTGATCCTGTGCCTGATGATCCTGTGCCTGATGACCTGGTGCCCGCTGATCATGTGCCTGATGACCTGGTGCCTGCTGATGCTGTGTCTGCTAACCCGTTGCCTGATGATCCTGTTCCTGATGACCTAGTGTCTGCTGATCCGGTGCCTGATGATCTGGTGCCTGCTGATCCTGTGCCTGATGACCTGGTGCCTGCTGATCCTGTGCCCGATGACCTGGTGCCTGCTGATCCTGTGCCCGATGACCTGGTGTCCGCTGATCCTGTGCCCGATGACCTGGTGTCTACTGATCCTGTGCCCGGTGACCATGTGCCTGCTGATCCTGTGCCCACTTATCCTGGGCCTGATGATTTGGTGCCCACTGATCCTGTGCCCGATGACCTGGTGCCCAATGACCTGGTGCCCGCTGATCTTGTGCCCAATGATCCGATGCCCGCTGATCTTGTGCCCGAGGACCCGGTGACCGCTGATCCTGATGATCTGGGCTCCATTGATCCTGTGCCTGATGACCTGCTGATTCTGTGCCCGATGACCTAGTGTCTGCTGATCCTGTGCCCGATGACCTGGTGTCTACTGATCCTGTGCCCGATGACCAGGTGCCTGCTGATCCTGTGCCTGACAATCCTGTGCCTGATGACCTGGTGCACGATGACCCAGTGCCCGCTGATCCTGTGCCTGATGATCCTGTGCCCAATGACCTGGTGCCTGCTGATCCTGTGCCTACTGACCCGGTGCCTGATGATTCTGTGCCCAATAACCTGGTGTCCGCTGATCCTGTGTCTGATGACCTAGTGTCTGATGACCCAGTGCCCACTGATGCTGTGCCTGATGATCCTGTGCCCAATGACCTGGCACCCGCTGATCCTGTGCCTGATGATCCTGTGCCCAATGACCTGGTGTCTACTGATCCTGTGCCCGATGACCAGGTGCCTGCTGATCCTGTTCCTGATGATCCTGTGCCTGATGACCCTGTTCCTGATGACCTGGTGCCCGCTGATCCTGTGCCTAATGACCTGGTGCCTTCTGATCCTGTGCCCACTAACCCGTTGCCTGATGATCCTGTGTCCGCTGATCCTGTGCCTGATGACCTGGTGTCTGATGATTCTGTGCCCGATGACCTGGTGCCTGCTGATCCTGTGCCCATTGACCCGGTGCCTAATGATCCTGTGCCCACTGATCCTGTGTCTGCTGATCCTGTGCCTGATGACTCGATGTCTACTGATCCTGTGCCCGATGACCTGGTGCCTGCTGATCCTGTGTCTGCTAACACGTTGCCTGATGATCCTGTTCATGATGACCTAGTGTCCGCTGATCCGGTGCCTGATGATCTGGTGCCTGCTGATCCTGTGCCCGGTGATCCTGTGCCTGATGACCTGGTGCCTGCTGATCCTGTGCCCGATGACCTGGTGCCTGCTGATCCTGTGCCTGATGATCCTGTGCCCGATGACCTGGTGTCCGCTGATCCTGTGCCCGATGACCTGGTGTCTACTGATCCTGTGCCCGGTGACCAGGTGCCTGCTGATCCTGTGCCCGATGACCTGGTGCCCACTGATCCAGTGACCTGGTGCCCGCTGATCTTGTGCCCAATGATCCGATGCCAGCTGATCTTGTGCCCGAGGACCCGGTGACTGCTGATCCTGATGATCTGGGCTCCATTGATCCTGTGCCTGATGACCTGCTGATTCTGTGCCCGATGACCTAGTGTCTGCTGATCCTGTGCCTGATGACCTGGTGTCTACTGATCCTGTGCCTGATGACCAGGTGCCTGCTGATCCTGTGCCTGATGACCAGGTGCCTGCTGATCCTGTGCCTGACGATCCTTTGTCTGATGACCTGGTGCCCGCTGATCCTGTGTCTGCTGATCCTGTGCCCACTGAACCTGTGCCCACTGATCCTGTGCCTGATGACCTGGTACCCACTGATCCTGTGCCCGATGACCTGGTGCCTGCTGGTCCTGTGCCCGATGACCTGATGTCTGCTGATCCTGTGCCCGATGACCTGGTGCCTGCTGATCCTGTGCCCACTGACTCAGTGCCTGATAATCCTGTGCCTGATGATCCTGTGCCCGATGACATGATGTCCACTGATCCTGTGCCCTCTGACCCGGTGCCTGATGATCCTGTGCCAGCTGATCCTGTGCCTGATGACTCAATGTCCACTGATCCTGTGCCCGATGACCTGGTGCCTGCTGATCCTGTGTCCGCTAACCCGTTGCCTGATGATCCTGTTCCTGATGACCTGGTGTCCACTGATCCTGTGCCTGATGACCTGGTGCCCGATGACCCAGTGCCCGCTGATCCTGTGCCTGACGATCCTGTGCCCAATGACCTGGTGCCTGCTGATCCTGTGCCCGATGACCTGGTGCCTGCTGATTCTGTGTCCGCTAACCCGTTGCCTGATGATCCTGTCCGTGATGACCTGGTATCCACTGATCCTGTGCCTGATGACCAGGTGCCCGATGACCCGGTGCCCGCTGATCCTGTGCCTGACGATCCTGTGCCCAATGACCAGGTGCCTGCTCATCCTGTGCCCACTGACCCAGTGTCCATTGATCATGTGCCTGATGTCCACTGATCCTGTGCCTGATGATCCGGTGCCCACTGATCCTGTTCCTGATGCCCGATGACCTGGTGCCTGATGATCCTGTACCCACTGATCCTGTGCCTGATGACTTGGTGCCCGCTGATCCTGTGCCCGATGACCTGGTGTCTGCTGATCCTGTGCCCGATGACCTGGTGTCCGCTGATCCTGTGTCTGATGATGTAGTGTCTGAGGACCCGTGCCTGACGATCCTGTGCCCACTGATCCTGTGCAAACTGATCCTGTGCTGGATGACCTGGTGCCTGCTGATCCTGTGCCCGATGACCCGGTGCCCGCTGATCTTGTGCCTGATGACTGGGTGCTCACTGATCCTGTGCCCGATGACCTGGTGTCCGCTGATCCTGTGCCCGATGACCTGGTGTCCGCTGATCCTGTGCCCGATGACCCGGTGCCCACTGATCCTGTGCCTGATGACTCGATGTCCACTGATCCTGTGCCTGATGATCAGGTGCCTGCTGATCCTGTGCCCGATGACCTGGTGCCTTCTGATCCTGTGCCCACTAACCCATTGCCTGATGATCCTGTGTCTGCTGATCCTGTGCCTGATGATCTGGTGCCCGCTGATCCTGTTCCTGATGCCCGATGACCTGGTGTCCGCTGATCCTGTGTCTGATGATGTAGTGTCTGAGGACCCGTGCCTGACGATCCTGTGCCCACTGATCCTGTGCACACTGATCCTGTGCTGGATAACCTGGTGCCTGCTGATCCTGTGCCCGATGACCTTGTGCCTGATGACTGGGTGCTCACTGATCCTGTGCCCGATGACCTGGTGTCCGCTGATCCTGTGCCCGATGACCTGGTGTCCGCTGATCCTGTGCCCGATGACCCGGTGCCTGCTGATCCTGTGCCTGACGATCCTGTGCCTGATGACCCGGTGTCCACTGATCCTGTGCCCGATGACCAGGTGCCTGCTGATCCTGTGCCTGATGACCTGGTGTCTACTGATCCTGGTGGTCCAGTAACCCGTGTCCTAGCAGTCCGTGTCCTAGTCGCCCGTGACCCAGTAGCCCGTGGTCCAGTAGTCCGTGTCCTAGTCACCTGTGGTCCAGTAGTCCTTGT
>BLSH010344831.1:473283-483640 GCA_018402905.1 Glandirana rugosa | reverse complement strand
GAAAACCACCTCCCTAGACCGATCCATCGTCGATCCAAATAATGGGGTAAGTATTTATACAACCCTCAAATTTCACAAAGAAGACTAGTAGCACCTTTTATCAAAACTCGAGTAAAGAAAATTTTCAGTCCCTTACTTTGTTTCGACCCCTGACAACACAAAGCACCGCGAAAAGTTCAAGTCGATAAAGATCATTTTCGCCTCAAACCGCAACTGGAGAGAAAGAAAAACGTGCTTGGTTCAAGCTATTCAAAGGGGGTATACGTCCGGAACACCCGGAGGGTGTGCCGCTGACACCTCTAGAGTCCCAGACATGCCTATTAATTGGAAATTGAACAAATCCCTCATAGAAGAACTTGACAGGAAGCTGATTGACTCTTGTCCTATTTTAAAGACAATACAGACCCTGAGATCTCCACAGTCGCCGTGTGGGAGGCCCACAAGGCCTGCATATGGGGGAAACTTATCGAACTTGGTTCGTGCAAAAAGAAAGAGAGGTCAACGCCAAACTCCGCTTTTACTAGAAATAGCTGAACTTGAAAAGCGCCACGAAACACAACAGTCCCCAGCTTTGTTTCATTCCCTGACTTTTAAAAGAAATGAGCTCAAAACTATTTTCCACGATGATCAGAAGAAACACTTTAAACTCCCAACATATTTATGAATGGGGTAATAAACCTAGCTGCTACCTAGCCAGATCCCTCCACCAAAAGAAGACTGCCTCTTTCATAGCCAAAATAAAAACACTGGCAAACACGCTGGCACATGATACCAAGGCCATAGCCAAAGAATTCCATTCTTTTTATCAACACCTATACCGACTTGACAAGGCAATTAGTGATAAAACTGTTAGAAACGCAATGATCCAGGACTACCTATTCCAGGCAAACCTACACTCTCTCCCACTTTCTTCTCTCAAGGCATTAGAGGAGAATTTTACAACTTCTGAACTGAGCTCTGCTCTTAAATCTATGGCTGCCAGCAAGGTTCCGGGCCCCGATGGGTTCTTGATTGCCTATTCTCGCTCATTCTCTGACATTTTAATCCCCCACCTGTTGTGCTATGCTAACTCAGTGTCCAATGGGGATGCCTTGAGATTGGAAATGCTCCACACCCACATCACCGTTCTCCCTAAGCCTGGGGAAGACCCTAGCCTGTGTGGCAGCTTTAGGCCGATTTCACTGCTTAACATTGATGCAAAATTATACTCCAAAATGTTAGTGAATAGACTCCTCCCCCTTCCCCAATGGATCTCTTGCGACCAAACCGTATTTATTCCTGGAAGGGAAGCTCGAGACATCTCACTGCGTACACTTTCCCTAATCTCATATGTGCTTGCGACTTCCCAGCCCACCCTCCTGCTTTCCACAGACGCTGAAAAAGTGTTTGACAGGGTGGACTGGGAATACCTAATGGCCACGCTATCGTTTTTGGGGCTAAGCCCCCATATGCTAAATAGAATCTCTGCACTATACAACTCCCCTACAGCACAACTTTGCATTAACGGCACATTGAACGACCCATTCACACTGTACAATGGGACTAGACAGGGATGCCTCCTCTCCCCTATTCTATTCGCCCTCTCCTTAGTACCATTTCTGTCCACAATTTGCCACAACCCCAATATCCATGGTGTCAAAGTGGGTACTTCAGAACACAAATACGTGGCTTACGCCAACGATATTCTATTTTACATTCAACAACCCAATATCACCCTCCCCAATCTTATGCCCGCTTTTTCAACATTCGGGTGCATCTCTAATTTTAAAATTTAAATCAGAAATACTCAACATTTCGGTCCCCCATAATTTGGTGCTCTCACTCAAACCGGCCTTTCCTTTTGCATGGCAACCCCATTCCCTCAAATACCTGGGCATCCACCTCATCCCAAACCTTTCATCCTTGTTCCGAGCTAACTACATCCCCCTCTTGAACTCCATATGCACCGACCTTCACAAGTGGTCTCCCTTAGCCCACTGCTGGCTGGGGAGAATCAACATAATTAAAATGAACGTGTTGCCCAGACTGCTATTCTTATTCCAGATGATTCCATACAGGGTTTGCCCTGGGTTCTTTAATATGCTAAGTTCTATGTAGAGCAAATATGTCTGGAACCATAAGCGACCCAGGATTTCCAAAGACTGATTAAGCCCAAATCAGATGGTGGCCTGGCCCTCTCTGACCCCAAATGTTACTTTCTATCTTGCATTCTTTCAAGGATAGTGGACTGGAAACACCATAAACACTCCAAACTCTGGGTCCAACTAAAATATGAGCTCAGTGGCTCAAACCTTTGGCCTCTAATATGGATCCCTTGGACACATCGCAACCTCTCTGACCACACCTCACCACTCTCGAAGTCCACACTTGCTCTATGGGACTCACTGTGTAAAAGAAATAAGTGGACACACATCTCTCCTTTTATGCATATCAGCGGTCACTCCTTTTTCAAACCAGGGAAACTAGATCCAACTTTCAAAGTCCCTCATAACCCTCATAAAGTTCTCTCATAACCCTCTGCTCCTGCACCATATTGCTACCTCTACGGGTATACGTCCCTTGAGCTCCTTGATGTACCCTACCCTGACTTCACACATGGACAGATAGAGATACTGGAACTTAGTGCATTTGTTGGATCGTTGCCTAAACCCTTGCTTTCCTTAGCTGACCTATCTCCTGTTCAAAGATCAGCACCTGAACCCTTTGACTCAATGCTTAGTACAGACCTCTACAAAATCTCAAACTTGTACAAGTCCTTACGGAAATCCCCAGAGTTTGCGCGGGACCCAAGTCCGCCTCTGCCTGGGCAAAACACTTTGACATTGATGACCTCTCAAACAAAATTCTTAAAGGTTACAACACAGTACTACACCTCAACCCCTGCAAAACCTGGAGAGAGGCGCAGCTGAAGATCCTCCAGCGAGCTTTCATACCTTTTCTCAAAACTAAAGGGAATCCAGAAGCGGCTCTCTGCCCCCTCTGCTCCCTTAAACACACTTCGTTAGCCCATACACTTTGGGACTGCCCACACTCTCTGGCAACAAGTCATACATTACATTGAGAAAGTCACTCCTGGGCGACTAACTAAAGATCCTCTACCTGTCCTGTTTGGCTATTGGGATGATGTACTTCAGGCCCTCCCAAAGAACGATCCAATACGTAAAAATAATCCATGGATTCAAACTACCCTTCTAATAACCCGAAGAATCATCTTAAAGAATTGGGTGGGACCTACTAGACCCACGATGGACCAAATCCAAAAGGAATTACTATCTCTACTATATATAGAGAAAGACTTACAGAGGATCTCTCTCACTCCACAACTAGAAAGAATTTCTCCAACAAATGGGATCTATTCATGGCTGCTACTCTTTCGTCCGAGGACGCAGATTCCATCAGGAAACCTTCCTATTGTTATTACAACACTTTCCGACAAGTACATGACACCATGGACTGAAAGATACAAGACTTCTCGGGAGGCCCCCCTGCTCAGGGGATACACCCGAGTAGATGTGGTTACGACGCCTTCCCTAAGTACTCCTAATATTTTCTATTGTTTGCTGGGTATGTCTGTTTCTTTAGCTTAGGGCAAATATTGTATGCTAGGTCCATCTGAGAGCCACTCCTACTTCCGTTATTTCAGTCTGATGTGGTTATTATTCTGGTTGTTATTGTTCTTGATATTGATATCATTATTGGTACAGTTAGTTTATTCTGGTGTATGGTTTCAGATACACCATAATAATCCTGGTGATGAGGACCTAACTCCTCAATCCCGTATCGCAGAGAGTGCACGCAGCCATCCTGTCTTCCCCCTCAGCTCCCCCCCCCCCCCCACCCCTTTCCTGCTCTCTTCTCCCTGCCTTTTAGTTATAATTTGATCGATTTTATACCAATAATGGTCGAAATGGGATCTACCAAAAGTGTAACCTCTTATATTGAATTGATACACTTGATGTTATGGTTTCTTAAAAGCTACTCTGTATACTTGAAACGGTATCCCTCGACCTGTACCTGTGTTGCCTTTGTTTTTGTATTTGTGAAAATTAATAAAATCTTATTGAAAAAAAATGATAAATGATACAAATAAATATGTGAAAAGTGTGGGGGGCATTTGTATAGCGCCCCCCAGAGTCAATACTTTGTAGAGCCACCTTACGCTACAATTACAGCTGCAAGTCTTTTTGGGGATGTCTCTACCAGCTTTGCACATCTAGAGAGGACATTTTTGCCCATTCCCCTTTGCAAAATAGCTCTGTCAAATTGGATGGAGAGCGTCTGTGAACAGAAATTTTCAAGTCTTGCTACAGATTTTCAATTGGATTTGGATCTGGACTGTGACTGGGCCATTCTAACACATGAATATGCTTTGATCTAAACCATTCCATTGTAGCTCTGGCTGTATGTTTAAGGTTGTTGTGGTGCTGGAAGGTGAACCTCCGCCCCAGCCTCAAGTCTTTTTGCAGACTCTAACAGGTTTTCTTCTAAGATTGTCCTGTATTTGGCTCCATCCATCTTCCCATCAACTCTGACCAGCTTCCCTATCCCTGCATAGATGCAGCAAGCAGCTGTCATACCACGCGCTCCCAGCATATCACATAGTCCCACATAGAGGCAGTAAGCAGCTAACAACACAGTGTTAACCACAAGGTAGTCCTAACAGCCGGCCAGCACCCACCTGTCACATCACAGCTGTGGAAATTACATCACTACCAGTCGGGGAACAATAGGGGGAAAAGCTGATCTATGGACATTAGCACTGAGGAGTGGTGAGACTCCGGGCAGCTGTTATTGGTCTTCTCCCCAGTTCCACCTCCCATAGGGAGGTCTGTTTGGAAATCTTTGACATAAGGCTAACTTACAGCGATGGTGCTGGTTCTATACTAATGAGGAAGTGGTTTACATTTGAATTGTGTATGTGTCAGCCCCCTTTCTGAAGCTAGCTTGATCATAGTAACTATTTGACTCAAACAGGCGTGGAGTTTATTGATATGTTACTGATAACAGCCTGCTTCCTGGATTGGCTATGGACAAACTCCCATACTTTTGAACAAATCCTCTCCACCTTAGGAATCCATTGGAAACCTGATGAGTAATTCTGAGGGCCATTCAAATGTGACCCGGGGTTCGAGTTCATAAGTCTCCCGTTCTGCTGGTTTGACATGGATACATTCCATACACTGTGCCAATATCTGGGACTATTTGGAGATACTCCTTTTCATGCTACAGTTCCTTTGCTAGGCTGCAGCATATTGTTAGATCTACCTCCTAATTTACTATCAATTTCTTCCTATGATGTACCACTGAGCCTGAGAAGTCATGATCCCACGGCTTTGTCCAAAGTATTGGAGGATTCAGTGGTGCCAGCAGCATACCAACCAGCCCAGTATGGGGCAAGTATTGCTCAGCACCCTATGACCCCCTACCTAGACTCATAGAGGCTTGTTACAAGGAAGCTTGGAGGACACTGTGGTATGCTTGTTTGTGTAAGTGACACCCTGTGAGCTGAGTGTGAGTGACAATGTTGTCCACTCTTTTTTAACCCATTTTTAATAGGTATTTGGAGGGACGGGCCATTGTGCCTGCCAATGTTTTTGTGAATTGTTGTACACATTAAAGTCAATACAATACTATTGCTAGTTCTCCATATGCAACTCTTGTCTTGTGGGGTGGCCCACGGTACCCCCACATTTTCCCTTCTTTAACATTTAGCCCACAGTTGCCGAGGTACCCCACTCACTTGGGCAAAACAGACTAAGTGCAATAGTGACTTTTTATTGGAATGAGATCCATCTTTTATGTTTTTTTATATATGGGCATTTTAACTGGGAGTCTGACATGGAGGTTGGGGGGGGTGCTTTTATATTATAGTAGTACTGAAAGCTGAGACTTTCTTCATGGATATCATGATTTTATATATAATGCACAATACTGGTAAACTTTTACTTTATGTAATTGTAATGCCTTATATTACCTCCAGTCTATCAGCTTCACCTCCACCTTCTCTGGGTTCCTATGCTGCTGCGCAGAGCCCTTAAAGTCCTTGTAAATATTGGATATCTTTTAAACAAACTTATCATACTTACTTGCTTTGTGTAATGGTTTTGCACAGAGCAGCCCTAATTCTCCTCTTCTGGACCCCCCACTTCTGGCTCCTCCTGCCTTCAGAGTTCCCCTATAGGAAGCCGCAAAGTATAGTATAGAGTTCCCCATAAGACGCTGCAAAGCATAGCATAGGGTTCCCCTATAGGAAGCCACAAAGAATAGTATAGCGTGCCTCTATAGGAAGCTGCAAAGTATAGTATAGAGTTCCCCTATAGGAAGCTGCAAAGTATAGTATAGAGTTTCCCTACTGCAAGAAACAAAAACTTCTGCCTTTAGAATCACTTGCTTCCTTTTCTTGCCCAGGACTACATGTCCCATGAGGCATTGCTCCTCACACAGGCATTTACTGACATGTATGCACGGTGTACTGAGCTATATTTTCTGATATGTAAAGAAATAAAGAATTCTGTATGCAGGCCAATTAATCGAATGACCAAATAATCGATCATGAAAATAGTTGACAGCTATTTTAATAATCAATTATGACGATTAGTTGTTTCAGCTCTACATCTCTGAACCTCCTACCAGTTCATTTCTTTATTCATGAACCTTGGTCAGAGAGTGAAGAAACAATGAGAACTTTCTTTTATAGGAGTGACACTGATGAGGGATTGATTATAGGATGAGTGTCCCCACCTCCTCTATCACTCATTACCATCTTCCCAACATAAGAAGTCCTGCACTTCCTTATTCAGTCCATGATTTAGTCATGAATAACAGCGGGGCTGAGCCCCACCAGAGGTCGGAGAGTGAGGATGGGGGGAGAACAACCAAGATGAAGAATGGACTGATCCTGAAGACCACCATGATTGGGTTGTTGACTCCTCCCTCATTATCTTTTTGTTTAAGTTTCAAAAGTTTTAGGATGTTATCCCTTTATTATCAACATGTAAAAGTCTATGCTTCAATCAAATCATCAGATATAAAATGTCCAGCTGGTAGAAAATGGGTGTAACAGAGAATACATATTATGTGTATATATAGAAGTGGGTAGAGGGGAGAGAGCAGAAGTCAGGACTATATAATGTGCAATATATTGTATAATATACAACAGATAGGACTATATAGTATCAGAATAATGTAATGCATAATATAGAGTATATAGTGTAAGGGTCAGAGCTCATAATATTGGTATTCAGTAATCAGTAGAAGCCTAAATGTTTACAAGAGACAAGTTGCAGAGGCCCCACACCACTGCCTCCCAAACCATTATCAAACCACAAGAACAGGCAACAAACGCCCGAAATTGTTTTAATAATAGACTCAAATGGGAAATACCTCAACACCAAAAGGCTCTTCCCAGGGACAAGAGTCTCCGAAATTTGCTGTTCCACAATTGAACAGACAACAGGAGTAATCAATGATCCATATTTCACTAACCCCAAACATATCATCATACACACGGGCACCCCAAACTTATCATCATACACACGGGCACCCCAAACATATCATCATACACATGGGCACCCCAAACATATCATCATACACACGGGCACAAACAACATCCAGGAACAACAGGAAGTTATTGCAGACAGATTATTGCAGCTAAAAGAATCTGGACCCTGGAAATTTTTGTTGTGCAGTCATTCTGTCCTCCCTTCTTCCAAGGAGGGACATATCAAACAACATAATCCAGCAAATCAACGCAGAGCTGGCAGACAAAAACAGGTCAAAGCCTTCCATCCAGCTGGCACAACATCATTTTATAATGCCCCAACACCTCTATGACAACAAACATCTGAACAAACATGAGGTCAGTCTCCTGGCAAGAGAATTCAAAGACATTGTTCTTGAGAGAACTCACAACCCTGGACCTAACACAAACCATTCTCAGACAGACACAATTACAAGTATAAGACCCCAAACCTCACCAATAGCTCAATACAACCAATCATAGAACAGGGCCATGAAGATGGCAAGAGTGGAGAAACCCACCCACCCAAAGAAGGACATCAAGACCACCACAAAGCAGAGAAATTAAGAAGTTAATAACCTTTCTCAGCACAATATGCAATGAAATACTGTAACTGGGCTAAAAAAGCAAAAAATAGACTATGACAACCACCCATAATCTGGTTTGTCCCAGAAAATGTACCCATTACAAGGTATATAGAAACACTAATGATGTAATTTTTGGTTTGTAATTAGTAGCTGGAACATTCAGGGCCTGAACGCTTTCGGATCCAAAGTAAACGATCCAGATTTCAAGCAAAGACTAGGTGAGATGGACATACAAATCCTCCTGGAAACATGGATCTGGGCACAGGATGAACCATCAGTACCTACTGGCTATAGGGAATTCTCTGTCCCTGCACAGAAAGATAAAAACATCAAGCAGGGTCGGTGTTCAGGAGGAATACTCGTCTGGTACAAGAAGGAGCTACATGGGAACATCACTGCAATCAAAAAAGGAGAGAGCCACATCTGGCTAAGAATAAGCAGCTCCATCCTTAACTCTTAGTCTGACATCTACCTGTGTGCAGCATACATTGCCCCAGCAGAGTCCCCATACTTCAGACCAGACACCTATGAGGTCCTACAAAGTGAGGTCATCCACTTCCAATCCCTGGGACAAGTGCTCATCTTTGGAGACCTCAATGCCAGGACAGGAAGGCAAAACGACTACACATGTTCTGATGGCAACACCTACATATTAGGCCCCACAAATTACTGCCATGAGTTAACACAGATACAAAGAAACAGCTACAATGGTACCACTAACAAAAATGAAAGAAAACTGCTGAATCTGTGTCGCAGTCTGGGTCACTACATCCTCAACGGCCGTATTAAGGGAGACTCTCTTGGAAGGTACACATTAAACTCCCATGTAGGCAGCAGTGTGGTATGCCATCACAGATATGAACCCCACACTCATCAATGGCTTTGCAGTCACCCCACAAACGCACCCATCAGACCACAACCAACTACTGCTATACATTAAATCTTCTAACAAACCATGACCAAAACTCCACCGGGCTGCTCTCCGCAACCTACCACCATCATTTAAATGGTGCAAACAGTCTACCACAAAATACAGAGAGGTAACTCACAGACCGGACATTAAAAAACAGCTTAAAAAATTCCAAAACAATGCCTATGAGATAAGCTCACGAGTAGAGATGTGCGAACTTCTAGAAGTCCGGGTTCTGCTGGTTCGGCCGAACTTCGGGACAAAGTCCGGGTTCGGGTCCGGACAGAACCCGAACTTTGTCCCGGACCCCGAACCCCATTGTAATCAATGGGGACACGGACTTTTAGGCACAAAAAAGGCTGTAAAATAGTCCTGAAAGGTCCTAGAGGTCTGCAAAAGGAAGGAAATGGGGGTAAGGGTGGGACAAGTGACCTACAAAGAAATGGGGACAGGGAAATAATTTTAAATATTTTTAAAAAAATAAAAACATAAACAATGCAAAAATGGAGATCATCTTCAAAATGGGTCTGAAAAGTATTCATTAACGGTAGAGGCCATAGAACTGTTCTAAAATCATCTTCAAACTGTGGCAAAAAAGTATAAATAAGCCGGGAGAACCCATATCACTGTTCTGCAAAATGTGTGTGTCACTTTAAATGAAACCGGGAATAAGTGCACATCTGTTCTGCAAAATTATTTAAAGTCTGTGTGTCACTTTAAATGAAACCGTGAATAAGTGCACATGTGTTCTGCAAAATTCTTTAAAGTCTGTGTGTCACTTTAAATGTAGCCGCTAATAAGTGCACATCTGTTCTTCACACATCTGTTTAGTCTGTGTCACTTTTATTCTAGCCGCTAATAAGTGCACATCTGTTCTTCACACATCTGTTTAGTCTGTATCACTTTTATTCTAGCCGCTAATAAGTGCACATCTGTTCTTCACACATCTGTTTAGTCTGTGCCACTTTTATTCTAGCCGCTAATAAGTGCACATCTGTTCTTCACACAGAACAGATGTTCTGCACCAGAACAGATGTTCTTCACACAGAACACCTGTTCTGCACACATCTGGAAATAGTTTAGAACACTTTACCTAAAACCGGGGAGGAACCATACACCTGTTCTTCAAACATCTGGAATCTGTGTGTGAAACTACAGCATAGAGAAGAGCAGGCATATGGTTTCGCTCTTCACACACAGTTTGCAGATGTTTTCAGAACAGTGATATTATATCACTGATATGATATCACTGTTCTTCAAACATCTGCAAACAGTGTGTAAAGAGCGGAACCATATGCCTGTTCTTCTCTATGCTGTAGTTTCACACACAGATTGCAGATG
>BLSH010344831.1:444674-456812 GCA_018402905.1 Glandirana rugosa | reverse complement strand
TGCGGGGAGTATAAACACATTTATAAAACAAGATAGAAAAGTACACTGTTGTGACTTCTTTACTGTGAAACGATGTTACATTTCATCACTCACATGTCGAACATATTCAAAGTGTCATTTCTTCAGTGTTGTCACATGAAAAGATAGAACAAAATATTTACACAAATATGAGGGGCGTACTCACTTTTGTGAGATACTGTATGTTAAAAAAATAAGGTGATTAATATTGTTATTAAAAAGAGAAAGATAAGGATAATATTGTATAACAAGATCTATTACATATTTATTAAATCTGAAATCTAGGAAGATATGTAAGAGACAAATGAACCCCTTGCCGACCAGCTGCCACAGTTGCACTGCGGCAGGTTGGCTCGGCTGTGCTAACCGCCGTCATTGTATGTTGGCTGGGCGTGCGTGATTTGAGCGTGCCCGTGGATCAGGCGGACCCAATGTCTGCCGGCGACCCGTGATTGCCTTCCACAAAGCCAGAAGGGGAATCCGCCAATGTAAACATGGTAGATCTCTGTTCTGTCAGGGGATATATTACAGATCTACTGTTCCCTGTAATCGGGAACAGTTAGATCTGTCATGCCCCGGCCAGCCCAGCCCCCACACAGTTAGTACACTGTGAGGGAACACAGTTAACTCTTTGAGCACCCCCTAGTGTCACCCCATCCCTGCCAGTAATCAGTGGCTATTTATAAATGTCAATGGTCCCAAAAAAGTGTCAAAAGTGTCCAATCTGTCCGCCGCAATTACTAGTAAAAAAAAAAATAATAAAAATGCCATAAATGTATTCCCATGGTTTGTAGACACAATAACTTTTGCGCAAACCAATCAATATACGTGTGTTGCGATTTTTTTTTTTACCAAAAATATGTAGAAGAATATATATCGGCCAAAACTGATGAAGAAATTTAGTTTTTTTATATATATTTTTTTGGATATGCATTATAGCAAAAAGTAAAAAAAAATAGGGGATCAAATACCGCCAAAAGAAAGCTCTATTTGTGGGGAAAAAAGGATGTCAATTTTGTTTGGGTACAATGTCGCACGACCACGTAATTGTCAGTAAAAGCGATGCAGTGCCGTATCGCAAAAAACGGCCTGGTCATTAAGGGGGCAAATCCTTCCGGGGCTGGAGTGGTTAAAGGAGCTCTGTAATCATTAATACATTATTACATTTATTTTTAAATTCAAGCAGTGTAAGTACCCTGGTATCAGTCTCTTGTAGTCTCTGTACAGCAGGGCTGGAGTATGAGATGAAAAAGCAGCACAATCAGTCCATGTGCTGACAAATTGCATGCTGATAAAAGGAGAGAGCAGAGTGATAGAGAGAGAAGATCATCACTGTGCTGCTTCTCATATCACTGTCCAATCACAGACTGGGGAGCGTCCAGGACAACCTGGGCTTAGAGGAGCTGGGTTGGATGATCCCAACCATCATACCAAGGACATCAACTGGCAGAAAAAATGGT
Source organism: Glandirana rugosa (assembly GCA_018402905.1). Classification (NCBI taxonomy): domain Eukaryota; kingdom Metazoa; phylum Chordata; class Amphibia; order Anura; family Ranidae; genus Glandirana; species Glandirana rugosa. Next base: position 455,334 of record BLSH010344831.1, on the reverse strand, counting down.
ACTATGGGGGATATCGCTGGACTGAAGGTGAATATTGCAGCAAAAGCTTGTTGTATTATTGTGTCTGTTAACATGCTATTCATCTTGTTATTTGTATCTAGAGTTCTGTTTTAAAAAGTTTCTAAAATTGATACAGCGGGTAAAATAAGTATTGAACACGTCACCATTTTTCTCATTCAAGTATGCAAAAAGCAAGCCTCTGCCTCCATCTATAACTGGTCTATATAGCAAGGAGCATTGGAGAGCAGCAAATGACAACAAACAACCAAGGAAAAATCCAAGGAAAAAAAACAAGCTTACTTACCAACCAGCTTAAAACCAGCCAAATTAACCTGCCTAACAGTATGCATTAAAAACAGGGGATTGGCTACACACATTTGAAAATGCAATCGTAAGCTAGAGGGCCCCAGCAAGACTTCCTGTGACCTCTAGTCCCTATCTGTGACTTATGAGAGACTCCACAGTGGGAGCACATTCATTCTGATGAGATAGATGAAGGCAGATGGGCTGCATACTTGATTTTGGTCAGGTAAATACACTGACACCTTTGCAGCTATTGGGCTATGTGCTGGGTGTCCAGTGTGTACCTTTAAGGAGGGATGGGCCACCTCCAGCCCATCTGCCTTCATCTATATCTCATCAGAAAGGACAGGCCTGGAGCTGGAGTGAAACATAAGGGGAAGGCCAGCATGACTGGGTTGCTGGGTAAGGAACAGAGTGGGTTGGTCTGGTAACTGGTGGTGTTTGAGGGGCTAGTTAATTGGGATAATTATGGTGCAATGTGTGGTCAGTCAGGGACTAGGTGTGGCTAGGAGGTTAAGGCTAAGGTGGGGCTGTAGGAGGTAGTCAATGCAGAGCCTGGCAGCATCAGGAGAAGTTTTTCCTGGGGCTACTGCAATTTTGCAATATCTAATGGATGCTGTGGTGGTTACAATCCCAGCTGGATGGAGTATTGGGGGGGGTCGGGGCAGGTACCTGCAACGCCTGCTCCCCCTACATTACGCGCACGGAGGTCAAGGCCCCCCGGCACGCTTTAGTCCAGATGTGACCCCCTGGGTGTGTCGCCGCACAGGGAGCCCGATTTCGGACCCTTTGGCCCCGATGGGGAAGAGGGCTGCTCCTCTTCCCGCTGGAAGGGCTGGGAGGAATCCCCAGCATCAACGGGGCCCATGGAGGAGAGCTCCTTTGGCCTCTCCTTCCAGCATCCCATCACCAATCGATCGGGACCGGACGGCCGACCGTCAAGGCCCTCCTCTGCCCACGGTGTGGCTCTGCGGGGGAGGAAGTGCTCGGCTGGTGTGGGCATTCTAGATAGGACGGCCACGGCTACCTGTTCAAGCAGAAGGACTCCGGAGCGGGATGGTAGCTGTCGGCGGGCAGCAGCTTCTGAGGCTACAGGATCGGAGGCCAGTCGGGGAAGACCGCGAGCGGCATCCAAGCAGAGATTCGAGGGGGAGATCACCGATTCGGGTGATGAAGCGGAGCGGGTGGACGGTCCGGCGGCAATCGTGGACAGTGCAGAGCATCAGGGACCCGTGGTTCTGGCTGGGCGATCATCCTCCCCGCGGCAGCCTGGTAAGTCTGCAAGTGTGCCTGTGCCTATGTCCCCTGTCCATGTGCCGCTGTCTGTCCAGTCTGCCTGTTCCCAGGGGTTTCTGTCAGGAGGTGGGCTGGGTTCACTGCAGGGTTCTGTCCATGTGCCGCTGTCTGTGCAGTCTGCCTGTTCCCAGGGGGTTCTGTCAGGAGGTGGGCTGGGTGCACTGCAGGGTTCTCCAGTAATAAGGTCAGGGGGGCTTTGGGTGGTTCTGGGCCTCATTCTTCTACTGGGGTTGGGGGGGATGGGGATCTTGCCTTATCCCACGTTATCTTGGCTCTCTTGCGGGGTTTGGGGGGGAGCACAGTATCAGGGGCGTCTCCGGTATCTGCCTGGCTAACGGCAGGGGAAGCTGGTACAGCAGTCGCCGGATCTCTGGAACAGTGGGGATCTACGGTACTGTGGGGGCTACGACAACCGTTGGGCAATCTCCTTTACATTCTATGGTCGACCTTTCATCCATACCTAGGCCAGGGGCAGTAGGAGCTGTGGTAACTGGAGCCACAGAGTCTACGGAAGTGCTGGGATATACGGACCAGTGGGGGGCTCCAGCTTCTCTTAATCAATCGGCAGTGGTGTCGGAGCCTGTGGAAATCATGGCCGGTCCTTCTGTACCTTCAGGGGCCGGACAGGTGAGTACGGTAAAAGGGTCGTCTTCCGCTGGGAAGCCGGCCTCTGATGGGGTTTGGTTAGCGGGTGGGGCGCTTTGCGAAGTTTATGTTTGTTTTGAGGGTCCTTTGGGGGCCCATTTAAAACAGGAGATTAGGGACAAGATTTGGAAGGGGGAATATGTGGATATTTTTTCCCTGCTACCGTTGGAAAAATTTAACCTGGACAAGGTTAAGCCCGACTAAAGCAAAAAGGAAGAAGAAGAGAAGCGATGTTATAGGCTGATTCCTAGGACTTTTGGTAATTGGCTACAAGCTTTTAACATTTTGGCCAGAATTATCGGTGAAAAGGCGCCAGAGAATTGCTCTGCGCTATTTTGCTATTTGGACTCCATTAGTGAGGCCCAGAGGGTGTATGTAAGGGTGGCGTGGCTGCGCTTTGATGAGCAGTTCCGTCAACGCAAGGCGATTAGACAATCCTTGAGGTGGGACCATAAGGATATAGGGCTGTGGATGAAGCTGATGACACAGGCCAGGGTCGCTCCTTCGCCCTTTCTTGGGGGGGCCGGAGGTGCCTCTGCCTCATCACCGTCGGCCAAGAAACGGACGGGGTTTTGTTGGCGTTTCAATGAGGGAGCCTGTAGTTTCGGGGTCTCGTGTCGATTCCGACATGCATGCTCGGGTTGTGAAGGGTCCCACCCTCTGTCAGGGTGTTTTAAGAATGGAAAGAAACCGGCCGACGCTGGAAAAAGGGAGGACACCAGTGAGAGTGGAAAAGTTGGCCCCTTACCTAAGTAGTTATCAGAATAGGGCGGCAGCCCGTCTTTTGCAGGAGGGGTTCCAGGAGGGTTTCCGGATTCCTAGTTTTTTATCCAGTATCCCTCCGGTTTCACATAATTTGCAATCGGCCTATGCACATCCTGAAGTGGTTGAGAGTAAACTGTGAAAGGAGGTCGCTTTGGGCAGGATGGCGGGTCCCTTTGCTGACCCGCCGTAGCAGGACCTTGTGGTTTCTCCTTTGGGGGTAGTCCCTAAGCGAGAACCGAAACATTTCCGTTTGATTCATCACCTCTCACACCCAAAGGGTGGCTCAGTTAATGATGCCATTGATCCCTCCTTGTGTACGGTGTCGTACGCGTCCTTTGATGACGCGGTGGCCTGGGTTAAAAAATTTGGCAAGGGTGCGTTACTAGCCAAGACCGACATAGAGTCGGCTTTTCGCCTTTTCCCAGTTCACCCGGACAGCGTTCGCCTTTTGAGTTGTAAATGGGGGGGTGAGTATTTTGTAGATCGATGCCTCCCGATGGGCTGCACTATTTCCTGTTCTTATTTTGAGTTTTTCAGTTCCTTTTTGGAATGGGTGGTGAAGGATCTGTCGGGCCACAAGTCTATTATCCATTATCTGGATGACTTTTTAGTGGTGGGTCCGCCAGGAGGTCGGACATTTCTTATGTTGCTGTCGACATTGCAGCACATTTTTGAGGTTTTCGGGGTGCCTTTATCCCCAGATAATACGGAAGGCCCGGTTACGGAATTAAAGTTTTTGGGCATTGTCATTGATACTTGGCGAATGGAATGTCGGTTACCGTTTGACAAGTTGGTAGATCTTCGGGGGGCGGTGGCTGGTGTGCTTCGGAAGTCGAAAGTTCAGTTGCGGGAGTTACAATCGTTGTTAGGTAAGCTCAATTTTGCTTGCCGTATCATGCCCATGGGGCGAGTGTTCTGCAGACGTTTAGCGTCGGCGACGGCGGGGGTGCAAGCACCGCACCATTTTGTTCGCATTCGGCGAGAACATCGAGATGATTTGAGAGTGTGGGACATGTTCCTGGAGCAATACAATGGTAGATCTTTTTGGATGAGTTCAACGGTTTCTACTGATGAATTGGAATTGTACATGAACGCTGCGGGTTCTGTTGGTTATGCATCTTTTTTCAAGGGGCGCTGGAGTGTGGGAAGGTGGCCCGTACAGATGGAGGGTCGGCTTTGTTAAAGAATTTGGCGCTACTGAAGTTATTTCTGATTGTGTTGGCTGTTGTATTGTGGGGGGTGGAGTTTCAGAGTCGGCGGGTTCGTTTTCACTGTGATAACATGAGTGTGGTTCATGCGATCAATTCATTGTCGGCTTCTTCTCCCCCAGTGGTTCGGTTGCTTCGCCATTTGGTGTTGTTGTGTTTGCGTCTGAATGTTTATTTGTTTTCTGTGCATATCCCAGGGGTTGTGAATAACGTTGCTGATGTGCTTTCTCGGTTACAGTGGGACAGATTCCGCCAGTTGGCGCCAGACACGGAGCTGATGGGAATCCCATGCCCAGGTCATTTGTGGGATATCGTGTTGACACCATAACGGCCCTTGTCAAGCGGTCATTAGCGCATGCTACATGGCGCGCCTATGAACTGGTATGGCAGGAGTGGCATGCTCTGGTGAGTATGGTGGGGGGTTGTTTTGGGGATGAGGATAGGCTTCAGGTGTTATATTTTTTTTTTATATTTTATGGCTCGCAATTGCACCACGGGAGTATCTGCTGCGGCTATGGGGCGCAAGATGGTGGGTTTGGCTTTTCTGTTTAAATTGGCCAGAGTGAGAGATGTGACAAAATCGTTTTTGGGACGGATGGCCTTGAAGGGTTACCGGAGGGGGCAAATGAGACCGGATGCCCGGCGTCCGATTTCATTTGGTATGTTGGTGGTGCTGGCTGATGTTCTTCCTCGGGTTTGTAGTAGTGCATTTGAAGTGCAGTTGTTTCAGAAGGCTTTTACTTTGGCGTTCTTCGGAGCATTGCGTGTAGGGGAATTGGCTAGCCCCTCCAGGTCGGTGGCTGGTGGACTGGGAGTCTCAGATGTAGTGGTGCAAGGGGATACGGTGGCTTTAATCATTTGGGTATCAAAAACCGAACAGCTCGGTCGGGGAACTAGAGTGGAGCTTGGCAAGGTTCTGGGTTTTGCCTTATGCCCAGTTGCAGTTGTACGGGCTTGGCAAGTACTGTGACCGGCTGGTCCAGGGCCTTTTTTGATTCATACGGATGGGTCCGCTTTGTCCAAGTATGAGTTTGTGACGGTTTTAAAAAAATGTTTATTGGTGGGGGGTTTTTCGCCTGGGGATTATTCCTCGCATTCATTCAGGATTGGGGCGGCCACCGAGGCAGCTCGGCGGGGGGTGAGCGACCAGATCCTGCGACGGATTCGTCGTTGGGATTCTCAACATTTTCGTTTGTACGTATGCCCCCAGTTACTCTAGTGAGTCCTCTCTATTCTGGGGGGGGTTGAGCTGGAGTGGGGCTTGGGGGACGCTGTAATTTTGCAGGTAATTTGTGTGTTGTTGGTGCGGCTGGTACGGCTGTGTGGAATTTAGTCCTTTATGTGGATGTGTTAATTGTAATTTTATTTTTGGGGGGGTCTTTTGGCCTGTTGGGTAGGTGTTATGTTTCTGTTAATCTTGTGTTTTTCAGACCCAGTTTGCTTGATGTGGATCCTGGGCCACTCTTATGTGCACTGGGGGGCAAAGAGGGCAGCGGTTAGGCCCGAGGGTAGGCAGCTTGGTTTTCCCCAGGGTGAAGCTGTAGTCCGATGGATAGGTGTGCCGGGCATGCTGTGGCCCAGGGTGTTGCCTGAAATCCATTGTTGGGCTAGGTTGGACAGGCCTCTGGTTGTGCTGTTACTGCACGTCGGGGGTAATGACCTCAGCTTAAGGGCCTCTAGAGAGCTTGTTCGGGACATAAAGTGGGATTTTATCTGCTTAAGGTTGGCCTTTCCGGACACCTTGCTTATTTGGTCAGATATTCTGTGGAGGGTTTCTTGGCGTATAGCCCGGTCTAATGAGAGGGTTAATAAAGCCAGGATAAAAGTGAACAGGGCGGTGTCCAAGTTCTTTATTCGTAATGGTGGATTGGCTGTCCGCCATGTGGAATTGGAGCGTGATAACAGGATCTACTTGAGGAGTGATGGGGTCCATCTGTCTGCTGTGGGCATAGACATGTGGTGTCTGGGTCTGCAGGATGGGCTCCAGAGGGCCATTTGGCTGTGGCGGGCCTCCTACGTGTGAGGTTTCCCGGGTGGGCGTCTATGGCAGGGGTCTCAGGTTTTTGAAGGTCGGAAGATGTACGTAGAGATAAAGATTGAGTGGAAGGGGTTTGGCCCATCTTGGTATGGGTACCTTCCCTAAGAAGGAAGTTGGGCTATCGGGCATCGGGTAATACATGTGAGGTAAAAGTTTGTCCCTGAGCCAGTGGAACTACGGCTAGGGGCCAGGATTCGGTGGTTGGGGTGCAGCCAGTGCGATAGGAATCCTTCTTTCATTAACCTGAGACCGATTCAGATAGTTAAGTTGGGTAATTGATCACGATTGAAAAATGGAACATGTTTTGGAATTACTGTTAATTGGTTTAATAAAAGGCTGCTATGGCCACTAAAATCCAGAAAAGGTGTTGTGTGGTTATTTTTAAGAAAGGTTAAGTTTAAATATAGGGGTGACGGGTAAAGGTAAGTGGCAGTCGCAGCATCAGCTATACACCAGTCATGCATGTGCTCCCACTGTGGAGTCTCTCATAAGTCAGGGATAGGGACTAGAGGTCACAGGAAACCTTGCCGGAGCCCTCTAGCTTGGGTTTTTTCCTTGGTTGTTTGTTGACAACATTTAGACAAGCCTGTGAAATACTGGGAGAATATAGTCTGGTCAGATTAGACCAAAATGTAACTCTTTGGACGCCATAAAACACTACCCTACATGTCGGTGACATATTTTCACTCCTCTGTCAGTAATCTTGTGTGGATCATCTGATTATGGCCGGTTTATGGTGAAATAACTTTCTTTCCACTTCTTGATTATGGCCCCAACAGTGCTCACTGGCTGGAACATTCAGGAGTCTAGAAATCCTTCTGTAACCAATGTCAATATCACCTTTACTAATATATTTACCTAGAAAAATGGTGACGTGTTCAATACTTATTTTACCCGCTTTATATATATATATATATATATATATATACACTGTATATGTCTTTTTTAATACTTGATCAAAAATGAGAGGATGTGCTTTCCAGATCTGTTGGATTGGCTGGGGGGTATTACAGTGGTGTATTCGACTCCCCATAGATGAGTACATTTTTTGTTGTTCAACCAGTGGATTGAATGAAAAAACTGACCCAATTCCCCCATTCACACATTTGAGGTGGATAACAGAATCCTCCCAGCTGTATTAATGTATTCTGACAGTAGGGAGACTTCTCTGCCCTCAGAATACACTGATACTGAAATATAAAAAATCAAAAGACACAAATCAGAAAACTGTATACTTACCTTTGGTCATTTTCCTTTTCTAACACATATGCATGTCATTATACTGATGGGATATAGCAATCTAAAAACGGGGTAACAAATTGCATATGAAGGTTAATTATTAGTATTGGAAATAGAAGAGAGAACTACAGATCTTCAGAAGTCCATCATGGCAGTAAGTAGGTAGCATACAATATTGCTGCCTTAACAATCTCCTCTGGAGTGATTCCTCTGTATGTTGCTATAGATGAAGATAAAGCTCTCATGAATGTTCTTTAATGCCCATTGGATCTTCCATATCCTTGACAGAATATGCCTTGATTTTACTACTAGCCATGAGGCAAATGGTTCTTGAAGTCACTGGCTGTCCTTTTGTCCTGATGATCTTCATGGTAGCACAAATACATGTTCTGTGGCATTATATTCTGCTCTTTTCCAAATAAAATTGGATGGAACAAGCATGAAATTGGTCTATGGTGAATTTGGTAAAATTGGACTATTTCTTGATTTAAGTGAATTGAAGATGATACTTTGGGCATGAAAGAAGGCAGAGTCCGAATTATTACTATATCATGTAAAAAAACATAGACAAGGCACTTTATGGCCTAGTGCCTGTGTTCTCTCAGACAAGATGTTATTGCCATGAAAGGTGCTGTTTCAGGGTTAAATTCCAATTGTTGGCATCTTCCACTCAATGAAACGGATAAGCAGATAAGGTTTCAAGGCAACATTCAAATCACAAACTGTCACAAAGCTCTCTTAATCATAATATAGGCTTTATAAAGCTGAATAACAATTGACTGAAGGGCTTATCTGGTTGCTGAGAATGTAGACAAGGAAAAATAGGAACACTCAATATATTGACCCTTAGGGGTTGATTTACTAAAGCTGGTGAGTGCAATATCTGGGGCAACTCTGCATAGAAACCAATCAGCTTTCAGGTTTTATTGTCAAAGTGTGATTGAAGAAGCTGAAATTAGAAGCTGATTGGCTTCCATGCCCAGCTGCACCAGATTTTGCACTCTCCAACTTTAGTAAATGAACCCCTTAGATTAATATCCTGGCCGGGTTGAAGAAAACGTAACATGCATTGATTGGATTGAAGTTATGTTTTCCCATGTAGTCTATGAATTTGTCCCAGACTCTGGAATAATGTTATTCAATATAATCGGTCCCTACTACAATCAGAGCCCACAATGCTCAATAGAGAAATGCATGCCTTCTCAAGGTCCCTATAAATTTAAAGCAGTAATCTTTTACCACTTCCATCAGCTCACTCCCCACAGTTACAACCTTTTGTACCATGTGTCCTCCCCACCCCCTATAAGATTGTAAGCTCTTCTGAGCAGGGCCCTCGTAATCCTTTTGTATTCTATTATATTGTACCTGTACTGTCCCCCTTTTATATTGTAAAGTGCTGCGTAAACTGTTGGTGCTATATAAATTAAATAATAAATTCCCATATATGTATTAAACATACAGAGATCTTTTTCACATTTCTCTTAACACAAAGTAGATGACAAACACTTAAAAGCATTTAAAATAAAGTGTGTTGCATTCTGACATTCAGACATTCCCATTTTACCATAGGTATGGTGGCTGACAGGGTCCTAATCAATGTCATACAGTGCAAACATGGGCATCCACAAGGGGTGGCAAGGGGGGTCAAGTGCCCCCCTGGAATCGTCAAGGTATTGCTTCCATTGCAGCAGGGTCTGCCATGGACCTTTTCACTGACTGCTGCGTTGGCTGCTCTGCCTCTGACATCTGATGTAACGTCCCTCCTTCACCCCCAGCCTGATCATCCGATGTGAATCATGCGATCACTCGGCCACTCAGCTGCTCCGCTCCAGTCATTGGCTGCCTGCCTGTGTTGTGTAGATTTGGTCAGCGCAGCGCCGGCACCGCCCACTCAAGTGGATTGGCTGAGTCAGTGACGCTGCCAGTGCCTAATAACCCACAGAATAAAATCCTGAAGTGGGTGGCATATTGCAGAGAAGAAGAACCACAGGTAACAGCAGTTAGGACTAGGCACATTTTAATATATTTATTTCTTGGAAAGTTGGACAGCTGAGCCAAGTTATAATTGCTGGAAAGATATGTGTGCTTAAGAGATAATTCATTTTCTTTGTATTGGATTGGAAGTTACCATGTCCTTATAGCCTAGAGCAGTGGTTCTCAACTCCTGTCCTCAGGACCCACCAACAGGCCAGATTTTAAGTTTTACCTTGGGGAGATGCAGACTAGAATACTGCAATCACTGAGCAGAAAATGATATCACCTGTGATGCATTTCAGTTATCCTGCAAACCTGGCCTGTCAGTGGGTCCCGAGGACAGGAGTTGAGAACCACTGGCCTAGAGAATGTACATCTTTTTATATTGCAATTCATTTCAGTACATCTGTTGTGGCCTTATTTTGATCTTGATGAAAACAGCTATACACAAAATATCTTTGTGGTTTTAAAAAAGTCTGAATTGTTAGTCTTGGTTCACACTGGGCGGCTTCAAAGTTGCGGCCTGGACTGCTCTAAAGGGGATCTATGGGGGACCCTGGCCTGTCCTGCTCTAAAGGGGATCTATGGAGATAATGACATGTGATAATGATTAAGCCCCTCCCCTTCATGATATTGTCAAAGAGAGGCAGAGTATGGGTGACCTTAAAATGATGCCCCCCCATGCAGACAAAATGCAAAATGATGCAGACACCCATGAGTGCAAGGCTGTCAGATAAGAACTGGCTATTGCCAATTTTATGTACTAGCTGGTGGTCTGAATCTTCTCTTGAGGCAACCACACAAAACTATTGATTATATTGAATAGGACCCCCCCCCTAGTATAACTTCTGTGGTGGTTGAAGTACAGGGTGGGCCATTTATATGGATACACCTTAATAAAATGGGAATGGTTGGTGATATTAACTTCCTGTTTGTGGCACATTAGTATATGTGAGGGGGGAAACTTTTAAGGGTTATTCAAACTACACAGTGTACTGGGAGAAGGATAACTTTTTTGTTTTCAACCTAAGTTTTACCGGTGGTACCAGTGGTGGGTAGAACTTTTCAAAGGGGGGAGTGTATATGATTACACGGTGTTTGTCCTTCAATTATAGTGGTTGGTAAGGGTAAAATAATTCCACATAGGTATATTTACCGGGTGGGACATGAAGTTGGTGGTGTCTTCAATATG
>BLSH010344831.1:320207-334669 GCA_018402905.1 Glandirana rugosa | reverse complement strand
CAATCACTCGTCTTTCATCTTGGGTACCGGTAGCGCAAGACTCCGACATTGCAAAACTGTAAAAAACTGCGACTGAGGTGTTTTGCGGTTGTTTGCGGTGGATTATAACATGGCCGCAAAAGGCCGCAAAAAACTGCGGCTGCAAAAATCCAACTTTTTATCTCCCTACTAAAAAATTTCTTTTGCGGATAACTGCGGCTGCGAGTGATTGCGAGTTTTTGCGGTTACGTATTGCGGCTTTTTGCAGCTGAAAAAAAGGAACTGCAGCCTGGGCTGCAAAACAAATAAAAAATTGGCGTTTTTGAGCGTTAGTGAGCGTCGGCGTCAATAGGCGTTTTCTTTAAAAAATCATCCCTCTATTTTTCAACCTAAAAACGTCGGCGTCAAAAAACGCCGGAAAACGCCGGTACAATATTAGGTGGCGTTTGTTGGCGTTTTGTGGAGTCAGCGTCAAAAAATGTCAAAACGTTACAGCCTCAGAACGCGATGGCCATGGGTTCTACTTTCTGCTCACTAACGCCGACGCCACCTACAGCTCAAGAACGCCGACGTTTTTATGGGGCCATTGACTAACATGGAGAGCTGCAAAAAACGCCAGAAAACGTTGGCGTCAAAAAATGTCCGTTTGTATGAGGCCTAAAGGTTTATTAATAGTTATCGGTATAAAGGCCACCATTGCGCCCATTAACTCAATACATATTTCTTATCTTCCCTCTCAGTAGGGGAAAGCTCTCCCAGGACCGGGTTCCCTCCCCGCCCCTGGGGTGGGGGAGGGATCTGGTCACATGGGATGGCATAGTTATTGACCGTTAAAAATTGTTAAGTTGTTTATCATTTGCTTGTTACAATGTTTCACTATGCAGGTAATTTACTGTGAAATATGTCCCACTTTACACACATATGATGATACTTGTATACTGAAACTGGTCGTGGAGTCGAGGCTAAAGCATGAATAGACTGAAAACAGTTAAGTGTTAAAATACTATTAATCTATTGAGTAACAAACCTGTTGACTGTTCACTCCCACTAACCCCATAAACGCTACCAGCATAGTCAGTTAGACTTACTTTATAATACTCACATCAAATTTGAAATCACTGTGCGGTTAACACTGTCACTTAGTGCCAGGGTTGTCGTAAACCTGGTACCATTTTGACAATTGTATTATTCTTCGCACACATTCTCCTTATCTTTCCTTTTCACCTCATTTCTAACTAGCATCCGCCTTACTCTCAGAACTTACGAGAGTTAAACCCAAAATAGTTCTATTACAAGAAACTCATTTTAAGGAGGGCAAAGTTCAGAAACTTACCAATAATTACTTTACAAAAGCCTTTTACGCCTCAAACCCATTGGGAAAAACCAAAGGGGCAGCAACTTTAATAAAACTAGGGAAAAACTCAAACTTTGAGGTTTATGAACAACTAGCAGACCCAGAAGGTAGGTTCCTATTCCTGAAAGGGATTTTCAATGGACAACCAACAACAATAGCAAACATATATTTTCCAAATAAATCCCACTCATCTTTCTGCCAAAAAATGACAAATGAACTAAAAAGTTTTGCGACAGGTATGCTGATATTGGGCGGAGATTTTAATATACCCCTCAACCCATTACAGGATACCTCCAATGGGCAATCATCCATTACCTACAAATCATTACGGAGCATAAAAAAATGCTTAGCTCTCTAACCCTTTTGGATACTTGGAGAGTTTTAAATCCCTCAGAAAAAGATTTCACTTTTTTTTCAAAACCACATGATAAACATTCTAGAATAGACTATATTTTTCTATCACAAAGAGATATTAACGCACTAACAGAAGCTAAAATTGGCTTTCAATCTCTGTCAGACTATGCCCCAGTAGCCATTACATTAACCTCTTTAAACCCGAACATTAAACCATGCACCTGGCGTCTAAATCCCTCTCTTCTATTAAAACCAGACATTGTGGCGGATATCACAAACTCCCTCCAGAATTATTTTACAACCAATGATACCCATGACATTTCCCCCATGATTAAATGGGAGGCGCACAATTGCGTGATTGGAGGAGAACTTCTAAAATGGGGAGCAAGACTAAAAAAAGAATACAACCAAAGAATCTCCCACCTTACTTCTACAATAACAAAACTAGAAACACTTCATAAGCAATCACTATGCGCTTCTACGGCCATGGAGCTGCTGAATGCGAGAAAAGAATTGCAACTTATTCTTGAAAACAGGGCAAGAAGGCTCTTATTTTAAAAAAATATATATATATTATGAACACGGAAATGAAAGTGGGAGATTCTTGGCAAAAGCATTAAAAGACACCAAGATATTAAAGAACATCCATGCATTTCATACAACCAGAGGGTGCATTGAATACAAAACAGAAAAAATTGCGGCCCAGTTTCATGAATATTATACAAATCTATACAATCTTCCCAAAATTCACAAACCAAAGAACTTACAAGGCAGTAGGGAAAATATAATTGCAGACTTTTTACATCAATGTAACCTACCATCTCTATCAGAAGAAGATGCTATAGATCTAGAAACACCCATTCAAGAACATGAATTACTTAAAGCCATGAAAGAACTCAAAGCAGGGAAAAGCCCAGGGCCCGATGGGTTTACAGCTAAATATTACAAGCTCTTTGCAGATATTCTTAAGAAACCCCTACTAGAAAATCTAAACTCATTGCACATAAACCAACCCAACCCAGAGTCTTCCTTACAAGCTCACATAACTGTTTTACCGAAACCCAATAAAGATCCAAAAGATTGTGCCAATTATAGGCCAATCTTGTTATTGAACATAGATGTTAAGCTACTTTCAAAAATTCTGGCTACAAGACTAAGACCTTTTTTACAAAAAAAGATCGGACCAGAACAAGTAGGCTTCATGCCAGGCAGAGAGTCAAGAGACAACATTGTAAAAGCCATAAATTTAATCCATATAGCACATTCTGACGGAATAGAAGGCCTTCTCCTGTCCACCGGCCTTTGACAGGGTAAGCTGGGACTATATGTTTGAAGCCTGCAGACACATAGGACTCCAAGACAGAATGCTATCATGGATTTCAGCGCTTTATAGAGCCCCCACAGCGAAAATAAAGATTAATGGATCTCTTTCTGACACCATTAGAATTAACAATGGTACCAGACAAGGTTGCCCTTTCGCCTCTATTATTCATAATTTCTTTAGAACCTTTCATAAGGCTAATCAATCAAAACAAATCTATCCACGGCTTCACATTCTCAGGCAGAGAATATAAAGTTGCTGCTTACGCAGACGATTTGCTGTTCTTTTTGACACAAAACCACATCTCAATCCCTAATTTACTTGAAGAATTCAAGAATTTTAACTACATCTCTAACCTGAAAATAAACTACAGCAAATCAGAAGCTCTAAATATTTCTCTACCTGAGACCAAGCTAACTAAAACACAGGAAATTTGCCCTTTCAAATTGGAGTCAGATCAACTTAAATACCTAGGAGTCTGGTTAACGCCGAAGCTAAAAGACATTTTTCACAAAAAGTATGCACCCATACTCGCATCTATCTCTTCAGATCTTAAAAAATGGCAAGGGGGAAATTTCTCGGGGTTCGGAAGAGCAGCTATTATTAAAATGGTGATTCTTCCCAGACTACTTTATTGCATGAACGCTCTCCCCATTAGAATTCCACTAAGCTTCTTTAGACAATTACAAAATATACAGAGAAGATTTGTATGGGCACATAAAAAAACAAGAATAAAGTTCCTTACAATGACAAGCTCTAAACACTCAGGAGGTATGAATTTACCAGATTTCAGAAAATACCATATAGCGGCTCACATTACCAGGATTATCCATTGACACTGTCATCAGTTAAATAAAGATTGGATTACACTAGAAGAGCACTCCTCCTCTCTACCTCTTAAGTTCCTTCCCTGGATAACTACATCTAAACTACCAAATAGAATAAAAACACATCCTTTACTAGGAAACACGCTCCAAATTTTTCAAGCAGCGGCACACAAATATAACTTAGCCTCAATCCCAGGCCCCCTAACAAGACTCTCAGATAACCCAGACTTTGTCCCGGGATTTGGAAATAAAATACTGACTAATACCACCAAAAACATTCCACTTCTTGCCACTCACTGCCTCCAAGACGGCATTATCAAAGCCAGAGAGGAAATTCAGACTCTAAGCGGAGGGACTGCCTTCCCTCACTGGCTATACTTACAAATATGCAGCTTCTTGAACAGACATAAATTTAAAAGTGCTTACTCCCAAAATCTAACACAACTTGAGCAAAAATGTCTAGCTGCTTTAGAAACAAAGAAAAGACCTCATTAGCCTATGCTTGGCTACAAGCCGCAACTAATGATAAGAATAACTTTTTC
The DNA here is from genome assembly GCA_018402905.1 of Glandirana rugosa. Classification (NCBI taxonomy): domain Eukaryota; kingdom Metazoa; phylum Chordata; class Amphibia; order Anura; family Ranidae; genus Glandirana; species Glandirana rugosa. The sequence continues at coordinate 330,292 of BLSH010344831.1, read as the reverse complement.
AAGGAAAAATGTGAGAAGGAGCTGAAACAAAGCTTTTCGGAGGGCCAGTGGAGGAGGGCTTGTATCTTACCCCACAAATGCTCAATTAGCACCAAATTACAAGAAACTTCCTATAAAATTTTAACCCATTGGTACAATACTCCAGACAAACTTCACAGATGGTGTCAACAAATCTCTGATCTTTGCTGGAGATGCGGTAGAGGGGAAGGCTCTTTAACACACATATGGTGGAGCTGCCCAAAAATTACAGAGTTCTGGAACAAGGTCATAGACTTAACAAAAAATATCACAGGAACAGATTTAGACCATTTTGTCTTCTTAATATCTCAAAACATTCCATAAAGAGATATAAAAACTCCTTAACCAGACACCTTATCAACGCGGCTAAGATCTTAATCCCAGAGCTTGGAACTCCAAGTACGTACCATCTGTCAAAGATTGGATTTCAGAAATAATCCACTTCCATGAAATGGAAGAAACCCTAGCAATTGCACATGACAAAACTAGTCAATACCATGAGACGTGGAGCACCTGGTGGGTCTTTAGATTTTCTGACCAGTACAAACAAATTATGAACCTCAGAGACTAGCCCTAAAAACTAAAATTTGTCGACTCACTCACATAATTTCTACACTCCTTTTTATACTCCCCCCCCCCAAAAAAAAGTAAACCAAGATCCCGGTATTATTGCCCGTCCTTACTCTCCCTCCTCCATTCTTTATTTCCCCCTTTTCTCTACTTTCTCTCTCTATTCACCCTACAATATATGCTTAATAAGAAAACCAAATGTATTTCTACTATCAGCGTAAAGGTTTTTTCATATATGAATGTTACATTTTAATGTTATAAGAAATACCAACAATTTGTAAGATCTTACCAGCTTTTTTCAACCAGCTGTACAAATTTATTCAATCTTACTTTGTATACGTTGAAAACTTCAATAAAATTATATTGTAAAAAAAAAAAAAAAAAGAAAATTCCCCCGAGACTATGGGGAAAATTAAAAAGAGAGCTACCATACAAGTGGTCCAACGAAGGCATACAATACTTGGGATTAACCCTAACAGTATCCACCTCTTCCTTAGCACAAATTAATTGCAACCCTCTAATAGCGAAAATAGGGAACCAACTCAAAGAAAAGGATGGGAAGAGTAGCCGCATTCAAAATGCTAATCCTCCCACAGATTTTATATGTTTTCCAAGCACTGCCCATAAACATTCCCACACGTATAATTCAAACTTTATCGAATCTCATTTGGAAGTTCATTTGAAAAGGGAAAAAAGTGAGATGTGCCTGAGTTAATCTCATTAGAAACAAGCGTATGGGTGGCGCAGGAATACCAGAGATGTGTGATTATTGGTGGGCGGTTAGACTTGACCAACTTAAAAACTGGTTCCATGAGGAAAACACACCTCTATGGGTATCCATTGAAGCTAAGTCTGGCCCAATGCAAGACTTAAAAAATATGCTGGCGGTGGATCTATGGGTACCATGGGTCACAAAAAGTCTACCCCCAACGATCAGTATATCCATACAGGCATGGAGACTCATCACCAGTCGAAACAACACCAAATCCCCGGTAATAACACACCTCCTTCCCATTAACGTACTAGATGGCCTAATGTTCTCGACGACGACAGCGCCCCTTAAAAGCTATGGTATAAAATTTGTTCAAGACTTAACCCAAGGCAAAACGCCCAAGACCGTCAACCAAATGATGACAGAATTTCACCTACCACATCACCTACAGTTCACTTGCTATAGGATCATGCAGTTTCTTAAAGCTCACCCGTTAGTTGACCTATGAATTCCCTCAAATGTATGGAATTTCTACGAAACGTCCAATGCTAATAGCAAAGGTATACATTTTTTTAACAACATCTTACAGGAGAAAGGCAATTTCACAAAATCAAAAAATATGAGGAAATGGGAGACAGAACTAGACACATGCCTCCAAGACACTCAATGGTTAGCAGCTCTGAGGGAGCTTCAAACTAATACGCATTGTACTACCCATTGGGAAATGACAATCAAAATTACCAACAGGTGGCAATACACTCCATATAGGCTTTCAAAAATCTTCCCAGAATCTTCCCCACTTTGTTGGAGAGACTGTGGATTCACAGGTAATCTGCTACACACCTTTTGGAGCTGCCCAAACTTGACCAGCTTTTAGAACCAAACCTTTCGACTAATATCATCTGCAACAGGGATATTAACGAAACCTCAACCGGAACTAGCCATTCTTCACATAGGCATAGAAAAATTCCCCAAGTTCTTGAGACCTGTAGTTACTCATATATTACTAGCAGCCCGTACCATAATTTTACAAAACTGGAAATCCGCCAATAGCATAAATATTTCTGACTTGAAATTGTTAGTGCACAGAAACGACTCCTTCGAATGAATACTAGCAGTTAATTCTGGGAAAGGACTGACATTTGACCGACTATGGAGCGCTTGGACTGACATTCATTCCCCAAAAACACACCCGCCATATATAACTTCACCTCCCGTACCATACTCAAGGTAATATGAGATATTCAAACTACTGTTTATTCAAACTGCTATGCGCATTCAAACTACTATGTTTATTCAAACTGCTACGCGCATTCAAACTACTATGTTTATAGCTACTACTTGATTCAAATTTTACAACCTGCTGAACTATGCTGGTATATTTATTTATTATTTAATTTTTTAACACTTCTTGCTGTATACTATATTCTGTTGAAAAACATAAAAATCTATTGAAAAAAAAAATTGGGCCTTTATTACAGGTTTTAACTTACAATATAAAGAGGTTGAAATGTATTTAGAAAACATTGGGGAATATTACAGAAAGACCCTACTCTGAGGAAGATTTTTCCACCCAAACCTAGATTTATTTATAGGAGGGCTCCGAGGCTCAGAGATTTGGTGGCTAAAAATGTCCCGAAACAGTCTGCTAGAAAAATCACATTTTTAGACCATAAATGGTTTTTTAGATGCAGGCGGTGTAGGGCATGTAGAACCTCACAAGATAGGAGCAGGGGAATTACCACCTTCTTATCACAGACTACAGGCAAGGAATTTGAAATTAAGAGATTTATAACCTGCGAATCCAGATATGTCACCTACTTGCTTATGTGTCCATGCAACTATCAATATGTAGGAAGAACCACCCACACGCTGGCCAAAAGGGTAGGGGAACATATGGAGAATAAAGGATTTAAGTTACATAGTGTTTCCAATCATTTTAGACAGGTTCATAACCGGGACCCCAGTCTATTAAGATTTTGGGGCATAGATAGGGTGGTACCACATTGGAGGGGGACAGATATGACAAAAGCAGTCTCCCAAATGGAAACACAATGAATCCACAGGTTACTTTGTTTACAGCCCTTGGGATTGAACAGAGATACTGATCTTAATTGTTTTATAACCAACTATTAATTTTACCATAGGGGGTCCTCATTAAAGGATACATATTTATATATATTTTTTTACCCTAAAAAATATGTATATATCTTCCATTTCTTATATAATATCTCCACGCAGTTATTCATTTTTATTTTATATATTTTTTTGGAGTAGAGAATCGGGTGGTATGATAGGTGTTATGTCATGGGGTTGGGAACATCACAAGTGTCTTTCAAATAGAGGTAAGACATGGCACCAGGAAGACACAATGAAGCAATAAGGGATGCAATGATATTCTGTGGTAGAAGACTCGCTATGTGGTACAATAGATTTATTAGTTGTCATATCCGCAATTCCATAAATCCACACTAGAGGTCTCCATACCACTGTCAGTATGCGTGCGTCACTGTGTTTGTTTATGTTTTTTAGTGCCCAGCCTGGTCCCATGACATATAGGTTAAAATTTTCAAAGCGTTGAAATTTTTATGTGAAAGGGGTTCTGTATACCCTGAATCTTTGTGACATGCACGTTTTGAAAAATGTAATTTTTTGTTTTATATTATTATTTTACAAGTATGGTAAAGTGCACCCTGTGCATATTTTATATGTATTGTAAAGTGTACCCTTTGCCCGTATTGTGATTGTAAGGCCTCATACACACGGGCGTAAGGTGGCATAACGTTTTCTGGTGTTTTTTTCAGCTCCCAATGTTAGTCAATGGGACTAAAAAACGCTGGCGTTTTCAAGCTGTACATGACACCGGCGTTTCTTAGAACCGATGACCAGCGCGTTCCTTGGTGGCATCTTCGGAGTATATTTTGACATTGACGCCAAAAAAAGCCAACGAACGTCATTAATAGCGTCAATCGGTGTTTTCCAGCACCGGCATTTTGTAGCTGTAACCACATGATTGGGTAATGTAAACCTGGAAATTCCTGTGTAAAATTACCCAAGAGTCCCAGCAACAGGTGGAATTGTGGGTATTTCAGTTTCCCAACATGGCAGCCAGTGTAGGACAGCAGGTGCTGATCCAGAAGATACAGAGCCACCCAGAAATCTGGGATGTATCGCACAAGAGGTATGGAGACTATCACCTCAAAATCTGCAGCTGGCAGCAGATCTTCCAAGAACTGGTGGCAGGATGTCAGCAGCCGAGAGAAAAACTACCAGTGAGTATAATGTCATTTGAAAGATCTGTTCGCTATATTTCAGAACAAAATTTTAAACCTACTCTCTGTCCTTTATTTCAGCTAAAACCATCCAGAAAAGGTGGAAGTCCCTCCGAGACCGTGTCCGGAGGGACCAAACCAAGGAGGACAAGTCCGCTGGATCTGGGGCACCAGCGCCACGCAGGAAGCACGTCCATGCCGCCAGCCTGGAATTCCTGCATGAATACTACGCACGGGCGAGCAGAGAGTACGTTATGTTCATTAATCAACGTCCTACGCTTTTTTTAAACTTTTTTTGTTTATTCACCATATTGTGATTAGTACCCAAAAATGTACATAGCTAACGACAAATTATTTTCCCTTTGCATACTACTGCGCATGCATGTGTTGTAACTGACAATATACCTAACTTCATTATTTGTAGGACCACATCTAACATTTCCCAGCCCCAGGAGGAGGCGGTGGAGGAGGAAGAGGTGATGGGGACAACAGCGGCAAGTGGGTCCCCCATGTCAGCGGGAGAAGGACCTTTGCAGGCATCGCCACATGCTGATAGCATTCCAGAGGCGCCTGTACCAGAGGTAACTGTCCATCCATTCTGAACTGCAATGTATGTCCATCTGTACACCAACCTTCTAAATTTTTTTTTTTTCTTTTCACGTCCCTGTGGAGCATGCAGTGCCTCAGCATGGGGAGATGCCTGCTGAAGTCACTGCTCGAGGTCGTGGGCATGGCCATGGACGAGGGAGCACCGGCCAAATTCCTGCAATTGGTCCTAATGAGGAAGAGGTGTTAGGACTGTTGCAGGAAATACGGCAGGAGCGGCGGAATACCGATCCGTTTTTGGATCCCAACAACGGTACCGCCAGCTTCTGCCGTGCATTGTACCATGTACTGCAGGACATTGGGGGAGATGAGTTGAAACAGTGCATGGCACATATTTTTGACCTGGCGGCATTATATTGCCTGGCCAAAAAAGTGGACGACAACCACCCGTGAATCCATACTTTCACTGGATCCCCCAATGTCCTCCAGGACACCAACAGTCCTAGCACCTTCCCCCTCATACCAGCCACCTTCTCCACAGCCATTTCCTCAGTCCACCATGACCCAGCATGCTGGCCTGCCGGGTATGCCGCCGACCCCGTCACCTTTCCCCCACTTCCCCGAATTTCCACCGTCCTCCTCCTTCTACCCAGGTCCTAAGCTGTAAGGATGCACAGACAGCATAAGGAGCGCTGGCAAGATTGTGTGGAGCTTGGTGTCACCCTTATTCGGAAAGGGGTACCACTTGTACGTGGACAATTATTATGCAACTTTTTAGTCACTTGTTTGATCATCAGATTGGCGCATGTGGCACCGTGCAACCTAATCGCCGGGGCTTCCCCCAATGGCTTGCAGATTCCCGTCTTAGACCGGGGGAGAGAGCCTGCTTGAAGTGTAATAATTTGCTTGTGATGAAGTGGAGGGACAATCGGAATGTTTTCGTTCTGACCTCCCTTCATGCAGATACGACAGTGCAAATTTCTACGGCGAAGGTTGTTGTGGAGAAACCCCTGTGTCCACGATTATAACCTAAATATGGGAGGGGTGGACCTCGGTGACCAGATACTGGCGCCATACCTAATTACCCGTAAGGCTAGATGCTGGTACAAAAAAGTGTCTGTCTACCTTTTTCAATTGGCTTTTCTGTCTTATACAGTGCACCAGAACAGACGGGATCATTCCTCAAATTTCAGGAAGAGATCATCACAACCCTGTTTACAGATGGTGCTGCACCCCCACTTCACAATTTGAATGCAGTTAGCCAGCTGCATGGGAGGCACCTACCACGAGTCCTCCGTGGTACCCCAGGCCACAGAACACCCCAAAAGAGATGTCATGTCTGCAGATGGCGCAGATACAGGCGTGACACCCGCACTTATTGTCCCACCTGCATCGAAGAAAGTTCAGAACGCTACCACACATTAGTGAATTATTAGCGTAAGGTACAGCAGACACAGTGATAGGCACACTTTCATAGGGTCTGCAAAGATGCCAGTGCATTTTGAGAGACCCAAACCTGGAACCAGTTACAGTTTTTAGTTACAAAAAAGGCGTACCAAAAAAAACAAAAAAAAAAACAGAAAATAAATAATAAAGTTAAGAAAAAAAAACAGAAAAAAAAGCCAGGGAGATAGATGGCAGCACATTGACAGAGCTCCGCCAACCACACAGCCTAACATCCGCATTTCACCTGACCCAGCCAGCACAGATGCCGAGCAAGAAGCTCTACAACACCCACGCCCGTGGAGGGGATCCGCTGTTTACTCAGCCAGGAAGATTTCGGAGCTATTTAAAATGAAGTCTGCGGCCTGCACCAGCAACATGTCGGGACTCAAGATGGCGCCGGTGTGCAAGGAAGAGGACTTCAGTGAAGACTCTCAGTCAGCCTACGAGGTTACAGGTAGGAGCTTATCCCGCTCAGACCACCTGCTGACTTACGCTGACATGTCTGGCTTCCCTGCGGATATCAACTCCACATTCTCCGCAGCAATTACGGACCTGAAATCTAACCTCATGGCCCTGACTGACAAGATGGTGCCCCGGCAGGGAAACATAAGCTGGAAAGAGTAGATGACACACAGGCCCTACATTTTATTGAACTTAACAGACATATTTAGGATTTCGATAACAGGGGCAGAAGAATCATTATAAGCGTGAGAGGGATCCCAGAAGCGGTTGAACCAGATCAGATCATACTGGCACTGCAGAGTCTTTAATGCACTCTTGGAAAGACAGGAGGATATGGAAATAGACTTTGTGAGAGCTCACAGAGCCCTGCGACCGAGGGGCTCAGATACAGCCCACATAGGGACATAATATGTTGCCCACAAAATTTTGGTCTAGAAGAAGACATTATGCGCAAAGCGCGGAGAAATTACCACATTGTCTTTAAGGAGAGCACTACAAGCAGATGCCGTGCCAGCCATTTTTCCTCAAACCTCTTCAAAAAGAGTCTCTGTGGAAACAAGGGAAAGAAGATTAACTAATAGCAAAACAACACAGGTGGTCAGCATCGAAGCGACACAATCTACATTTTCAGTAGGTGAAAAGTGTCAATGTGAATGTCACCACTCAAAACATATAAACGTATTGACAACCTCAGAGTTAGTACACAAACCGAGGAATTTGATTTCCCAGTACAGATTTCTGAGGACAGTTATACAATTGCCAGGAAGCAGACTGTTAACCTTGGCCATTCCTACATACAACTAAGATTCCCCTTCTACCACACAACAATTACAGTCATCACCGGACACCAACACAGACATGTCTCCTCTTCTAGATCATGGAAAGTATGCCGTGAATAATCCTCTTGTAACTGATGATTTGCCAGCACCATGCCCTTCATCGCCTGCTAGTTCAATGCCATTGAAATCAGTTTGATCCAAGTTTTCATGGTTCTAAATCTGGTTACCGAACAATTTGATACTTTTGAAGATTTGAGGAAGGACTTGAGGAAGAATTTCAAATCATGCCTGAAAATACTGTTACAATGGAAACTCATATAATAATAATAATAATAAAAAAAATGTATTGTTTTCGAAAGTCATAGGGACAAGTTACTTTTCCATTTGTGTTGTCCCTATCCAAATTGCTTTTCTAGTATTAGAAAAGCAAATACTTGAAAGCCTTGTGGCTGTGTNTTCCACTTGTATATTGCAACATAATACCAAACTTTGGGAAAGTCAACTCAGGGTAAAAAAAATGTTTCTGCTGGAAACATTATAATTTCTGGATCTATAGTGGTCTCCGGGTCGAGCTGTACAAAAGTTTATGTGTTTGATATTTTTGGGATTCTGTGTTTTGGAAAAACTACATTGCACACATTTCAGACCAGATACGTGTTTCCAGCCATCAACTAACACTGGACCCAACAAAAAAGAGGAAGTACGAACAGAATTAGGAACAAAACCCTTATTTTTGGCCGGGGACGGACCGTGTGACAGCCCCAGCTTCTCTGCAAAGTATTGCACATATCAACTTCATGGACATCGCTTTATGTAAAATTGTTGATTTTGAAATGGTGCAGGTAACGCAGAGCACTTCATCTGTGGCAATAGAAAAATATGGATTTCAGAAGTCCCTACAGAGAATTTTGGATTATGACCTAGATGCTATCTTTCTTAGCACAGATCGCCGGAAAAAGAAAATGAATGAGCACCTCACCTTATCACAACATCAACCACCAATTTGATATATGGCACTACAACTTTCAAAAAAGAAGTCATGCAATGCTGTTGCACCATGGATTGGTCCTATTTTAAATCATTTTTATTGGTGTAGTCATAATTTAATTGGCAATTAAGCACTCTTTTAGGAAAGGTTGGAGTACATATTACATCAGGTTACCAATGAACACTAGTCAAAAATTGTCGATGATGAATATTCATGCTGACATGCACCTTTTACTAATGAAAATAAGACTGTCTCCTGAATTAGTAAAAATACAGAAGCCTTCAATGCATTGGCATTGTTTGTTTTGGACCCACAGTTATAAAAAGACATTCCTCACTTGACATATTTCTGACAAACTGGTGCTTTGGAAACATATCATAGCATGATGTTAAAATTCCGCCCAACGCACCCCAATACCCATCACGGCCTTAAACACTCTCCAATCCCACAACCCCCACACAAAGGGCATCTCTATTTTTTACAACTTAATTGGAGAGAAGTCAGTATTTACCCATACTATCGTCATACAGAAATGGGAAGCAGACCTCAAAACCCACTTCAATGCATCTCAGTGGATGACAGCCCTAAGCACCACATATAAGAACACCACCTGCGCCTCCCTATGGGAACTCACTCAGAGCATAACACAACACCGGTATCTCACGCCTCATAGAATGTCCCCCTTTGTCCCCTCCCTCTCCCCACTGTGTTGGAGGGGTTGTGGACAGAGGGGAACCCTACTCCACATTTTGTGGGACTGCCCCTGCATTCGCACCTTTTGGGCAGAGACGTTCCAACTATTACGCAGCGTAACTGGTATCCCAATCAGTCAATCACCCGCTTTAGGCCTCTTAAACCTTAACATCGAGCAGATCCCATCCCTACTTCACAAACCTCTCATCCACATACTTTTAGCAGCCAGAATAAATATAACCAGGAGATGGAAACAAATTCTCCGGATTTCGCCCACTAACTGACTAACCCTATGGTCAATGCGACGCATTATCAACCTTGCAGAGACGGGTTTTCCACGCTTACGTCCCCGTCAGGGTGTTTTACACCTCATCCCAAGGGGAGACAGGTGTTGGGGAGGTTGTGTCACCCCTCTCCCTCCCCTGTTTCCCCCTGTAAGATACTCCGCACTCTATGGCCACAACACAATACGAGACTCACTCAAGGGTATCCCTCCGCGTCCACCACAAGAATATACACCACGAATCCCGACAGTAGGTGACTCTACGTAACTTCACCCAAAACTCCAGACGAAGGGTAAAGACATACTGCTATCATAC
>BLSH010344831.1:294525-306865 GCA_018402905.1 Glandirana rugosa | reverse complement strand
TTAGTTCTTAACGTTTAAATATCGACTAGTAAAAACATCCAGGTGAACGATTAGAGTTATTTAAATTGGTGAATTCTTGACCTTCCTAAAGGGTGCAATCCTGGTCTTGTGAAAAAAAGTTAAACCGTGACGTGACGAAATTGACCATTAATGCGCCAGTACGTTACGACATGGTTTTGTTTTAAACGCAGGATTAGTCGGTGATCCTAACGAAAATACACCTTCGACTGGCTGCCGACTTTTCTTGCTATGGATCTACTATGGACGTCCGTAGTAAGGCCATAAAAAGGGCCTATGCCCACCATTAGTAGTGGGTGGATGAAGAGCGGTTTTCTAATGGTGGGCATACCCATCGATTGATTCTTTTTTTTTTCATTTAACCCACAGGCTGCATGAAAAAAAAACCATTACAACATATGCCCAACAAGGACCAGCGACACATTAGTATGTTTCTGGTCTTAGAGTGGTTATACCGGAATGATGCCTGCAGGTATCATCTAGGTATCGTTCTTTTCAGCCGTCGGTCAGCTTCCACATAAAAGCAATCCTAGTGGCTGATTAGGACGCAAATTTTGTTTTGGTACAGCATTGCATGACCGCGTAATTACCAGTTAAAGCAGTGCAGTGCCAAATTGAAAAAAAGTGTTCTGGTCCTAACGTGGGAAATCCTTCCAGTTCTTAAGTGGTTAAATTTATTGAGATTAGCAAGTGGACCTACAAAAATGATCAGCTATAAATTTGCAATTCTTGATTTTAGGTAAATTCTTTTTTTTTTTTAACACAGGTTGAGGAATGGCTTTGAAGTTCATGGAAAGAAGTAGAACCAGTCAGGAGTATTTTCTCCGGGAGCTCAGCATTTCATTCTTTTGTCTCATCCCAGCATCATCGTATGTTCTGACATTATCTTCAAAACCACTTACACCTTTCTGTTTGCCCAAGAACTGGCTCTTGTTTGTGCTCTTTGATTATACCAAATGTAAGTAAATTGAGATATACTAATTAGCAAATTAGTTTCTCTTAGTTTTGGATAGAGTTACGGTATGAGGTGTTAAGAGGGTAAAACTCCTGAGTCCTTTTGGGGAGATTTCACTAGTACAGCTGTCCATGTTGGAAGATTTACGCTTAACTTTTGTTCTGATTAACATTTTGAATTTTCGATCACTTTGTGGTCACCAGGACAATTAAAGTGGGTCAATATATGGCAAATGCATACAGACACATGACAAATAATTCATTTCTAGTCTAAAACTAAATAAATGTATGGCAATATTAACCGGTTTCTGGAGATGTGTTCTGAACTTTGATTCATTTTAGGTATTCCAGAAGATGTGATAAAGAACTCCAATGCTCTCAAATTCATAGCAGAAAAAGGACTTGTACACATGGATCTGAAGCCAGAAAATGTTCTGGTGTTTGACAAGGAATGCAATTGCACCAAGATCACAGACTTTGGCCTTGCTAAGGTTAGAGGGACAGTGATAACATCCAGGTGTGGCAGCAAATTCTACGTGGCCCAGAAGTGTGTGATGTCACTGTTTCTGATGGACTGGTTGTAGATGGCAGCCTTGATGTGTGGGCCTTTGGTGTCATTATTTACTGCCTACTCACAGGGGAGTTTCCATGGCGGGTGGCCATCTTTGATTATGAAGGACATTTTGTTGTATGGCAAAACGATTTTCAGATGGATAACCCTTCTGAAGCATGGAGAAAGGTTCCCACTGGGATATGAAGGATGTTTAGTGAGCATTTGGCAATTGATTCCACCAAAAGAAGTCGATGTACCGAAGTTCTCAAAGACAGAAATAATTGTCCCATGTGAGAATAGGATGACTCAACCAATAAGGGAGAGGGAGGGGCTATGGGATTTTACATGGTACCATAATGGACTCACAGACTTGTTGATTATATAAAAACAAATATATTTATTGAGTACAAACATATGTTAAAAATTGCACTTATTACATCACCATCCCATATGATGGGTAACAGTTGGAATTGTTTGCTCACAGTCGTTATATTAGTGCTTCCCGACCAGTTTCGCGGTTATCCCGCTTCTTCAGGAGAATGCACGATATTGACTGTATATTGCTACAATAGACAATAGATATTAGTTCATTCTTAACATGGTCATCACATCTTTACTTCATTTATTTTTAATGAAAATTTATTGATCGTATAGAAGCATGACAAAGAATCAAAGTACAAACAAGGATCCATCTGATCCATACAATACTTTTTGAAAATAGTAGGTTACCACGTGTATGACAGCAGAGTCAACAAGGCATAGGAGACGTAACCGTATGTAGTATACATAGAAGGTTGGATGGATCTCCCTTTTTAAACATGGTAGGGGTGAGAGAAACTTGGTAACTAAGAGGGAAAGAAAAAATGGATAGGGAGGGGGGGAGCAGTCCACCTGGACATACGAGAAGAGTTTGGAGAAAGGATTTGAACTAGTGCCCATTGTCAGAGCATTAGTCCCGCCAGGGTTGGCAGGTAGCACTAAAATCCATCTGTACTGAAGTGATCCTAGGTTCTCTGAAACCTGAAAGAGTCCCGAAGGGTCCCAATTTCTGCTTGCTGTAAAGTAGCGGTGATGAAGGGCATCCATTTGCGGAGGAATAGGTCAGCGTGTTTAGGATGTGTGATATCTGTGTTGAGCTTGTCCTTGTAGAACAATAAGATCATCTCCTTTCTGATCTGAGGAATGGATGAGCTCGTACTAGACGTCCATTGTTTGAGAATGGCTCGTCGGGCCACTAGAAGGCAGGTGAGCATCCAGTCCCTGATCATAGGATCAAGAGGGTGGGGTTGGGGGGATCGTACGATGAGTTGTTTGTCCCAGTGACCAAAAATTAGGAGTAGAGGGTCCTTAGGGAGATTGAGTAAGGTTATACTATTGATGAAAGTGATGACCTGGTCCCAAAAGGCACCAATGTAAGAGCAAGACCAAAAACGGTGGTGTAGAGATGGCTTGGGTTGATTGCAGAGAGGACAAAGTGTAGCTGAGGAGTTGTCCTTGTCCATAATAAAAGGGATGTAGGCCCGATGTATGAGTTTGAGTTGTGTCTCCCTCCAGATCTCGTTGGGAGTGATTTTGAGCGTTTTTTTGTATCCGAGCAGTATTTTTTCGGAGAGGTCCAGAATAGAGAAATATTTACTCCAGTGGTCAATCGAGGTCTTAATGGTATGGCTTAGGGAGCGCAGCAGGAGAGGCTTGTAGATGTTTGATATGGCATAGGATCCCCCTTGTATGAGACCATCAATGAAAGTCCTTCGGAACCTTTTACTAGGTTCCGAGCAGGCTGTCCGTAAAAAACTGAGACATTGCCAGTAGTGGAAAATGTGGGATTTGGGTATAGCGTGTTCATTGACCAGATGAGTAAAACTGTGCGGCAGACCTGTTGTTTCGTTACATAGGGAAGAGAATGTCGCAATACCGTTCTGGTCCCAAATTTGGAAAAGGTTGTGGTCTAATCCCAGTGGGAAATTGGGATTGCCTCTGATAGGGAGGTGAGGAGAGATAAAAGGGGAGACCTTGGTGAGTTTCCTGTATTCTCTCCATGCCAGCGCCGTATCTCTGATGAGGAGATTGTGTTGAAGGGCAGAGGGAAGGGATCTCCACTTGACATGTAGGATAGCAACTAACGATAGAGGAGAAACCATTGAAGATTCCAACTGTAAATTCGAATAGCGAGAGGATTGCCTGATCCAGTCCATGCTGTAATGGAGAAGACAAGCAATATTGTACAGCCTAATGTTGGGTAGGCCTATACCTCCCTCGCTCCTGGGGAGGTGCAGTTTAGGAAATGCTATGCGTGGTCGCTTCTTTTTCCAGAGGAAATCGGATATGGCTTTATTTAAGGTCTGGATATCTTTATGTTTCAGTAACAGAGGTATGGTCTGAAGAGGATATAATAGACGGGCGAAGCTGACCATCTTGAACAGGTGGCACCTCCCCATGAGCGAGAGCGGAAGATCCATCCATGCGTTCAGTTCCTGGGTAAGCCTAGCAAGCAGAGGGGGGAAATTGAGATGGTACAAAGAGGAGGGGAGTTTCCCTATCCTGACCCCCAAATATGTGATGTGGGAATGGGAGATCTGAAAGGGAGCATTAAGGGCCCAGGAGGGATTTTTGATGGAACCTAACGGGAGAATTTCGCTTTTATGGTAGTTGATGCGTAGACCTGAACACAGTTTGAATGTATCAAAAATGTTTATTATGGTTGGCATATCCGCCGAGGGATTAGCCGTGAAGATGAGAACATCATCAGCAAAGAGGCAGGATCGGAGTTCTTTGTCTCCAACCTTTATCCCATGTAAGGGGGCCTCATAAGTTATGTATCTGGAAAGGGGTTTGAGGGCTAAATTAAATAGCAGTGGTGACAAGGGGCATCCCTGCTTAGTGCCCTTGTGGAGAGCAAAAACATCGGTGAGGAGACCGGCCACCACCAACCGGGCAGTTGGCGCGAAGTACATTGAGCGGATTAGGTGAGTAAAAGAGCCCACAAAGCCCAGCTTCGAAAGTACCATGTGAAGCCATTTGAAGTTGACGTTATCAAACGCCTTTTCAGCGTCTAGGGTGATGATGGCCTGTCCCCCCACCGAGGTGCCCTGGGTGCTTTCCAACACTGCCAAAACTTTCCTAATATTTAGAGTGGCTGTTCTGCCTTTCACAAAGCCAGACTGGGCTGGGTCAATTAAATGGGGAATTATGGTGGATAGTCGAGATGCTACTATTTTTGAGAGGATTTTAACATCGATATTGAGTAAGGAGATGGGTCTGTATGAGCCCGGGATAGTGGGATCTTTTCCCTTTTTTGCGATTAATTTGATGGTGGCTTGATTCCCTGTGGGCGGGTACGTGCCCCCTTCCCATAGTTTGGTATATACAGCTAGTAGTGGGGAAGTCACCATGTCTTGAAAGGTTTTGTAGAATTCACCTGTTAGACCATCTGGGCCCGGAGCTTTCGAGGATGCTAGAAGTATATATATATATATATATATATATATATATAGTGGACTGTAGTTCTTCTAGCGTGATCAGTGCGTTTAACAATTCCAATTGGGAAGGTGTAATTTTGGGCAAGGGAATTTGGTCCAGGAAGGATTGCGCTAGGGTCTCGTCCATGGGGTCAGGGGCGTAAAGAGATTGGTAATAACGGAGCATAATTTGACTTAGGTCGATAGGGTCTGAGCGTAAGGCACCCGAGGGGTCTCTGAGGGATGTGATGTGAGTGGGGGAGTAAGGGCCTTTGCAGAGTCTGACTAATAGTTTACCCGCCTTATTGCCATATTTGTGCATAGTAGCCTCAAATTGTGATTTCTGCACTAGTTCTAGGTTGTCGGTCCAGGCCTCAAAAGCTGTTTTGGCTAGTAGCCTTTCAGTTCTCAAATCAGAAGTGTTAGATTAGGATAAGGATGCTTGGGCGTTTCTAAGCCGTTCACTAGCCGTTTTATAGTTTGAGAGCAGGCTTTTCTTGTATGAGGCTGTGTAGGAGATGATGCGACCTCTCAGAAAAGCCTTTCCGGCTTCCCAAAAGAGATTGGGATCCTCTGCGTATGCAGCATTATGTGAACTAAATTCTCGCCATTCCTTGTTTAAAAAACTGATAAAGTCCTCATTGTATTGTAAATAGGAGGGCAATCTCCATAGATTCTGAGGTTTCGGGCGGTCAGCGAGAAGGAGGGAAATGGAGATCGGAGCATGGTCAGAAATTGCTATGGGGTAAATGTCTGCCTCTCTCAAAAGGGGGACGAGAAGGTCCGTGGAGAAAAAATAATCTATCCGTGTAAGAGTATTATGTGGGTGCGAGAAAAACGTGAATTCTTTTTCTGTCGGGTGTAGTAATCTCCAATTGTCTACGAGATGGAGAGAGCGCATAGTATCGGGAAATAGCGTGGCATGGGAGTCGGGGCGTATGGGGTGAATACGTGTTGAGGAGGATTTGTGCTCCAGGGGGTCCATTACAGCACTGAAGTCCCCACCCACCACGTGGGGAAGATGGGGTTCCTTAGTAGAAACACCGCCATCTCACCAAAAAAAGTCTTACTGGGACCGTTGGGAGCATAGACATTTGAGATGAGATAGTCTTTATTGGCTAGTCGGAGCTGGGCCGTAACCAGTCTCCCAAAATTATCAGATTCCACCGAGGTAACTGTACACGGTAGGTTTCTATTAATCAGTATAAGGACGCCCGCTTTACGTCCTATGGCTTGGGATCCTAGAACCGTTCCCACCCAGAGCTTGCGCATGCGATGGAAGTCTGAAGAGGGGAGGTGGGATTCTTGGAGAAGGGCGATGTCAGTTTTAAGCCGTTTCAAGTGGCGGAGGATTTTAATTCTTTTCTGAGGTGACCTAAGGCCTTTCACATTCCATGATACTATTTGTATGAATGTTAACTAAGATGAGGGATTTGAGGAGTTGGGGTTAGTCTCCCCGTGATGGGCTGAGGAGAAAGTGGGTAAAGATGAGGATGCTCGGGTGGTGTGGATTGGGAACACCCATAAAGTGCCTGGGTATATAGCTGATCTGTGAGAAAGTAGAGCCCGGTGGGAGTAGAGGGAGGGGGGTGAACGTTAATAAACAAAAGAACATAACTAAAGAGCGAACAAACATTGAGCTTCACTTTTTTCCGCATGTGTAAGCTGTGCAAGGCTGCTCCCTGTAGGGCAGCTCGGGTAGGGAAGGAGTAACAAGGGCTCCTGAGGCCCGCTTGAGACATCGTGTCTTGACACCTGCAGCCTGGAGAACTGTGGCAGACAGGGAGGGGGAGGTCCCGGCCCTGGGGAGGAGGGAATTTTGGAGGGGGGGGACTGCCACAGCAGTACCAAATGCGGAGAAAGGTGTCACCTTGTTGTATCAGTAGCATTTAGGGATCTAAACAGCAACAATACAGATTACAGACCCCAGAAGAGAAGAGATAGACCACCTTCTGGAGGGTTGGGAGGAATCCCCTGCGATAGCAGGGCGTGTGTGCACCTGAAGACTGTCATGCCCTGTCAGCGACGTGGGTCCCGCTGACCGATGGAGTTGTGGCTAGAGACCCTTAGGCACTTGGGAGAGTCTTTACGTGGGCTCCTTTGTTCCAAGGGTCGAGGAATGGCCAATGATGTTGAACCTGAGGCCTGATGAGGGGGGGCCCGAAGAGAGCGGAGGAAGAGTTCAGCCGCTTGGGGGTCTTGGAATGTTAATTGATCTCCATTTGGCGCTTGAACACGAAGCACTGCAGGAAAGGCCAGGGTGAACTTCACTTGATGTTGGTATAGTTGTGAGCAGACAGTTTGGAAAGCTTTCCTTTTCTTGGACACCTCGATGGAATAATCTGCAAATATTAGGATTTTGACGCCATCGATCTGGAGGGAGCGTGCTTGTCTGTATTTCTGCAGGATGCTTGCTTTTTCAGCATAATTAAGGTATCTTGCAATGATGGGTCTTGGGCTTGTGCGATCGCTGCCCGAAGGGCCTATTCGGTGAGCCCTTTCCACTGTGGCAGGGGCAGGGAGGCCCAGTGCTTCTGGAATGCGACGAGCGCAGAATTCGTTGAGTTTGTGTGCTTGGAGTGATTCGGGAACTCCCACAAAACGTAAATTGTTTCTTCTGGAGCGATTTTCCAGATCTTCCAATTTTTGAGCGATAAGCTGATTTTGTCTTGGGCTTGTTCCGAGTTGTGAAGCTGGTACACCTCGTCTTCGATGCTTGATATGCGGGATTCAGCCTCATTGAGTCTGGTGGAATGAACCTGAAGCTCTTTCCTCATTAGGGCCATTCCGGCGCTAACAGCCCTTTCCACAGCCGCTTCTATGGTGGGGGATAGTAGAGCTGCCACCGCCTGAGCTATGTCAGAGGTGGTTCCAGGAGTATTGGTGGGAAGGCTGCCCGTTTGTGGGGAGCCCGTATCCATGTCGGAGTTATCTTGGGCTGCCACAGGGAGGGCTGATGTGGAGGAGGTGTCCCTTGGGAGCGGAGACTGTGATATATTAACCGCTGGTAGGCAGGCTGAAACCGTGGTCTCGGTATCAGTGGAGGCAGAAGCCGTTGTCCGCGGCGTTTGTTTTTCCAGGAAACGTTCCATCCTCCTGAGGGACGGGCCAGCGACCCCGTAAGGGCTTAGCAGATCTGGGGTTTTGGCCCCAGGTGTCAGGGAAGATGCCTCTTTTCTGATTTTCTGAGTGCTCAGCAGAATTTGCCGAAAGTGATCAGTGTCACCCTGTTTTTTTTGTACGTGTGGTGGTCTTACTTGCAGGGTGCGATTCACCTGTGGGGGTGACAGAGCTGCCTGTGCGGCTGTGGCTGCTGGGAGGTCTGGGCTAGGCCGGATCCACGGCCTCAATTTCCAAGGGTAGCGATCCGGGGCCGCAGCAGGCGATTTGAGGGATATCACAGGAAGTATAGGAGGTGCTGCAGGGCGTCGGTGACCTGAGTGATCCCAAATGCTAATGGTGTGTTTGGACCAGGTAAGGCTGCAGTGATCCGGTGCAGGCCCAAGCCACGGCCTTGATTTGCGGCAATGCGGCCCGTAATGGGGGCGTGAGCGGGGCACAGAAAGAGCCTGGATGCGTTGGGGAGGAGGATGTAGGTCTGGGCGTCCGATCCGGCCGCTCTCACGGAGGTTAGGCTAGTTTTCCGGGCCGTCTGTAGCTGCGGTTTCTCCGTACTAGGCCGAAGCCGCGGCCTAAATTTTCGGTGATGCAGTCAGGTGTTCCGGAACGCGGAGATCCGGGCTGTAGCTTGTAGCTAGGATGCCTGGAAGGGCTGATGGGCACCCCAAAGCCAGAAAGGAGGGTGTTTAGGGCCGATTATGTGCCGATAATTGAGCCGCCCGGCGGGAGCTGCTGAGGGGAGCAGCTAAGGCATACGGCGCCGGAACCGGAACTCCATCACATCTTTACTTAATTTATTTTATTCAACACTATTCGCTGTATATGTGTAGCCCACACCAATCCTACCACCTACCTGTGTATCCGAGCCGATCCATCACGGCCTATGGTCTGATGTTCCCCGGGGCGAGCATGGGATGATGTACTATTAAAATAATATTAATATGTTTATATCTTATCATCACCTTCATACATATACAGCGAATAGTGTTGAATAAATGAAGTAAAGATGTGATGATCATGTTAAGAATGAACTAATATCGGGGGGGCGTGGCCGAGCGGCGGACATGTAAGCAGCACATAGCCAGAGCTCTCCCGACACCGCCAGCCTTTTACACAGATCCTGACATTATCTCACCCCGATTGACCGGGCTAGTTCCAGGCATCACAGGGCACAAGCTGCCATGGTGAAAATTGGACCGGCCAGACCCGTACAGGGGAGGGAAGGTCCGCCTCCACAGGCCGCAAGCAGATCCAAAGATGGCGCCGGCTCCTCTCCGCCGCATGGAAAGCCGCCAAGAGACAAGCCGCAAGCCTCAGCAATGGGTGAGTCCCGCATACCGACCCCCAAAACGAAGCAGCCGGTAGCGAAGCCCAAGCCACCCACCACTATTAGAGAGCATTTTCATGATGTGCCCCAGACCTCCCGTTCCCTGAGCCAGAAGGCCCCAACCAGAAGGGAAGACCCGGATCCATGGGAAGACGCAGGGCCCTGGGAGCAGGAGATGGAGGTATCCCTACTCAGGGTACGGAGGGGGAATATACAGAGGAAACCCGGGAACGGGCTGAACCCGCCATGAGGCAAATAATGGACGCCATCCAGACCTGCCAAACCAGCCTGACAGCACAGATTGACACTGTGAGGGTGGACATTTCTATTGTTAAACATGAGATGCAGAAAATGCGCTCTAGAATCTCTACAGCAGAACAAAGGATTAGTGATATTGAGGATGCTTTGCACCCCATGACAGATGATTTGCGATCCCACTCACAGGATTTAAAGGACCATACTGCTAAATTGGGGGACCTGGAAGACCGCATGCGCAGAAACAATTTGCGTTTCATAGGCTTCCCAGAGGGAACTGAAGGTAAAGAGCCTGAGATCTTCCTTGAAAACTGGCTGAAATCCACTATGGGCCCTGATACTTTTTCCCTGATGTTTGCTATTGAGAGGGCACATAGGGTGCCGATGAGACCATTACCACCAGGAAGTCCTCCGAGACCCCTACTGGCAAAAATACTACACTTCAGAGATAAAGAGACTGTCCTGCGTACTGCACGCAATATGCAGGAACTCAAATACAATGGATCTCGCGTCTCTATATTTCCTGATTATTCTGCAGCCACCCAAAAACAGAGAACAGCGTTTACTGCAGTCAAACGAAGACTACGTGACAAACAACTAAGCTACAGTATGTTATACCCAGCAAAACTCAGAGTGATAAGTGATGGCAAAACGCAATTCTTCCTCTCACCAGCAGAAGCTTCCCGCTGGCTGGATACCCTGGGATAGTATCTATTTTCATAACCTTTTGGTTGTTCAGGCACCCTGAATAGACATTTCTGCGGCACAGTCTACCACTACTATTGCAACCCCATGTTGCGACACTGTGCTGATAATGAACACTGAAATTGATCTGAACTGCTACCCGGAGAGTGTGGGGTTTCATGAACTGCTGCTCATGACAAGAACTGGCACTTTCCGACTCTTTCCTTTATCCAACAATCCTGTATGGAACTGCCGGACCGGATGACAGAACTGATCCTGCTGGACGAGAATGTTGGACTGCTCCTGATAGGCATGCGTACTGTGATGACCACCCCAAGAATGAGACTCACTTGGTAAAAGTATACTTCTTCTGATTCATTAGATCCTTTTTAGGTGTCTCCACTGCTCGAACGGACTAGTAGAGCATGCTTAATAGACTAGTTACGGTCACTACTTCTGTTTTGTTTACAGTTCTGGGACAAAAGCTCATTACAGTTGGGGACAATGAGCAGGGAGGGGGGGAGGGAAGGGGGGGAAAGAGTTGGGAACACAGTTACCTTTTGAATATGGGCCTTCCCACTGCTTACATACACCGATTGTCAGTTATTAGCATCGTCAGAGCACTTACAGAATGGTATTGTCCTATGTTATTAATATGGTTGGGATCCTGGGCACCCCTTGGGCTCACCGCACCCCCACGTTTGATCCCTTTGGTAGCATGTCTTCACCTCTCCAGATGAGTCTCAAGTGCCTAACGTGGAATGTCCGAGGCCTAAACTCTAAGTTTAAGCGCTCTCTGGTATTTGCATACTTAAAAAAAACAAAAGCCCAAATTATTCTCCTGCAGGAGACTCATCTGGTTGGAGCTGGGGTCATGGCGCTGAAGAGACCACAGGTTGCACATGCTTTTCATGCCACATACACAACCTATTCTAGGGGTGTATCTAAACTGGTCCTGAAATCTCTACCTATACAAGTGGTGGAGGTACGTACGGATCCACAAGGATGTTATGTGGCTTTGATTTTCAAATATCTTGAAACTTTATATACTGTGGTAAATGTCTATATCCCTCCACCGTTTGATATACAGAGATTGACGGATTGCATAACAAATATACTTCCTATGGTACAAGGAAACCTTATTGTTGGAGGTGATTTTAACATGGTCATGGACCCAGTGTTAGATAGATTGCGTTGCACTAGATCACAACCCCATACTTTAAAAGATTGGGCCATAACATTTGAATTAACAGAGGTCTGGCGCTGGAAGTTTCCTGACAAAAGAGAGTTTTCATGCTCCTCGGAAACATACAAATCTCTTTCATGCTTAGATATGTTCTTTCTCTCCACCGACCTTTTGGCGTGTGTGGAGAGAATCACATACCTACCCAGAGCAATATCTGACCACTCACCACTGGAACTCACCTTAAGAGTGAATAGACCCGGAGAAAACCAAGTGTGGAGGATGAGTCCCTACTGGTTAGCTGAACCAATGGTCCTATATAAATGTGCGGAACATATCCCTAAATATTGGTCAGAGAATCAACAGGGTACATCAGAACTAGTGACATGGGATGCTTTCAAGGCAGTAATGAGGGGAACCTATATGGCGGGAGTGTCTGAATTTAAAAAATCAGTAGGTGAACAGGAAGCCAACCTAGCAAAAAAATTAACCGAGGCTGAGGAGCAATATGTTAAGGACCCCTCGCCTACCCATTACCAACTGAGGGTAGCAGCACACAGAGCATATACCCTGGCCTTGACGGCCAAAACGAAAAAAAACCTTTTGTACCAGCAGCAGAGAATCTTTGATGCTGGAGACAAAAACGGGAAGTTATTAGCCTTTCTCGCCAAACCCATACCAGAACCTATTACTATATCTACCATCTATGACACCTCTAATTGTCTCCAATCCACGCAAGATGGGATAACGAAGGCATTCTTACAATTTTATATTGACTTATACAAATC
>BLSH010344831.1:275105-293488 GCA_018402905.1 Glandirana rugosa | reverse complement strand
AATTTGGAAAAAAACGGGTGTTAGCCCGAAGACCGTATAAAACCTTTAACCCCTCACATCCCAACTTGGTCTAACCCAATAATCCACTCTGTCCTCGACCAAGGAGGCGTTCGTCCCAGTCTGTTGTTAATATTTAAAATTCTCTCCAAACATCATAAAGCGTGGGTAGATATAGACCTCACTGAGACGCTATATAATTTAAATGATCTCCAAGCATACTCCTATCATAACGACGGAGTCGGCAACATCGTCGCAATAGGTCTAAACCCTTATCGGTGGTTACATATACTTGATTAACACGACGTTTTATCATTGCAGACTCCAGACCGCTTTCTCTGGTATCCCAAAAATCCGAGAATTGCTCTGGGAACACTACAATTACCTATATTACAAGGAGGTTTGGCCTTGCCAGACCTCAGACGTTACTATTTTGCAGCACAATTAGTTCATATACATTGGTGGCTATTCCCAAATCTGGATAACGCTGCTACAACGGCTGAGGCAGCAATACTATCCTCATACGAACCTCTAGTAAATTTAATATATCGCAGAGTCACTCCAGATATAGATGGGTGCGAAATACTACAAACCTCTCTTAAAATTTATAATTGTTGTCTGACCCTGCTTGCGGAGGAACCAGCTCCTGTCTCACCTAATAACCCAATCTGGTTCAACCCTACACTCCCCAATTTCCAAAATATGCCAGAAGCCCGATTGTGGGCAAAAAAAGGTTTAAAATATATACATCAATTATATGATCAAGGACAATTCAAAGATTTTTCTTTACTGAGACAGGGGCTGGGGATACCGCGAACATGGTACTTTCGATATATACAATTAAAACATGCAGCTATGGTGCAACTTGGACTTCGAGGGGTGCAGTTCCAAAATTCCGAGTTGGAAAGGGCACTTCTCCAGCCCGAGCATGTGGGCCTGATCTCCTCTTATTACAAATTACTAGGGCAAAGAGATCATGCTCGCTTGCAAGCCCTACGAGGTCAATGGACCACAGATATTCCAGATCTTACTGAAGAAAATTGGGAGGAACTTATGGATGCATATTTTATTACTGCGATCTCAGCTAGAGATCGCATGATACAATTGCGCATCTTCCACAGAATATACTACACCCCATGGCGTCTCTTTCGTATGCACAGACGCAATGATCCAATCTGTCATAAATGCAATAAAGACACGGGCACACTGCTTCACATGCTTTGGGAGTGTGAAAAGATTTGACCGTTTTGGTCGCAGGTAACGCACTTTATCGCCCATCACTTTGATCTTCCTAATATCTGCAGCCCAAAGTGGTGTGTATTGTCAATCTTTGAAGATATTCAAATAGGCACGTATCAGAAACAGTTCCTACGTTTTCTATTGTTTTATGCAAGGAAAGCGGTGGTACTGCAGTGGGTCTGTACTACACCAATACAGATAGATGCCTGGAAAAATGTTATAAATCAGGTCCTACCAATTTATAAGCTTACATATGAAGCCAGAGGTTGCCCTAATAAATTTGAGAGAATTTGGGGACAATGGAATGAAACTTCTGACACTTGTGAGGTCCTGTGTGACTGAGGTAACGGGCTTTGGGACTGGGGTGTGGAGGATGTGGAATAATTTGAAGGGGTGCGGAATGGATGCTCAGGGAATGTTCCCTATACTGCAGTGTTACGTTCTGCTCTGACGGTGTAGAGATACGTGGTAAATTCTACTTGATTTCTACAATCTTATTTGATGTTGGTAGATATTTTGCCAAAAATATGTTTTTGTACATAAGAAAAAGTGTCAGTAATTGAAAGTGACAAATGTATAATGATTTCACATATGTTCGATGCAAGACATGTATGCTGAAATACTACTTTATATTCTATAAACCTTTGTCAAAAATGTTAATATGACGTGATGAAACTGACAATAAAACACAGTTTAAAAAAAAAAGAATGAACTAATATCTATTGTCTATTGTAGCAATATACAGTCAATATCGTGCATTCTCCTGAAGAAGCGTGATAACCGCGAAACTGGTCGGGAAGCACTAATATAACGACTGTGAGCAAACAATTCCAACTGTTACCCATCATATGGGATGGTGATGTAATAAGTGCAATTTTTAACATATGTTTGTACTCAATAAATATATTTGTTTTTATATAATCAACAAGTCTGTGAGTCCATTATGGTACCATGTAAAATCCCATAGCCCCTCCCTCTCCCTTATTGGTTGAGTTGTCCTATTTTCGCATTGGGACAATTATTTCTATTATAAACAGGGATGTAGGTACCTTATCGTAGTGTAAAAAAATGATACGATGAGCTTTACACACAATTGTATGAAAGGTGGAAAACACACCTGGGGCAACACTTTATATGCTCAGTATTTTTAACATAGTTTAAATTTTGTTTGAGTTATTGTGCGGAGACCTCTACCCGATATAAATCACATAGAAAGCAAGGATTCCTTCACTTATACAGGATGGATTTACATGGTACCGCGTGGGCAGGGTTTATGACAGATATACAAACATCATGTACCCCCAGTCCTCCAAAATATTGGAGGAACTGCAGACCTATCTAGGCAAAATATTTAATTTATTAAAGCGCAAGTCGCACTTGTATTGGCACATTGATTTTTTTCAAAAATATATAGAGGAAGGTATTAATCCTCAAGGGTTAAGACTGCAAACGTTCCCTACCATTAGAGGCCCCACAGAAACATTCATGAAAGAATGGGAACAAACGTTAAACAACTGCAGTAAAACCCTGATGGATTTACTAGTACAACAATATACGAAAGATATGGATGGGCTAAATATAGAAATAGACAACTTAAATGAACAATACAAGAGCGTGTTTGAACATCCGGAGTTTGCCTCTAAATGGCAGGATATTAAAAATAAACTAGAAGCCATAAATAAGGAAATTATCGCCAAGAAACAAACCAAATTACACAGAGATAGGCTGGCATTTATGGGGGGTTACGCATATAGATGGAGTGATATAACCTATGGTCGTAATCGTAAAACTAGAAAAGTGACTCAAACAAAAGATGAATGTTCTGAATCGGACTCTTCGGTTTCCTCTATTCTCTCCCAACAGGCACGTCCAAGAGATGCGGGAGCCAAATCGGCACGTACACGAGCACAGAAGCGCACACGGAATGGAGGTAATTCTCCAAGCGATGCACAAGGCACTAAATGGTCAAACTCACCCCATATTAGTGACACAGCCTCGGGAGGGGGCAATTTAACACCCGCTCTCCAGGCAGTACTTAATCAAGGCGCACAGAGCACTATTACTTAAAAAGCAAATGCACAATCAGAGGATGCTTTTTTAGACCAACCTCCCACAACTCCAAAAAGCACGAAGCAGAGCAATCTGAAGGCATTTGTAATGCAACCACAGATACACGCACAAGCACACTAAATTCAGCTAATACACTGAATATAATCAATTTGACTCCTATACAACTCACCTCAGCACAGATTTCCATATTACAGCTAGGGTTGGGCTTCTGCCCCTCTCATCAGATCAATATTTCAGAGACAATCAAGGATCTATACATGTTCGCGCGTAACCTTACCTACAAATACATATATGACGATGAGCGTAAAAACAAAAAATTATACATCGAATTGACAGAACAAACAAAAAAATTCACAATGGAGGAATGCAGGGCTCTAAGAGACCTAATGCTGCTTTATGAAGAGAGCAACAATGAGAATAACAGCGAAAGCCAGGACGGCCAAGCTTTAGAGCAGGACAAGGTTATACCAACTACACACAGTAAAATGGCTGATTTACAGCCATTTAAATTAAAATCCACAAAGTTTCCTGACTTATCACTATGTCCAAACATATGAGCATTCTTACACCAAACTATTAGGGATCTCAAAAAGGCCCAATAGGGACCAACGGAATCAAATTTGTCACAAGAGCAACAAATTGCCTTGAGGCAACTACAGGAAAATTCAGAAATTGTGATTAAACCGTCAGACAAGGGCGGTAACATTGTGGTTATGACCCATGGATACTACCAATCCATTTGCCTATCCATTCTAAGGGACCCACAATGTTACCGCCCCATTAATTCTGACGTGGTTAAAAAATATGAGGAGGAATTCCGAGGGATATGTGTCGAGGCATATCTAGTAGGTATTATCGATAGATACTTTGGATTATTTGAACATTATAGAACACCTACATTTTATTTGATCCCAAAGATCCACAAAAACAAGAAAAAAACCCCAGGCAGACCTATTGTCTCCGGAATAGGCTCCCTAACAGAACACACCAGTAAATATGTAGACTCATTTCTAATTCCACATGTACAAAGGTTACCATCATACATTCAGGATACGTCCGACCTGCTTAGACACATCGAAGACATCCAAGCTCCGCCCGGAGCATTATTGGTGGCAGTGGATATAGAAGCCCTATACTCTAGTATCCCGCATGAACAAGGTATACGTGCTGCAGAAGTATTTTTAAATGAACAAGATACCAACACATGGCCCCTCAATTAATTTGTGATCACACTCCTTAGATTTGTCTTAGGTAGGAATTATTTCACATTTATGGAGACCTACTATTTACAAATTCAGGGCGTAGCGATGGGAACGTCTTGCGCACCATCATACGCAAACCTATATTTGGGACACTGGGAGCGGCAGCTCTTTTCAGACGATCGATTTTCAAAATGGTTGCAACAAGTCCTTTGCTGGTTCCGATATATTGATGATTTATTCATCATATGGGCGGGACCTCGCGCGGACCTCTGTAGCATGCTTAAAGCTATGAACAGTAATTCATTTAACCTAAAATTTACATACAGCATTAGCTCGCAAAAGATCTAATTTCTGGATGTAACTATAATACTTGAACCAAATGGAAGGTTGAATACCAACCTGTACCGGAAACCAAGTGCAGGAAACACACTTCTCCATGCCACAAGTGTGCACCCGAGATTCCTTAAAAACAGCATACCATATGCCCAGTACTTGAGGGTAAGGAGGAACTGTACACATGATAGAGATTTCAGGACACAGGCCCATGAACTTAAGGAACGATTACTAGCTAGAGGCTATTCAAAAATTACGCTAAGAAGGGCCTATAACAAAGTAATCAACCAAACAAGGACTTCCCTCCTATTTAAAAAGAAAGAAGATAAAAACCAAAACAAACCCTCTGTAAAAATGATAACTAAATATTCGGCCCATGAGCATCAGCTCAGGACTATCGTTAAGAAGCACTGGCACCTCGGAGGACTATACAAAAGGGAAATACGTTAAACCATATCCAGAGCTGGTGTTCAGGCGAGCTACATCATTACGAGATACCCTAGTAACAAGCCATTATGTGCCAGAGGGGGGCAAGCGGACACCCCCCTATGGGAACTATAGATGTGGGAACTGTCCTAAATGTCCCTGGATAGCAGAGGGGCCGGTGACCCATCTCCCGAGTGGACAAACGCATAGGATGTGTCAATTTGCTGACTGTACAACTAGAGGCATCGTCTATCTTATGAGGTGCCATTGTACCGCATTTTATGTAGGAAAAACTATCAGAGAATTCGGTAAACGAATTGGGGATCATATATATTATTCCGGAAATGGAAAGATTCTATCGCCAGTTACCAGGCACATTGGACTGCACCACGGGTTTGATAACTCCGTGGTGTCGTTCAGTGTGCTGGAGGTAATCCCAGAGGATCCCACATGAGGAAATTGGGATAAACGTATCCTACAAAAGGAGACTTTTTGAATAGAGCGATTAAACGCTACAGTCCCTCCAGGGTTAAATGAAGTGCATACCTATAAGCACTTCCTATAGCAAGGAAAAAGAACGGATAAATGTTTATTCGGATCTAAAGTAACAGATCTGGTAAATATTTGTTCGGATCTAGAGTAACAGATCCGGAATAGAGGTGAAATACATTCCATTGATATGGGATAGGTGGATGCAGTTTGTTATATACCCCCTATTAGCCCCACCAAGGTGGATGATATAATCACCCTGTAGCTGTGCCTAGACACAGTGAGATAAGTGACGGATATATGCTGAAAAAGGTTATTGATAAAACTTGAAGGACCCGCATAAATTCTTATTGTATACTATGTGGGACATGTTGTGGCACAGAGCTATGTGGTAAACATGTTGCTAAATAATGTTGTTATTGTCAAAATATATATGTCAGTGTTAAATTGCAATGATATATGGCTGTATATGTGTGACTACAGGCACCACTAGACCTGCCTATGTCTGAGCCAGGGTCACTTGGTACTGTGAGGTTGCTGTTCCCAGGGCGAGCATGTGATTGTCCCAACAGAGGGTTAATTGTCCTCTGTGTGCTAAGGCAAGTGGGTCTCAGTTGCTTTCTCCCACCGGCAGGAGGTCCGCAGTGTTTCACACTGAGTACCCCTGGTGTTACCACCTACATCCACTGGAGCCAATGGCGCTGTTGAGCAGCGCCGCACGGGACCCCACTGACTGCCTTCAAAGCAATGTAACACACCTGCTCGAGCAGGAGTGAGAACGTCGGGCAATCAGGCTGGGGTGACGTCATCAGCCGGCGGCCCAGCTGGAGGATGTATAAAAGGCATGGAGGCAGCCATTAGTGCTGCAGATGGCGGGGGAAAGACACAAACGGAGCGCCTAAGCAAGGTATGAAACAGTAGCTGCAAGGGGATAGATTAAGGGACCGGAAGGAACTCTTGTGTAAACGATGTGTGCTGTCATTTAGATGGATGGCTGCACACACTCTAACCAATTGAGTGTGACTGAACGGACTGAGAGTTACAGCATACCTGAAGGGTGGCTAATGCGGAAGTCTATCCAGTGAGTACAGTATTTGCCCTTATGTTAAAATATAAGTGAAGTTACTATAACCACATCCCTCTGTGTTGCTTTGCTCCCCCTGCTTTCCCCATTCTTTTTTCCCCCTTTTCCCATTTTGTATGGGAGGCAGGTGGGTTCAAGCACAACATGACGATTCATGTTGAACAGAGGTATAGACCCTATGCCATCATTCCAGATGGCTAGGTTAAATGGCGGATATTTAATTTACTTATGTCTTTATGTTATCGTTTCATCTTATCTTATTTCACTTTATATGATCTGCCATTAAAGACATAGCAGGTGCTTAGACTGAGCATATACATCTCTATTCCCTTTCAGCTAAAACCTAGAGTACTAAACTATCCAAATCTAAGCTTGAGCAAGACTTGGGTCATCTCTCTCCCTCGCTACACTTCACCTGTCCCGTCGCTCAAGGGGACGGTATCCTATGTCATTTACGCATAAAGTAAGCATAACCTTACACTTAAAGGGTATAACCATGAGAAATAACTTGTAAACTAAATTACACTAAAGGACAAATAGAATTTACTTGTTGTTTGATATAAATATCCCTCTTAAAGATAAATAAGTAAAACAATATATTACAAATCACAAACAATGATTTTAGTGTATGAAGGCGATGATAAGATATAAACATATTAATATTATTTTAATAGTACATCCTCCCATGCTCGCCCCGGGGAACATCAGACCATAGGCCTTGATGGATCGGCTTGGATACACAGGTAGGCGGTAGGATTGGTGTGGGCTACACATATACAGCGAATAGTGTTGAATAAAATAAATGAAGTAAAGATGTGATGATCATGTTAAGAATGAACTAATATCTATTGTCTATTGTAGCAATATACAGTCAATATCGTGCATTCTCCTGAAGAAGCGGGATAACCGCGAAATTGGTCGGGAAGCACTAATATAACGACTGTGAGCAAACAATTCCAACTGTTACCCATCATATAGGATGGTGATGTAATAAGTGCAATTTTTAACATATGTTTGTACTCAAAAAATATATTTGTTTTTATATAATCAACAAGTCTGTGAGTCCATTATGGTACCATGTAAAATCCCATAGCCCCTCCCTCTCCCTTATTGGTTGAGTCGTCCTATTCTCGCATGGGACAATTATTTCTATTATAAACAGGGATGTAGGTACCTTATCGTAGTGTAAAAAAATGATACACTGAGCTTTACACACAGAAGACACTAGTAAATACTGGAAAGAATAAACTCTAGATTCAGCTACAGGAGAAGAAAATGAAGATCCCATTGAAAGGAATTCTTCTGCGCAATCTGAAGAATCACTGGCTTCCCAACCCGAACACCTCAAAGAGCAATGTTTCCATTACATCAACTCTCAGCTCCAGCTCTTCTTCCCCCTTTGACCACAAACACTTTGAAGACATCTCAGACTGAGATCCATGAGGCACAGAACAACAACATGGAAGACACCACACTAATCATGTTTGATGGTGAATTTTCCTTACATATTGGTGCAGAGATAGACATTGGGTTAACAAGAATTGGTGAGTGATGGCACATCTGAAAAATCATCACATATGGCCAATTTTTCAGGTATTTGAATTTGAGGAAATAAATGGTTCATGAGATTCTATATGAATTTTGCTGTAGACAACTCCACAGTTTAAACCATTAGTGCAGAACTGCTAGTGTGACATGGCCCTAAGTGTGTAGTCATTACTCTTTGCCCTGCCATATCCACCACTGATTGTACTTCCTTACTAAAAGGCATGACATCTCCATCCAAAGCATATAGAGATATTACCCCCCTTTTTTGGAACTAAATACCTCTGTTCTCTTCTGATGTGCAGATCTCTATGTATTATTCCACTACCAAGAATGTTGTAACACACTAAACCCTTCATCCAACCTATAACCCACTGCGATCATGGCACGCGTGCATTCCATGCCTACATACTTTGTGCTGTGTCCTTCCCTTTCATCTCAGGGAGTTAGTTGAGAGGTATGCCAATGAACTTGTGCTAGCCATTGCTAGATTTGTGGGACTCTTGTTGGGTATGCTCTTAATATTTTGTGATTAAAGATTTTAAATGATTTACTGATTATTTTTAATTTGGAATTGCCAAGAAAAATTATTACATATTTAGTGCAGTAACTCATAGGAGCCATCATAGGATGGGAATTTTTTTGGTTGATTTGGATCTCTTTACATTATTATTATTGTCTTAATGACTAGGATATCCTTTTCTAGGGCTATTTTCTAATTTACACAAAACACCTATATAGCCAGTGTCTGTAATCTTATAAATGTTTAATATTTAATATATCATTAATTACTGCAGGATATTCATTCCTACAAATATGGACTCTTGATTATTGTGCATGGATACTGATTATTGTGCATGGATACTAGTGTCCCTCATTCAGACTATTTAATGGGACATTACATGAGGCCAAACGTGTTGTGGATTGCCAAACAAAAGGAGTGATGTACATTATAATGCAGTGCTTTTTTTTTCCAAGACAATTTTTATTCAAGAAAAATGAAATACAGTAAGGCTACTTTCACACTGTGGTGTTTGAAAAAACGTCTATATAACGTCTAACGCTATAGCCGCGTTTGGGCTGCGTTTTTACAGCGCTAAAAATAGCACTAGCGCTCGTACGTTTTAAAGGTGTTTTGCAAGTGTTTTTGAAGCGTTGACAGTAACTGAACACCACAACCCCCCTACATCACATTCGGTTTACTTTCTGATATTTCGTAGGGGAAGAGAGAGAGAGGATTAAAGATTATGTTTTATGAGATGCTGATGCTGTTTGTACGACTTTATTGGGAAAATATCCTTCAACAGAGACAGCAACGTCGCTATTGGGAAAATCCCATCCTCCGAACCCACAGCTCAAGAGGACAATTTGTTCTGCTTTATCAAGACTTGAGAGAGCACCCTATAAAGTTCAGAAATTACACCCGCATGAGCATCACAACATAAGTGAAACAGTCAGTCCCACCTCTCTGTACTAAAGAACAGCCCCCCCCCATTATACACCAGCATATATCAGTGTGCTACAGAACACCTCCCCATGTTATAGAGACCAGAGGGAGGTGTTATGTAGTCCTAAACTACTTTAAATCAGGGGGGTCAGAAGCAGGGACACCTCCAATCCGAGGCAGTGATTCCTACCCTAATCCCACTCCAAGTAGTCCCAAACCTCCAACCATAACCCCACTCCAAGTAGTCCCAAACCTCCAACCCAGATCCCACTCCAAGTAGTCCCAAAACCCCAACCCTAATCCCAGCCTTAGTAGTCCTAAACCCAAGCCGAGTTCCAAGTAATATTAGCCTAATATTACCCTAATCCCAATTCCCGAATCCCAATCCATAGCATATGGTAGGTGTAGCAACAGTGCATGTTAGTGAAATGCAAACTAGAGTTGAGCGAACCCGAATTATAAAGTTCAGGTTCATAACGGACTTTAGGGTGTCCGTGTCCCGAACCCGGACATTTGAGAAAAAGTCTGGGTTCGGGTATTTTTTTGCACCTTTTGAATAGCTGCAGTGCAGCCAATCAACAAGCATTTCACTCGATTGCCCTTAGAAGCCATCACAGCCATGGCTACTAATGGCATGGCTGTGATTGGCCAGTGCATCATGTGACCCAGCCTAGATATGAGCTGGAGTCACGCAGAGCTGCATGTCACATGCCCTCAGGCTAGTGTAGAGAGAGGATGCTGCCACCACTTTGAGGGAAAAAATTAGCATTATAAAATCACCTCATACTGGTATAGGGCGAGGTTCCTGCCGCTGGTGTGAGGGATAGATTAGCGTTATAAAATCATCCCATACTAGTATAGGGAGAGGTTCCTGCCGATGGTGTGAGGGACAGATTACCGTTATAAAATCATCTCATACTGGTGTAGGGAGAGGTTCCTGCCGCTGGTGTGAGGGATAGATTAGCGTTATGAAATCATCTCATACTGCTATAGAGAGAGGTTCCTGTTGCTGGTGTCAGGGACAGATTATCGTTATAAAATCATCTCATACTGGTGTAGGGAGAGGTTTCTGGCGCTGGTGTGAGGGAAAAATTAGCGTTATAAAATCACCTCATACTGGTGTAGGGAGAGGTTCCTGCCGCTGCTGTGAGGGACAGATTACCGTTTTAAAATCATCTCATACTGGTATAGAGAGAGGTTCCTGCTGCTGGTGTGAGGGACAGATTACCGTTATAAAATCATCTCATACTGGTGTAGAGAGAGGTTGCTGGTGTGAGGGACAGATTATTGTTATAAAATCATCTCACACTGGTGTAGGGAGAGGTTTCTGCCGCTGGTGTGAGGGAAAAATTAGCGTTATAAAATCACCTCATACTGGTGTAGGGAGAGGTTCCTGCGGCTGGTGTGAGGGACAGATTACCATTTTAAAATCATCTCATACTGGTATAGAGAGGTTCCTGCTGCTCGTGTGAGGGACAGATTACCGTTATAAAATCATCTCATACTAGTGTAGAGAGAGGTTCCTGCTGCTGGTGTGAGGGACAGATTACCGTTATAAAATCATCTCATATTGGTGTAGGGAGAGGTTCCTGCTGCTGCTGTGAGGGATGGATTAGCGTTATAAATTCATCTCATACTAATATAGGGAGAGGTTCCTGCTGCTGCTGGTGTGAGGGACAGATTACCGTATTAAAGTCATCTCATACTGGTGTAGGGAGAGGTTCCTGCTGCTGGTGTGAGGGACAGATTACCGTTATAAAGTCATCTCATACTGGTGTAGGGAGAGGTTCCTGCTGCTGGGGAAGGGCAGATTAGCGTTATAAAAAATAATAAAAATTTGTGCTAAATATTTGCGTCCAGAATGAGGAGAGCATCAAATAAGGGACGTGGTTGTGGTGCTGCTGGTGTTGGTGAAGCTCCTGTTGCAAGGATAGGAAGTGGTCGATCTGTGCCAGCTACACGCACAAGTGAAACACCTTCCTCAGGTGCGAGTAGCCGACAGAACCTTCAACGTTATATGGTAGGCCCGAATGCTGCTCAACAAATGGTGAGGCCAGAACAAGTACAGGCGATAGTAGATTGGGTGGCAGACAATGCCTTCAGTTACTTCACATTGTCTGCCACCCGATCCCTTGCTGAAAGCTCAGAGTTGGCACCTGAACCCATGGCCATCTGTCTTTCACCTCAGCCCCTTGTAAATCAGCCAAGCAGTCTGAGCCCCAAGGCATGCAGCAGCCTCTTATGCTCTTTGATGACCCTGCACCATCCACATAGCCATGCCCCAGAAGTGGAAGACATTGGAAGACATTGAGTGCACCAATGCCCAACCACTTCTCTTTCAGGATGAGGACATGGAAACACAACCGCAGCACGTCTCTGATGATGATGAAACTGCTGCAGCTTTCCACAGTGTGCAGACTGACAAGGAGGGCAGTGGTGAAGAGTGGGTGGAAGATGATGAGGTCCTAGACCCCACACGGAATGAAGGACATGCGAGTGACGTGTGCAGTTTGGAGGAAGAGGTGGTGGTCGCACAGAGGCACCAGCACAGCAAAAGAGGAAGCAGGTTGCAAAAGCGGAGCGACCGTCCCCTAAACAGTATGCCTGCTACTACCCACCGCACCCAGGGATCTAGCACACCAAAGGCAGCTCAAAGGAGTTCCCTGGCGTGGCAGTTCTGCAGACAATGTGCTGACGACAAGACACAAGTGGTTTGCACGCTGTGCAATCAGAGCCTGAAGCGAGGCATAAATGTTCTAAACCTGAGCACAACCTGCATGACCAGGCATCTATATGCAAAGCATGAGCTGCAGTGGAATAAGCACCTCAAAATCCAAGAAAGGTATCAGGCTCCTCCTGCTTCCTCTTCTGCTGCTGCCTCAGCCTCTACCTCTACAGTGCCTGTGTCACCTGCCACCGAGCAAACAGACGATGATGTGACAGCAACGCCACCCTGTCCACCACCGTCCCCAAGCATTTCCACATGATCCCATGGAAGCTTACAGCTGTCCATCTCCCAAACACTGGAGAGAAAGAGGAAGTACCCCCTACCCACCCACGATCCCTGGCTCTGAATGCCAGCATTTCAAAATTCTTGGCCTTTGAAATGCTGTCATTCCTCTGGTGGACACGGACAGTTTTAAAAACCTGATGGCTGTGTTTGTCCCACAGTACGTGGTTCCCAGCCGCCACTACTTTTCCAGACGAGCCACCCTTCCCTATATAAACAAGTCGGGGACAAGATCAAGTGTGCACTGCGCAACGCCATCTGTGGCAAGGTCCAAATAACCACTGATACGTGGACCAGTAAGCACAGGCAGGGACGCTATATCTCACTAACTGCACACTGGGAAAATGTAGTTGTGGGTGGGCCTGAGGCGGTTAGCAGTTTGGCAAATGTCCTTCTGCCACCGAGGATTGCAGGGCATTTCTCTTTGCCTCCTGTTGCCTCCTCCTCCGCTTCCTCCTCCTCTACCACCTCCTCATCCAATCAGCGTAACCCCTTCCCCACCAACTTCAGCACATCCAGGGGGAAACAACAGCAGGCTGTTTTAAAACTGATATGTTTGAGGGGCGTGGCTAGCCGCGGACGAGACCAGACGTATGGAGACAGAGCTCCGGTTCTTCAGAAAACAATCTGCCTGCATCCACCCTCATCCGTGGCCCTGAGACATCCACAAACTAGAGGATAAGGTAACAGACCTTCACCATCTCTTTGTGAGGAGAATTGTGGAAATCCGCCTTACTCGGCGGGTCAGTGCTTAAATCGAGGCCGCAAAGCCTTTGCGGCCTAGTCGGAACGGCCGTTCCGGTTCATATTGCGGAACTTCCCCAGCCGATTAAGAAGCATAAAGGCAGAGAGCAGACCCTATAGCTTCATATAAAACTGCATAAACCCCCGCAAACACACTCAAATATCTTTTAATTACCGGCTGGTGTTGCGGCCCAGGAGAGGCCGGGACTTTCTGCTCGCTCCGTACCCCAGGTACACGGGACACACGGAACCCAGCTCCATTATACAGCTTAATATCCAACAGAGCAAGGGGAGCACCAGGGGACAACATCTGAATTACACTACTATCCCCATCATCCTGTCTGGGTCTGAATCACAGCCAGAGCGGCCATCTTGGTACACCTAGGCCTACAGCACTGTCTCCCCATAATATCCACATCTCTTAATACAACAGCGGTTTAACTGTTTCACTGTTCTCCTCTTGCTGCCCGTTCAACTGGTGATAGATGACACAGTTCACCATGTAATGTAACCACAATCTCCACCGAGGCTGCCAGACTTCTCGCTAATACTAGAGGCTGGTACTTTCAGCACAGGCACTACACTGCAACACCATCTAGTAAAACTCATGCCGTCCAAAAAAAGAAAAGAGGGCTCAAAACCGGGAAAAATGACAGATTTCTTTCCTCACCCCAATAAACATCCGCTATTAAACAATGGCGATAACCTCCATACCCTGCAGAATCCAACAGACCAGACCAGGATTGGTCTTAAACATAAAACTGTAGACCTGTCAAAACACTTCAACGCTGAGGCCGGTCCCCTCATCTCTCCCTCATCCAGCCCAGCAAAATCCAAACAAAAAATGAGTGACCCTTCTCATAATACCTCCCTCACCAATGACTTCAATACTTCGCTGGACGACACTAGAGAATTACAGGATTCTATCTCCAATTTTCCTACTGCTGACATACCAGTCCTAGACACGACTCTGAAAGATATGTTGATGTCCCTGAGATCTACTATCCATACAGATATTATGTCCTTAGCAACACAGTTCAAATCAGAGGTTACGGAGGTCAGCAATAGAGTCTCCCACATTGAATCCAAAATGAGCTCCTTCGCGTCCACATTCAATGAGTTAGTGGATGCCCATAACGAACGGGAAGACGAGCTATGGCACATGAAAATGAAACTTGCTGACTTAGAAGATCGCTCAAGGCGTAATAATGTTAAGATCCGAGGTATCCCGGAAACAATCAAACCCACAGACTTACATAAATTCTTCAAAAATGTGCTTCGTGAAGCCCTACCGGAGGCCCCACTTGAAGATCTAATTATCGACCGGATCCATAGACTTCCCAGACCAAAACATATCCCTGACCATCTTCCAAGGGATACTCTAGCCACAATTCACTTTTTCCACACTAAAGACCGTTTCATGCGGGCTACAAGATACCGAGATAACCTTCCTGATAACTTACAAGAGCTGTCCTTCTTTAATGACTTCTCGGCGTTTACCTTACAGCAAAGAAGACAACTAGCCACGATCACGAAACCATTGAACAACCACAGCATTACCTACAGATGGCTATACCCAGCTAAGCTACTAATAACAAAAGAAGAAAAGTCATATGTGATCACAACGGTGAAGGAAGGGCTCTCTCTTTTACAGAAGTGGAACATTTTACAACACCATGAGATACCTAACAACCTGCCTCTGAACCCAGCTGCACCTCAAAGTGAAGATACAGACAACGAAGTCGAATGACTGTAAAGCATCATGGACATCTTCTCAATACTGGATCTGGCAGCCCAATGGAGGCAACCAGTCTTCCTTACTCCCTTTATACCCCCAAATTGAGTGGTCAGTTGACCACACAGATTCACACAGAATCGCTTTTTTTTACTGGATACTTTCCTCTTCTTTGGACTAACCCAACTATAGTCCAACCTTTGTTCTAATTAAGCTCGCAACATTGACTTTGCATTCTTCCTACTCTTCGGGCGAGACGGAGGATCGCACTGCAAATTAAGGTTACTTTCCTCTCCTTCCACCATCACTGCTTAATTCCAAATAACATAGATTCGGAGATCCACCTCGTTCAACATACCAGCTCTACATCTCTTGGAGCCAGTCTCTGTGTTAGCGCTTCCCTGCAGCCGACACAATGCCCTTCCGCATATCCTCTTTAAATGTCAAAGGATTAAACAGCCCTTTCAAAAGGCAAAAGGCATGGAGAGAAGCGAACAATTTAAAATGCGATATTATTTGTTTTCAGGAAACCCATTTCAACTCAAACAACACCCCAACATTCAAACATAAAAGATTTCCCCACGTCCTAATGGCAAATGCACCATGTAAGAAAAGAGGAGTGGCCATTGCATTTAGAGACTCTCTTCAACTCTCTATAATGGATAAGGTAGAAGACCCCCAAGGGAGATTCCTGATCGTTATATGTGAAATTAATCGTACTAAATACACCTTGGTCAACGTATACCTACCCAACACTAAACAAATCTCCTTTTTGAACAAACTCTGGAAGAAAATCACTCGTCTCCAACAAGGCTACATCATCATGTGTGGAGACTTCAACGCCATACCAAATAAAGACCTTGACTTCTCTGGCCATGCAAGACTTAAAAAACATAGAGTCTCTGTGGACAGATTTCTCACTACAGCAAACCTCTATGATGTCTGGAGGTGTCAACACGCTAATGAGCGAGATTTCACCTTCTTTTCAAATGTTCACCGAACGTATTCCAGAATAGATTTGTTCCTGGTGGATAGGTTTCTTTTACAGAAAATAACAGTGTCTGAAATTCATACTATAACTTGGTCTGATCATGCGCCAGTCTCCATGGTGGTGGGGGATCTTCAGGCCGAGACCAGGGCAAATAGATGGCAAAATGACACCCACATTTTTTCTCAACCTGAACACAAAAAATTATTACTGAACACTTTGGAAGAGTACTTTACAATTAATGCCCCCTCGGTCGAAGATCCCTTTACCTTATGGAATGCGCACAAAGCTTATATCAGAGGTATACTTGTTCAACTGTCTACAAAAATCAAACGGCAGGGGGAGCGGCAGCTGAGAGACCTTCTATCCTCTATTGCACAATTAGAAAAAGACAATAAATCCGCCACCTCACAAACACTTAGAGAGCAACTATTCCACAAAAGACAAGAACTCAGATCCCTGTTGACATGCCAACATGAACGAGCCATTAAGAAACTGAGGGCTGCTTCGTATGGGTATGGCAACAGAGCAGGGAAACATTTAGCGACTCAATTAAGAGCTGCAACAGTCAAACAAAAAATCGGATATATTTACAACCCTATCACGAAAGCTAAAGTTTACAACCCGTCTGATATCGCTAACGCTTTTTGCGATTACTATGAATCCCTATATAATTTGCACACAGATTCGGATACCCCACAGCCCACAAATAATACTATATCCGACTTTCTACAGTCGATTGCTCTCCCTGTTGTCACTCCTGAGGATCTCGGGAAATTAAACCAACCCTTTTCAGACCAGGAATTAGCGACAACAATTAAAAGCTTACCTAAAAATAAGTCCCCTGGCCCTGACGGGTTTTCATCTGAGTACTATCAAACCTTTTCCGAGATCTTATCTCCCTATCTGTTGAGGGTCTTTCAGACTGCGGCTTCCACTGCCAACTTTCCTCCGGAAATGCTGACTGCAACAATTGTCACTCTCCCCAAACCGGGGAAAGAGCCAAATGATCCCAAGAATTTTAGACCTATCTCTTTATTAAATGTGGATGTGAAGATTTATGCCAAGTTTTTGGCGAACCGAATAAGTAGACTGCTTCCTAATTTGATCAACCCGGACCAGGTGGGCTTTGTTTCAGGTAGGCAGGCCCCTGATGCCACGAGAAGGATGATAAATCTTTTACACTCCATGGAAGGATCGAAGAGGCCTTCTCTGCTCCTTGCTTTGGATGCAGAGAAGGCCTTTGATAGGATCCACTGGGGATACCTTAAAGAGGTTCTCCATAAATTTGCTTTACATGGCCAGATCTTCTCAGCAATTACAGCACTGTACTCCTCACCCTCAGCATTTGTATTCACAGAAGGATTATTCTCTAGAAACTTCAAAATTACTAACGGCACCAGACAGGGCTGCCCCCTATCCCCAATAATTTTCGTACTGCTCATGGAACCTTTGGCGGAGAAAATCAGAACCAACCCAAACATAAAAGGCATACCCTTTCAGGGTCATAATCACACTATTTCGTTATTCGCAGACGATGTTCTGTTGTCGGTCACAGAACCAACTATTTCTCTGCCACAGATTCATGAGACTTTGGAACAATTTAGTGAAGTAGCATATTACAAAATTAA
The DNA here is from genome assembly GCA_018402905.1 of Glandirana rugosa. Lineage (NCBI taxonomy): Eukaryota > Metazoa > Chordata > Amphibia > Anura > Ranidae > Glandirana > Glandirana rugosa. The sequence continues at coordinate 275,548 of BLSH010344831.1, read as the reverse complement.
CGCATCCAAGTCCCAAATACTGAGTATAGCTGTAAACCCCAAAATGAAATTAAATCTCTCACGGAAATACCCCTACTGCTGGCTAGACTCCCCGTTATCTTACCTAGGTGTCAAATTAACATTCCCAGTGAAGGACCTATATAAAATAAATTTTGAACCTTTGATTCCAGAGTTACAAAAGGAGATGAACAGAATAAAAACTCATTTCCTCTCATGGTTCGGAAGACTAGCCGCATACAAGATGTATCTTCTACCAAAACTTTTGTACAAATTCAGAACCCTTCCCATCCCAATACCTAACACCTTCTTCTCCACCATGCAAAAACTTTTGTTCCAATTCATCTGGAACGGTAAAAAAGCTAGGTATCCACCGGGGGGTGGTTCCGTACAGAAAAGTCGTAGGGGCCACCTATGGATCGAAAAAATGGCAAGGTCTACTTAAC
>BLSH010344831.1:244306-275095 GCA_018402905.1 Glandirana rugosa | reverse complement strand
AATACCTAAGATCTGTAATTTTTCCTGTCACCTCTAAACAAGAAGTAGGTACGGGAAAGTTCAACCTTGGTTCCAAACCCCCCTTCTAATAATTCGGTCCTAAATTCAACCAGGTTTTGGCTCCGATATATTATAAGAAAATCCAGACCCTATGCAACTTAAATCCTGGCTTAATAATCTTCCCCCCAAACCTTGGTTCCAACTTGAAAGGGCATGGATGAAGAACAAATCTCCACTGTCCTTTTTAATGTCTAGAATCCATAATGCCAAAGGAACACCTCCAGACCATCCCACAATCTTGGCCACCGTCCAGGCTTGGACATACCTTGTACACAATCTTAGTCAGACTGACTTACCCGAATTATCCGTAAATATTCCAAACCCCCTAGAAATCATTGCATGGTGTATACCTGACTTGGACCTCTCGCAGTGGAAAAACAAAGGTATAACTGACCTCCAAGATCTATACGAAGGGGATAACCTTAGATCTTTCCAAAGTTTGTCTTCTACCTATGACCTGCCTGACACTGAAAAATTTTCATATTTAAGGTTGGCCTCGCTACTGCGCCTACAAGCATTTCAAGTCTATAGAGTCACTGAGTCTATCTGGAAGTTTCTAAACTCCACAGACCCCACAGTCAAAGGCATCTCCTTGATTTATAGCACCCTATCTTCCAAATTAAAATTTTATAAACCTTCTCCCCTACATAAATGGGAAGATGAAATAGGAAGGCATTACTCCGATACACAATGGTTAGCTGCAATTAAACACAACCATAAATATTCCCGGTGTATCAATTACAGGGAACTCTCTACAATTATACTATTACGGTGGTACTACACATCTTACATTCTAGCTAAATTCTCTAAAACTAATTCGAACCTTTGCTGGAGAGGGTGTGGACAGGTCGGTTCACTATTGCACACACTCTGGTCCTGCAAACATCTTCGTAGTTTTTGGAATGCAATTTTTAAATTAATCTCTACAATTACAGGCAACTTTGTTAAACCTAATGTAGAACAAGCAATTTTAGGCATCAATATGTCCCACATTCATGTTTCCCTAAGATCACTATCCATGCATATTCTGCTGGCAGCTCGGTCGGTTATAGTGAGTAAATGGAGATCCAACGAGACACCCAATGTTAGCGAGGTCATAAGAATTGTAAATGATATCTCCCAACTAGAAAAAATTCTGGCCTACAAAGAAGGTAAAGCTGAAAAATACCACTTGGAATGGTCACTGTGGCCCCGAAAAGTTTAATATCCCTATCCTCCTAATCTCCCCCTTCTATCTTTCTTTTTCCCCTACTTCATTCTGTCTTTATTTAATCTCAATAGCAATCCTAGACCAGGATCAGACTGATGCTAAACTATTGCTTAAGTTGATGTTGTATTTGCACCAGGTTCAAAGTCCCACCTATCTGAGATGCACTCGGTGTGGGGCGGGGGGCCCCGTGCCGGCCCAGAGCCCGCAGTTTGCTCCCTACTGGGGCGGGCCTGGGGTGGCGCTGGGCCTCAAGGCCTACACCAAATAAGGGTTTCCCCCAGTGGGCTTGAAACGTCCACAAGGTCTGGAACTGTACTGCAAGAGGTTGCCGTTTACGTTTTACGTTTCTTATTCTTTGCGGTCAGGCTATCGGGCCGGTTACCTATGTTATTATAATGTTATGCTAGTGTACCTCAGGAATTGAATGGTCTTATCCTGGTATGCAATGCAATGTATATAAATACCTTAGTCGTACCTAAATACATGGTAAAAATGTTCTGACTCCTGATCAAAGCAATGTAAATGGAACACTTTTATTTTCAATAAAAATGATTACATTAGGAATTGGGCAGTGTTGCTTCGTTCCCCTGCCACAGCTTGACCCTCTATGGGGTGGTTGGGGGTGTGGAGCAACACCCATCAATACACGCTTAGTATGAATAGCATTACTATGGGTTCTCTATTCCTTGCAACTGCCTCTCAAATACAACAGGGATTTTCATACATAGGAACCTCTATGCTTTGCCCAATTGTATGTCAAAACTATGTGACAAATCTTGTTTTGTATATTTTTGCTATTTGTGCTAAAAAATTCAATAAAAACCATTGAATTAAAACTGATATGTTTGGGGGATAAACCCCACACTGCGCAGGAGCTGTGGATGGGCATTGAACAACAGACCGATGAGTGGTTGTGGCCACTGAGCCTCAAGCCCAGCCTGGTGGTGTGCGATAACGGGCGAAATCTAATAGCAGCTCTGGGCCTAGCCGGTTTGACGCACATCCCTTGCCTGGCGCATGTGCTGAATTTATTGGTGCAGAAATTTCTAAAAAACTACGCGGATATGTCAGAGCTGCTGCAGAAAGTGCTGGCCGTCTGTGCGCCCTTTTGGCGTGATCACCCTGCTGCTGCTCGCCTATCTGCGCTGCAGCGGAACTTCGGCCTTCCCACTCACTGCCTCCTATGCGACGTGCCCACAAGGTGGAACACCACCTTGCACATGCTGGAGACTGTGCGAGCAACAGCTGGCAATAGTGGAGTTTCAGCTGCAGCACGCACGGGTCAGTCGCTCTGTCGAACAGTACCACTTCACCACCAACGAGGCCTCCATGCGAGACCTGTGTACCATATTGCTGTGTTTCGAGTACTCCACCAACATGGCCAGTGCCGATGACGCTGCTCTCAGCGTTACTATCCCACTTCTATGTCTCCTTGAAAAAACACTTTGGGCGATGATGGAAGAGGATGTGGCACAGGAAGAGGGGTCATTTCCACGGTTATCAGGCCAGTCATTCACAAGTGGCTCAGAGGGTGGGTTCCTGCACCAGCATAGGCCAGGTAAAGAATTTTCAAGCCAGGGCACATTTCTGGAGGATGAGGACGAGGAGGAACCATGTTCACAGCAGGGTGGCACCTGACGCAGCTTGTGGGCATCACTGGAACGTGGCTGGGGGTATATGGAGGACACAGATGATACACCTCCCACCCACAGAGGACAGCTTGTCTTTGCCTCTGGTCAGCCTGGCACACATGAGCGACTACATTCTGCAGTGCCTGTGCAATGACAGCCGAGTTGCCCACATTGTAACTTGTGCTGATTACTGGGGGGCCACCCTGTTGGATCCCCGTTACAAGGACAATGTGCCGTCCTTAATTCCCTCACTGGAGTGTGATCGGAAGATGCGCAACTACAAGCGCATGCTAGTAGACGTGCTAGTAGACGTGCTGCTGAGGGCATTCCCAAATGACACCAGGGGCTCAGTGGAAGCACAAGGCGAAGGCAGAGACACCAAGTCCCACCTTGTCCTCTCCTTGACCCTCCAGTTGCCTAGCGGAAGTATACAGGTCCCAGCCATCCTGGATACAGGGGCCTGCAGCTGTTTTGTGGATCTCACGTTTGCCATCCAGCATCGCATTCCCCTCCGCACCAAGGACCACCAAATGGTCATCCGGTTAGCTGATGGATCGGCTATCAGATCAGGTGCCGTTACCCAGGAGACGCTTCCCCTTTCTGCCAGCAACCTAGGGGGTCATACAGAGTTCCTACTACTGGACGTCATCACTTCCCCACTGTTCCCGGTTATCCTTGGCCTTCCATGGTTCCGGTCCCACTGCCCTCTGATTGTTTGGAACACCGGGGAGGTGAAATTCCGGTCTCCATATTGCCTCAGCCACTGCCTATCGCAGCCGGCACCAGACCCCCCAGCGCTCCTCAGTATGGACTTGGATCCTGATCTTGAAACCCGTTCAATGGTTCCTGAGGTCTATAATGACTATTTAGATGTGTTTAGTAAGAAGGGGGCCGATACCTTACCTCCGCACAGGGCATATGACTGCACAATTGACCTGCTGCCAGGAGCTGAAGTCCCGTTCGGCCGGATCTTTCCCCTGTCTGAAGTGGAATTGGTGGCTCTCAAAGCCTTATTAGATGACAACTTGGGAAATGGCTTCATTCGGCCCTCCACATCACCCGCAGGAGCGGGAATATTCTTTTTGGAGAAGGACCATTCACTCCGGCCTTGTATCGATTACCGGGACCTCAACAAGGTCACTATAAAGAACCGGTACCCGCTGCCCCTAGTTCCAGAGGCTTGGCTCGGCCAAGGTGTTCACCAAACTAGATCTCCGCGGAGCCTACAATTTGATACATATACAGGAGGGGGACGAGTGGAAGACGGCCTTTCGTACTCGCTTTGGCCATTTTGAGTACCTTGTTATGCCATTCGGGCTCTGCAACGTCCCTGCAACATTTCAGCATCTGATTAATGATGTTTTCAGAGACTTTCTGGACTTGTTTGTGGTCGTTTATCTTGACGATATCCTTGTCTTCTCCCCCTCCCTAGAGGAACACCGCCGGCATGTTAAAAGTGTGCTAGGCCGCCTAAGGGAACACGGGCTATACGCTAAAGCGGAAAAGTGTGCCTTCGAATGTACGGACATTTCTTTTTTAGGCTTCCACATTTCAACGAAAGGCACCACCATGGATCCACAAAAAGTGGCCTCCATCATCGATTGGCTAGCGCCGGTGGATAAGAAAGCAGTACAGCGCTTTGTAGGCTTTGCCAATTTTTATAGGAAATTTATCCAAGGATTTTCAGCAGTAATTGCTCCTATAACACAGCTTACGAAGCAGAATGTCCGCTTTACATAGTCCAAGGAGGCACAGGCAGCCTTCCAGCATCTGAAGAAGCTGTTTACCTCTGCTCCCGTTCTCAAGCACCCCGATCCGGCACTACCCTACATCCTAGAGGTGGACGCTTCAGAGACCGCAGTCGCAGCGGTCTTGTCCCAGAGGCAGGGCCCAAAGGCTCTACTCCACCCCATCGCCTTTTTCTCTCGGAAGCTTACCTCGCCCGAGAGGAACTATGATGTTGGGGACAGAGAATTGCTGGCGATCAAGTCCGCCTTAGAAGAGTGGCGGTATCTTCTCGAAGGTGCGGCACACCCCATCTTGGTCTTTACCGTTCACAAAAATTTAGAGTACCTGCGTACGGCTAAGAGGCTCAGACCCCGTCAGGCCCGATGGGCCTTGTTTTTCACCCGTTTCCAGCTGCACATAACTTATAGGATCCAAGAATGTGAAGCCGGACGCGCTGTCCCGAATGTTTCTTGATCCTGTGGAAACCCCTCCTCCTGATACCATCCTCCCAGCTTCTTACTGGTCCAGGAGGACCTCTTAACACAAATTAGACGGGCTCTGGCTGGTTCTTCTTTACCTAGAGACTTAAATCTGTCTATCAAGGACGGGCTTGTGTGTTTGGGTACTCAGATCTTTGTATCTGAGGAGTTCCGCCTCGATACCTTAGGACTTTGTCACGACAGCAAGCTGGCGGGGCATTTTGGAAGTCCCAAGACCATGGAGTTTTTAGGGCGCACCTTCTGGCGGCCCCGTATGAACGAGGACTGTAAAAAATATGTAAGTGCATGCCCTGTCTGTGCCCGGAACAAAACAGAGAGAACCAAGGCCTGGGGGTTGCTGAACCCATTGCCTATCCCAGACCGTCCTTGGTCACACATCTCCATGGACTTTATTGTCGAGCTGCCTACATCTGCGGGATTCAACACCATTTTTGTAGTGGTAGACCATCTTACTAAGATGGCACACTTCATCCCCATGCAAGGTACTCCATCTGCCTTGGAGACGGCCAAGACTTTCATTAAAGAGATTGTGCGGCTGCACGGGGTTCCTAACAACATTGTTTCGGATCGGGGAGTACAATTTACCTCCAGAGTGTGGAGGTCTCTGTGTTCCATCTTAGGGATAGGTCTGGCTTTCTCTTCGGCTTATCACCCCCAGTCAAACGGCCAGACAGAGAGGACCAACCAGACCCTCGAGCAGTACCTTCGCTGCTACTCCTCGTACTCCCAGGACAATTGGGTCTCCTTGCTGCCAGTTGCTGAGTTTGCCTACAACAATACAATCCATTCTGCAACCAAGCAATCTCTGTTTTGGGCGAATCTCGGCTACCACCCCACATTCCTGCCCGGTGTTCTAACCAAGAGTCCCATGCCTGTTGTGCAGGAGGTCGCACAATTCCTAGAAAGAAACAACCGCCTTCTGCGGGAGACTCTCGCACAAACCCAGCAGCGGAATAAGAGAACTTTTGACAGAGGGAGACGAGGAGAGTTGAGCCTGCAACCGGGCGATAGGGTCTGGTTGGCCACCAAAAATTTGAGGCTATCATGCCCGTCTAAGAAATTAGGCCCTAGATACATCGGGCCCTTGCCAGTCAAACGGAGGATCAACAACGTGGCTTATGAGCTGGACCTTCCTCCTTCACTTAAGGTGCATCCAGTATTCCATGTGAATCTGCTCAAACCGGTGACTAAGGATCCCTTCCCGGGGCGGAAAGCAGGCCCACCAGAACCAGTCCTGGTGGATGGAGAGGAGGAGTTCGAGGTGGAGACCATCCTTGACTGCAGAAGGAGAGCTGGTGTTACGCAGTTCCTGGTGAAGTGGAGAGGTTATGGGCCTGAAGAAAGTTCTTGGGAGCAAGAGAGCAACCTGCACGCCCAAGAACTCGTTAAGACTTTTTGGAGGAACAATCCGGCCAAGAGAGCCCGGTTGGGCATCCGGAGGCTGCCCCTTGGGGGGGGGCAATGTTAGGAAAAATGCCTCTTGTGTTTCCGCGGTGGTGCGCGTGCACCCGCGTGCGCACGTGCCGGAAACGACGCTTGGTGGCTCTATTTAAGTCAGCAGAGCCTGCTGGCCAGTGCTGTCCGCTCTACAGCGTTTGGGTGCTGTGACCCCGGCTTTACCCTGAGAGACTTCCTGCACCTGTGACCCCGGCTTCCTGTTTGACCTGTCTGCTTGCTGCCTGCCCCGACCTTCTGACTGCCTCTGGCTACGCCTCTGCCTGATCCTCTGAACCTTTTATTGCCCGCACGTTGCCGATCCTGCCTGTACCCGACTATCCACTTGCCCGAACCACCTGTACCGCACTGCCAGCCTGTTACCGACCCGGCCTGTATCACCGACCATCCACCTGCACGAGCTTCAGCGGACCATCACCTGTCATCTGTGACCTAGTCCAGCCCTCGTGTCCCCCTGTGCTCCAGAGTTCCCTGTCTCCACTACCAGGGACTCATGAACCAGGGCCGCAAGGGAGGTTGCCCCCGCATAAGTCAGACTCAACCAACAGGTACGTGACACTACCCCAATTAGGAAAAAAAACAAACAACAGTGTTGGCTACCTCCTTCTCCTCCTCCACCGCCACTTCCACCACCTACATCGCCACGGTCACCGCCTCCTCAACCTGCTACTCCACATCCTCCTCCTCCTTCATTTTTTTATGTGATTTTAAGTTATTCTCCTATCCACATTTGTTTGCAGGGCACTTGTCCTACCCTTACCCCCATTTTGCTTCCTTTTGCAGCCCTCTAGCCCTTTCCAGGACTTTTTTAGAGCCATTTTTGTGCCCAAAAGTTCAGGTCACCATTGATTTCAATGGGGTTCGGGGTCAAGTTCAGGGCAGAACTTGAACTTTTTCGCGAAGTTCCGCCGAACCCGAACATCCAGGTGTCCGCTCAACTCTAGTGCTAACAGTTGACCTATTTACTTCCCCAGATTTGGCTTTCTACTCAACATTTTGATGCCTGAATTATTGAGACAGGATACCAACTGCAGGGTTGCTATACCACCATGTGAACATTTGCTAATAATGCTACGGTAAGTGTATAGGATGTATTTATGTGACCACACAGAAACAACATTTCAATCAGCAAAATTTGTATTAATGCATTAAACACGTGCAAACATTATCAAAACATAAATGCACTATGTGCATTAGAACTCAAAAGATTCATAGAACCAACTTTTTAGCATTCAAAAATTCTATGCATAACATTTATGAACAGAACTGCACAACATGAGCAAACATTCTAAAAACCTAAATGCACAATGTGCATATACCATCCAAACATAAGTTATACTTTTAAGTTGGGATAGTAGGAAGAGGGAAGATGTGGCTCCTCTAGAGGGGTAGGTTGCATATGAATATGTTACGATTGCCCTCCATGGAATCAGATTTTGGACTGTGGATTGGGGAATATAATAATTGTGGGGCATGGCAACAAATGATGTCCTTAAAGTAGGTGGGTATTGGGTTGGTCTATGGTCATAGGTGTTACTCGGGACCATATTGGAGGTTTCATAGCGCCCATGAGTATTACTTGTACTGGGCACCTTATGTTGTAGTTGACCTGGAGGAGGGTGTTCCTGGTATTTTTTTACTAGACGCATCTTTTCTATGCGAAGGGCGTATTGGTACACCTCATGAACCTCTTCCATTTGCGGTCCTAAACTTCTTGCAAAGGAGCAAATTTCACTTGCTGTTTTTCATTAAACAATTTTTTACGACAGCCAAGAATTCCCTGGTTTGTCTGGGATTATTATTTTTTCTGCGGCGATCTTGTCTTCTGGGCATAGGGGCTTCGGACTCTTCATGTTCTGCTTCTGCCACCGTATCCTCGCCAATATTATCGGTCTCTGCGGGTTCGTTATCCTCATAAGATTCAGAGTCTATATTACTGTCAGTAATTTTAAAATAAAATTATACTGATGTATCCAAAGAAGTTGTTATATTTTGTAGTCCTGTAAGATCAAAATACACACTTAGAATTTTCAATAGATTTTAATATGTTAATATACTTACGGTCTCATATCCAGTACAGGCTTCAGGAACATAAGATCCTGGTAATGACAGTAAACCCGTCCAGTCCTTCTCACTGAGCCGCTTTGTATTTTAAGTAGTTTTTTATGTTCTCGAATTGTTTTCCAACGAGTCTTCAATAATTTTACTGCAAAAATATAGATATCTTGCCACTGGAAATACCTACACATCAATGCAATACAAGTTACGAACAGGAAACTCAACAATTAGTTAAATTGTGAAGCAAAATTTGGATAGTTTCTTGCAGCTAATCACCTAGAATTGGTGGAAAACAAACTATTACCTGGGACTGAAAATCAAGATATGCCTTTTGTGTTTGTGGCTGAGGAGGCATTTGCCATCAATGAGCATTTAATGAAGCCCTACTCCAATAGGAATCTGGTAATGGGTCGTCCCTGACTGAAAATGTAAGCAATTGGATTGATCAATTCCTCCGCCCTTATGTCAAGAACCTGCCCAGTTTTGTACAAGACACATTGCACCTATTACAGAACATTGAGGGTCCTCATGTCCCACCATCAGCCTCTCTGGTAGCGACTGACGTAGAGGCTCTCTACAGTTCCATACCCGATGACAAAGGGTTGATTTGCATACATTGTTTAACACAAAACAGTAGATTTGACGTAAACATATTTAGGTTTGTCTTAGAAGCGCTTGACTTCATACTCAATCACAATTTTTTGTCTTCAATGGTTCCCACTTCCTCCAGGTGCAGGGCGTAGAGATGGGCATAGGCTTTGCCCCATCCTACGCCAACTTGTACCTGGGGGAGTGGGAACGTACGATTCGACAGACGGAGGAAATGGCTCCATTTATGTCCAAGGCCCTACTATCGTATCGATACATTGATGTTATCTTTATGGTTTGGGACGGGCCTTCGCATGATCTGGATTTTAATTATGTCTGTATCATATATTCAAAAACTTTCATGCTTTTTATGGAATACAAATAAAGAATTACTGTTTTTCTTTTTCTTTCTTGACTCAATCCTCTTGCACCGCATAATCCCACCAGGGAACTCTGTTCGGTATAGTTCACTCAATTTAATTTTGGGATGAGGTGCCTCTCAGAATACTAGCTATCTAGCAACCTAATTGCCAAGGGAACAATTTGATATTCAACCCAATTCAGTGTTTAAATACACAATCTGTTCCCTACCCATTATTGCCTCCCTTGGCCCTTTACACTTATATAATTGTGCGCAGCTGGTGAATTGATTCTGTGGTAATTTGAAGTTTGTATATCCTTATTTAGTTATTATTCAATCCTACCTCCTATTGGGTATTATAAGAATTGTTATACAGCCCCTATATTCCACCATTTCTGTCCCCCATCATCATGGCTACCTTTTGTGGAGAGGCCTGGGAGGGTCTCATGACAAGAGTAGAGGAAACTCAAAATAGTTCAGATATTTCAGATGTTGACTTAGACAAAGCTTTTAAAAGATTGCAACGTATATTGGAGAAAAAGGTTAGGGTTTTCTGGCATAAAAAAAGTTTTTGAAAAATACAGAGAAAACAAAATTATACCATGGGGTTTAAGAATTCAATTTTTTCCTAATCTACATAAGGTAGACAACTCCCTTAAATCTATTTGGGAACATAATTTGCAAACTTGTTCCTTGGAAATGCTCTAGATCTTATGTGAGCAATATGATCATGAGATTGCGAGCATTGACCAACAAATTATCAAGTGGTATAGTGAGTTTCAAGCTATACGCACAAATACCAGATTTGTTAAAAGAGAAGATAACATCAAGGGCATATATTTCAATATGCTCCCTGATTCTATCAAAAGCAAGGAAAATACATTTGCTAGAGATCTACATTCCCATGAAAATGGTTATGCCTACAAATGGAATTCTTCCACCAATTCCAGACCTTTTAGAAAATCTACTTTTCCGTCTACTATGACAAATACTGAGGTTACTTCTAATCTCTCTTACTCTACTTCCTCTCTATCATCTAGTCAATCGACTATATACCATGACCTATCAGAGAATAGATTTCCGAAGCGAAGCAAAGGCTACTCAGATCAACAATACACGGAATCACTACAGCACTTGAGTACTACTTTTATTTGATGCTCACACATGGGGCGTCCTTCACCTGCACGGCCTAAGGCCACCACTCGCGGTACGCCCAATATTGCACCCGGCACTTTGTCGCACAGTCCCCAACTCACATTGACTATTATGCCCATCACTGTTTCAGCATCAATAGGTAAATTGTCCCGCGCACACTCAAGTAGGTAATGTAGAGAAGAAATGTATTTTGGCAGTACGCACAACAAACAGATCAGTTTGTAAAAGTCTAATATGTTTTTAAATAATTTTGGCGCTCCCATATATTGATACCTGAGTCCAATGGTTTAGCCAATCGCAAAAAGATACAACAGGTGTAATCACACCAGCAGCACCAAAGTATGTATCCTTATAGTTAATTATTTTAACGATGTACTGTATTCGTAATGTGAAATAAAGTCCTCCTGGTAAGGAAGGGGTATACGCTTACCACATCCAAGAAGGATAGGGCAGAAACAGAATCACAATCCAGGGGTCACTCTCCACGGTCAGTCAGCATATCCTCCATGAGGGTTCCTCTCTGCGTGTGTTACCACTGTCACCCGGATCAGGATCGCTCCAATAGGGGAAAAGAGCTAACCGACTGTGCTCCAGACATCCGCATATGTAGTGGGAAAAAGGAGGAGACCCACCATAACGTGACACCGTTTTGAAGAATTTATTGTAAAAATAGTTCCAAACACTTACTTGGAACATATAGTAAAAGAGCTCTAAGAATAAAAATGCTAATGACAGAAGGGAAACCAGAACCAACGCGTTTTGATGCCACAGTCATCATCTGGGGTGTTTCCCCCTCCTGTCACTACCCCTATATATAGCCATCTGAATAAATTACAGAGAATGCCCCCTAGAGGGTTAGAAACGGAAGTTCTGTCTGTGCTGCAAAATGGCGTCAATGGTGTGCGTTCCACGCCTCTGTTTCATCATTATAGTGAAACAGGAAATTACATCATCAGTAGAGTTGTGATTAAAACAAAAAAGATCAAAACCCAGTCACTCCCGGTGTAAGTGACAAGTAGAGGTAATGTGTCCATATACATGAGTGTGCCACTGAATGTTAGATTAAATGTCCTTGATATACTTAATTAGTGGCCAGAACTTCCGGCTGCGCCATGCCTCCCTCTGATAGGGTGCACGTAGTATATGATTGAAGGGTGGATTTGACGCGGACAGCCCGCGTCGTGACGTGATGCATCACATGACCGAACATGTCACGGTCACGTGACGCATCACGTAACCAAAACAATGTGACGGGCCCTAGTAAAAATATGTATATGACTAGTGGTCAGGCGGCATGACGTCACGCATAGGCCACGTGACCATAAACGCATCCGTGGCTGTACGCAAAGGTGTTACTCAAAGGGTGCCTTTAAATTAGAAAGTGAAATCTCGTGACTTCATGTTATACAATGATCCAAAATATAAAATGTGTCATATTAAATCAATTTAGATAGTGAGTGTGAAAAGATTAGATATTGCTTTTGAATTATTAGATAAAATTATGAAAGTCCCAGTCTTAATATTTCTGTACACCGCAGAAAAGGGGACACGAATGTAATATTAGACCGACAAGTTTGAATTATAATAAAAAAGTGTTGTAAACGATAAACTATAAGAAAGAGATAATGTGTGTACTTTTTATAGCACGATAATCTGACTTGCGTCGTACAATAAATATAAAATCGGAAAATATTAAAAACACAGATGAAAGCTTAAAAAAGAATTAATAACATGTATTAAAACATAAATGAGAAGCGAACGTTGTTATGTAAAGTTTAACTAGAATGTATTATTAGACTGGGACATATATATCCAACACCTGTTATCAATATACTCACACACATTAGGATTTATTAATAAAGGCGTTGATGTCCGCGTCGAATCCACCCTTCATTCATATACTACGTGCACCCTATCAGAGGGAGGCATGGCGCAGCTGGAAGTTCCGGCCAATAATTAAGTATATCAAGGACATATTAATCTAACATTCAGTGGCACACTCATGTATATGGACACATTACCTCCACTTGTCACATACACCGGGAGCGACTGGGTTTTGATCTTTTTTGTTTTAATCACAACTCTACTGATGACGTCGTTTCCTGTTTCACTATAATGATGAAACAGAGGCATGGAACGCACGCCATTTTGCAGCACAAACGGAACTTCCATTTCTAACCCCTAGAGGGCATTCTCTGTAATTTATTCAGATGGCTATATATATAGGGGTAGTGACAGGAGGGGGAAACACCCCAGATGATGACCGTGGCGTTGAAACGCGTTGGGTCTGGTTTCCCTTCTGTCACTAGCGTTTTTATTCTTAGAGCTCTTTTACTATTTGTCCCAAGTAAGTGTTTGGAACTATTTTTACAATAAATTCTTCAAAACGGTGTCACGCTATGGTGGGTCTCCTCCTTTTTCCCACTACATATACGGATGTCTGGAGCACAGTCGGTTAGCTCTTTTCCCCTATTGGAGCAATCCTGATCCGGGTGACAGTGGTAACATACGCAGAGAGGAACCTTCACGGAGGATATGCTGACTGGACCGTGGAGAGTGACCCCTGGATTCTGATTCCGTTTCTGCCCTATCCTTCTTGGATCTGGTAAGCGTATACCCCTTCCTTACCAGGAGGACTTTATTTCACATTACGAATACAGTACATCGTTAACATAATTAACTATAAGGATACATACTTTGGTGCTGTTGGTGTGATTACACCTGTTGTATCCCTTTGCGATTGGTTACACCATTGGACTCATGTTTTTAAATAATTTTGGCGCTGCCATATATTGATACCTATTAGACTGTTTCAGCATCTGCTGCCCCTATGAGCACTACTCCAAAGATAAGTGATATTATCACTATGGACACATCATCCACTAGTTCACTGAACACTAATACCAAAGTGGAACCAATTTTTTTACCCAAGAATGTAGACCCCCAACATAAATCCCATCTCAATGAACACTCCCTTACAGGGAGTATAACTCATACTGAACTAGAAATAATAAATCTTTCTCAATATGAACTGTCCTCAGCGGAGTCCGAAGTCCTCAAGTTAGGGATAACCTTTTGCCCCGATACCATGACTGATACTTTTCTCCTTATAAAAGAAATCCATTTGTTTGCAAGAAAACTTACCTACAAAGCTATGTACAATCAATCTACTGCTGGTATTCCTGCAAGTGAACATTTAACCCAAGTGGAGATGGATGAACTTCAGACCCAGTCTGACCTGATGGAATTGTGGGAGCAAGGCCATATTGAGGATGACTCGGTGTGGCCAGTAGCCCCAACATCCATCTCTATAATTGGGGTTCAATTTCCTCCACCATGTTCATTTAAAAGTAAATCGACTGTCTTTCCCTTGCTTAACATGAACCCAAATATATGGGCGTTTGTTGATCAAACTACAAAAGAAATAGAGAGAATGAATAGAAAGACTCCCCGTCCGCTAAATTTATCAAAAGCTCAAAGAATAGCGATTAAATCATTACAACAAAACACTAATATCACAATTAAAATGGCTGACAAGGGAGGAAACATTGTCATAATGGACACAAAGGATTATGAATTGATGTGCAAGAATATTTAGCAAAATAAAGAATGGTACCGCCCTATCTCTAAAACAGTGATTACCAATTTTGAATTAGAATATCAGAACATTATATTGAAAGCCTTGCACAAGGGGATCATTAACAAAGATACATGGTCATTCTTTTTTTTTTCACTCTTTATTTCAAGTATTACATTAACATGTATTAACATTTACATACGTCTTCATTATTTATTCTTAATATTACCTATTATCATATACTTTTTCACATTTAACCATTCAATCCACTCTCTCTCTCTTTCTCTGGTCACTATTACAGTAGTTCTTAAATATGGTTTATACCTATTGTCAAATTAGAATTATTCCACTTTTCCCAGATTTTCCCATATTTTTGCATGTTACCCTTGTTTTCATACATAATTTTTTCATATGGTATAACCAGGTTAACAGCTTTTATCCACTGAGTCATTGTTGGTGGTATTGGCTGAATCCATCTTTCAACTATTTGCTTTCTTGCAAGGAATAGTACTTTTTTTTACTAATGTCTTAGTATGCCTTGGCCATCTATTCCCCTCCACCATTCCCAATAAACACACTTCTAACGTGTCTGATACAGGGCACGTAATAATTTTTGCCAGTCTACCAGTAACCTGGCACCAGTATCTCCTTATTTTATCACAAGCCCAGTATCTCCTTATTTTATCACAAGCCCACATCAGGTGGAGGAAGTCGGCTCCCCCCTGACCACATCGTGTACAATTTGGTGCCTGTATTTGCCCCATTCTATATAGCTTAACTGGACTTAATACAGTTAAATATTATACATCAAACTTATCTATTTTATTATTAGTTGCTGGTGATACGGTCAGGTGTGAAGAGCAGACCTCCCCCCACTCCCGATCTGTCATATCCGGGATAGCTTCCTGCCATTTACCTTGTGCTCTGACCGGTTCTGTCCCTATCTTACTCTGCAATAGATGTGTATATAGTTTGGCTATTAACCCCTTCGGGCCTTGTGATTTCAGTATTCCTGTGAGGGGGTATTTAGATATTTTTGGTCCTTCTCTTCCAAATTGTGCCTGTAGTGCGTGTCGAAGTTGCAAATACTTATATATCTGTTTACTGGGGAGATTGTATTGTTCACCTAATTTCTCATATGTTATTATTATGTTTTTATCATATATTTGACCTATTGTGTTTATCCTTTTTTCTTTCCATATTTTGCCATCTTCAAAAGTTCTTAAATGTTCAAATTCTGGGTTATTCCACAATGCAGCTTCCGGGGGAACATCTGAAAAACCCGTCACTTTTTTTGCCTCCCTCCAAACTGATCTGGCTAGAACCAAGAGGGGAATTTTAATTCCAATTCTCCTTAGTTCGTGCGCTTCCAACCCCACCAAGAGATCTTCCACCTGCATCTTACTTAATAAGTACTGTTCCACCCCCACTTCTTGATCTTGTAATACCCATGTTCTTAGGTTTTTCAACTGCCCAGCTAAATAATACAAGTATAGGTCTGGTACTGCCAATCCTGCTGCCGTTTTTGGGCGTTGCAATATTGTTAACTTCATTTTACTTCTAGCTTTTGCCCATATAAATTTAGATAGTTGTGAATTCAGTTCTCTAAATATATATTTAGGTATCCTAAATATTTCCAGGGTATGGGAAAAAATATAGACATTTGGGCAGTATCACTGTTTTGATTAAATTTATTCTGTCTGACATTGCCAGCGGCAATTCACTCCATATTTTAACTTTGTTTTTTACATACTCCACCAAGGCATATACATTCTCTACTAGGGCTTCCTCAGCTTTCATTGTGATGTTTATCCCAAGGTATTTAAATGTTTCTACTATTTTTAGCGGTATCTCAGGCCAGTTCTGCATTTTCAGTCCAAATGGCATCAGTGCAGATTTCTGCCAATTTATTTTAAGCCCAGAGTATTTCCCAAATATGTCTATTATCTTTATAGCCTCCCCTAGGGATATCTGTCCTTCTCCTAAATACAATATAATATCTTCGGCGTATAGACCTATACACTCTACCCTCTCTCCCAGCTTAATGCCCTTGTATTTTTTTGATTGTCTAAACCTATTTGCCAGTGCTTCAATTGCCAAGGCAAATAGCTGGGGGGATAGTGGGCTTCCCTGTCTCGTTCCCCTTTGTAATTTAATTGTGGGGGATAATAACCCATTCACCAACAAGTTTGAACTTGGTTGTTATGTTATAATATTTTAACCCATTTTCTAAATTTCTCCCCATATCCACTTCTTTTTAAAACCACCTGTAAGAAATTCCATTCTATGGAGTCAAATGCCTTGGCCGTATGCAGAGTGGCCAAGGCACTCTCCTCCGGAACAAAATCCCTCAGCTGTATTATCAACTGGGCACGCCTTATATTATTTGTTGTTGACTTCCCTGGCATAAACCCTGATTGGTCATCATTCACTACAGATAGAATTACTATATTTAGTCTTCCTGCTAGTACTTTTGCTGGTATTTTATAGTCAAGGTTAAGAAGTGAAATTTGTCTATATGACGCGCAGTCCTGTTTGTCTTTGTCTGGTTTTGGTATTAATGTCACTATTGCTTCGTACGTCGAAGGAGACATTTCTTCACTCAAGAACATTTCTCTATATACTTTGACCAATACTGGAGCTATAATCTCTATATATCGTTGGTACACCTCCAATGGTATACCATCCGGGCCTGGAGATTTACCTTTCCCTAGCGAGAGTATAGCTCTCCGTACTTCTTGTTCTTCTATTTCCTTCTCCATCATCTCTTCCTGCTCTACTGTTAATTTAAGAAATTCTAAATCTTCCAGGTATTCCTCTATCTCTCTTGTTGTACTATCTAATGTTGAGGTATACATTTCAACATAATATCTATGAAAACTTTCCAATATCTCATCTAGTGTTCCCACTACTTCCCCTTGTTCATTCCTCACCTTTAGTATAGTTGTTGACGGTGTTTGTTGTTTCACTGAAAAATTCAGCATCTTCATAATCTTCATAACCTGACCCCCCTGCTCAAATCTTTGCTGTTTTAAATAAAAGTTTTACGCTTCGCATTGACTATCGCTAAATTTTTATATTGCCTCGTTAAATCCTTCCATTTGATCCGCTTTTCATTTGAGGGGTCATTTATATACTCTGTCTCCACTTTAACTCATTTATCTTCTAGTTCCTCTTCCTCTTGCCTGTTGGAGTGTTTTACATATGAAATTGTTGATTTTAATACCCCTCTCAGATATGCTTTAAAGGTGGGTGTCCCATAGGACCCCATCCATCCTCCTGTTCTCATGTGCTTCCCAGAACACTTGTATCTGATCCGGAATCCTGTCATTCATGCCTATCTGATTCAACCAGTAAGGTTGAATCCTATTTCTTGGCCGATTACCCCTTGGACACAAAGTTAGTTCAATCTTCAATGGCGAGTGATCAGACACACCTCTGGGCATATATTCCACTGAATGCACCAGTGGGAGTGTCTTCTCATTCCCCATCGCCAGGTCTATCCTAGACATGCTCCCCCCTCCCAGGACAGACCATGAATATATTCTATCCTTCGGGTTTCTGATTCTCCATAAATCACTCCATCCTGCTTCCTTTGTGAATTTCTCCAAAGTGTTAGATCCTACTATACTGCTCTGTAAGGCCTTCCCATATCTATCCAGCCTTGGATTCAGCCACATATTAAAATCTCCCATACAGATAACATAAGCTTCTGGGTACTCCATCATGAACAATAATGCTTCTTTTAATACTCCTAATGTAGCAGGTGGCGGGTTATATATCCCTACATGGTCATTCTTAAATAAAAAAAGAACCTAGATTACCAACCTTCTATGCTTTACCCAAAGTGCACAAATCTCTTACTAGACCCCCAGGTCGTCCTATTATTTCTGGTTGCGCGGGTATGACTGAAAATGCTAGTCTACTCGTGGATAATTATCTTAGGCCCCATGTTACGGCCCTGTTCTCCTATGTACAGGATACCATCGATCTCCTAAGGATGGTTGATGGCATCAATTTACCTACTAATGTATGGCTCATTGCTCTTGATATCGAAAGTCTCTATAACTCCATTCCCCACTCAAAGGGGCTTGAGGTTATAGAGAGACATCTTGGCGAAAGAGGCCCGTTGGTGGAAGAATATAACAAATTTGTACTTGGTCTCCTCAGGTTTATCCTGACCAGGAACGTCTTTTCGGCTCCTACCACTACCTCCAGGTGCAGGGGGTGGCGATGGGGATGCGATGTGCCCCATTCTATGCCAACTTTTACCTGGGAGGTGGGAGTGAGAACTTTTTGCGAATGAGGATCTATCTCCCCTTTTGGCGCATGTAGTGTCATGGTACCGATATATTGATGACATTTTAATCTTTTGGACAGGTACCAAACAGGAATTCTTGCAATTTTTGAACAAATTTCAGTCAATGACTTCAATCTGAGATTTACTTTTCAAAATAAGTAATAAAAATCAGTTTCTTGGATATCCAATTGTCAATTGACAAAGATGGATATTTATCCTCATCTTTATCCATGCCAACAGTGCCCATACTAAACCGCTCATCCAGAATATCCCGTATAGTCAATATTTACGCGTTAAATGAAATTGTAGTAGACAAAAAGACTTTGACATAGCAGCTAGGGAGCTCTATAACAGACTCAAACAACGTGGATATAGCCACTCATGTTTGAAAAAAGCATATAATAGGGTTAAAGACAAGGATAGACGATCTATGATCTTTCACAAAAAAGAGAAGGTAACAAATCAACCGGTGAGACTGATAACGCAATATTCTGCCCAACATCTGAAAATCAAGAATATTATAAAAAGACACTGGCCATTACTCACCACAGAAACTGTGGTTAGCAAACACATTGGACAATACCCACAGATTACATATAGACGGGCGCCGTCACTTTGTGACAAATTAGTAAAAAGTAATTTCAATCCTACCCCCACAATCAAGACGGCAGAACCAGGCACTCTTTCATGTGGACACTGCGATATGTGTCCCTATTTAGTCAACTGCCCTACAGCACAGCTACCAAATGGAACAATACATGGTCTCCAGCACAAAGTTACATGTGATACTGTTGGGGTTGTATATTTAGCCACCTGCCTAAGCGGGGGTTTTTATGTCGGAAAGACTAAATGAGCTTTTCGGGTTAGAATTGGCGATCATATAAAACCTATACTAAAACAACGAATGCCTACGGCCATAGCTAGGCATGTTGGGAGTTATCATAATTTCGATTTAAACTATATAAAATTTGTGGCTCTTTACTTTCTGCTTAACGACTCGACGGATATTTCCCTGGGGTCCCTGTGGGAGGGACACAAAGCAGTCATGAGGGGCAGATTAATTCAGCTAGGCTCCCAACTTAAAAAGGAGCGGATGACTGGAATCACTAGGCTTGAAGGGGAATTTCTGCACCTTAGCAAGATACATAAGCATCAACCCACTAAAGAATCTCTCGCCAACCTTCACAGAGTCAAACTAGAACTCAACCTGAAATTAACCACTACAGCTGAAAAGTATGTCAAGTGGTCCCTAGTGAAGCTATACTGCACTAAAGATCAAATTGGCACCAACCTAGCATCAAAACTCTCACCCAAATATAGGGCAGACACCCCCAAAATCAAATCATGGGAGGGTTCAGTTACCCAAAATCCCCTAAAAATTATTGAAACTTTCAGGAAGTTTTACTCAAAATTATATGACTCTGACACAACCATCCCCTTTCAACAATCCAAGGCCCTCCTCGACAATATCCCCCTGCCGCCTCTTAATAACCAGCACAAATCATTGTTAGAGGATCCTATTACGGAGGATGAGATTGTAAAAGTAATCAAAAACCTTAAGACCAAATCCTCACCTGGCCCAGATGGGTTCCCCAACCTGTATTATCAAAAATGTAGCCAATCCTTAGCCCCTTACCTATCTAGATACTTCAATTCCTTAAGAAAAGGCCAGGGGATGGATCCGGCATCCAACCTGGCACTTATTTCAGTGATTCCGAAGCCAGACGAGGACCACTCTGATGTGAGTAATTATAGACCAATATCACTAATTAATTACAACATTAAAATCCTTACCAAAATCTACGCTAATCGCCTTGCGTCCTTCATAAATGGGTACTTTGAGAGAGACCAGGTTGGCTTCATACTAGGAAGGCAGGGCCCTGATCAGGTCAGAAGAGCAATAGATCTAATATCCTTGATGTGCTCAGGCTGGGGGAAGAGGAGCCCGCAAGAAGGACTTGTGCTTGCGATAGACCTCCAAAAGGCCTTTGACACAGTCTCCTGGCAATATCTTTTCTCTTTACTGAAGAGATGGGGGTTTGGCTCAAATTTTTTAGGAGTAATGGATACACTTTACTCGCAACCTTCTGCTAGAATAACATTTCGGGGTCACCTTTCCGAGCCCTTCCCCATAAGGAGGGGCACTAGGTAAGGATGTCCTCTCTCTCCATTGCTTTTCGTCATTGCAATTGAAACGCTGGCAATAGCAATCAGAGAGAACCAGAACATACAGGGAGTTAGTTGCGGCCACAAGTCCCATAAATGCACCCTATTTGCAGACGATCTGCTCCTCTTTATAACGTCCCCTTTAATCTCAACTCCCAACCTTCTCAAAATCTTTGCAGATTTTGGACAATTAAAAGGGGTAAGAGTAAACATGTCCAAACTGGTAGCAATGAATGTTTCTCTTCCCCCTGCAATGGTAGAAAACCTCAAGACCAACTTCCCCTTCACATGGGCTGAAAAATCGATCCCTTATCTAGGCGTCAACATCCCTCCCTCTTTTGATCAAACCTATAATGTTAACTACCCTCCTCTGTTCCAAAAACTAAAACATGACCTTTCTACCTGGTCCAAACAGAATCTCTCCTGGGTTGGCAGAATACACGCAGTGAAGATGACCCTCCTTCCCCGAATTCTCTACTACTTCAGAGCACTTCCTATACACATTCCCAAAAGTAAGCTGTCAAACATGCAATCAGCCATCTCTCAATTTGTCTGGGGTCGAAAGGGCTGCAGATTTTCTAACTGCACCATTTTTAGACCCAAAACGAAAGAGGGCCTCGGGGTACAAAACTTATGGTGGTACTATCGCGCAGCGCAACTAGCCCAAATATCTAGTATACACTCCACTAGTGAAAAACCTTATTGGACATCTATTGAGAGGCAAGCTACCCAGGGGCATACCCTAGACTATTTACTTTGGTGAAACCCCAAAATTAGGCCCCCGTTTTGGCTCCCACTCTCTGGCTCTAGGCGACAAACTCCGCAAGCTTAAGACCCTGATTTCCCCCTGGGTGCCATTAGCGCACATTTACCACAGCCCTGGTTTCCCACCGGGGGAAGACATAAAAGCCTTTCTCTGGTGGGTAAACAAGGGGCTGTATAGAATCTGGCATTTTATAAACGCCTCTGGCCCACTATCCCTTAGACATTGTAGAAATGCACTAGAAATTCCACCTTCAGAAACTTTCCGCATAGTCCGTGCAAACCCAGAGATAAGGGGTATAACTACAAAAGGTCTGGAGCATAAAGTAGCTGCATATGCAGATGACTTGATCTTCGCTCTCTCTAACCCTAAAAAATCTATGCTCGCCCTACTAAGGGAGCTCAAGGAATTCAGCAACTTATATAACTACAAAGTAAACTATGCAAAATCGGAAGGGTTAAGTTCAAATATCGAAGCTAAAATGACAGAGCTAGTAAGGGCGACCTGTCGTTGTAAATGGTCAAATTCCCATATACAGTACCTAGGAACTAAAATCCCTATAAAGTTGGGTAAAATCTTCAGCCTAAACTTTGCTCAACTCCTACGACAATTTAAGTCCGACCTTACTAAGTGGGACAAAGAGACTCTCACATGGTTTGGGCGGACTAACGTAATTAAGATGAACATTATGCCCCGCCTGATCTATCTTATGCAATCCTTACCAATAAGCCTACCAGTGAGTTTTCTAAAGGACCTACGGGTCAGATTTTCAAAATTCATCTGGGCAGGTAAACCTGCTCAAGTGAGCAGGACTATCCTGTCGCTTCCAAAACCGAAAGGTGGGATTGGACTCCCAGATCCAGTAAAATACTATGAGGCAGTTCACCTAACCAGAGTTATGGAATGGTGTAATCATACGAAAAACCCTAAGCAATGGGCTCAGGTAGAGGAAGCAACAGTTGACCTTCCATTGTCGGGTTTGCCTTGGCTGGAAAGGACTGACGTGCCAGATACGGCAGGGTGCCATCCCCTAGTGGGGGCGACACTGAAAGTGGTGAGGCCACTCTTTAAGCATGCAAATATATCCCCCTCGCCTAGTCTCCTTATTCCAATAATAGGAAACCCAATGTTTCATGCAGGTATTAAATATAGTCAGTTTGACTCTAAGGAGGCAGGGCTTTTTCCGCCTCATACATTTTAGCCAAGACAACAGACCTATGGCGCAAGCTAGCTGTAGAAGAGAGTTTCAAGATAGGCTGGACTTCCTTCATTGCGCTCAGCTAGGCTCTGCTATTAAAGCAATGATGGGAGCAGATGCGGAATTAAGAGCTTTGACAGTATTCGAACAGGCTTGCACTTCGGGAGAACCAGCGAGACACCTATTATCGTTCTCATACGCGCTGTTGATTGAGACCACAGTCCCAAAGGATCTTCCATTCCTGACGAAGTGGGAAATCGACCTGGGTTTTAAATTTACGCAAAGGCAAAGAGATAGAATCTTATTGTTTGCTCATAAAGCTTCAGTAACCAGCAGATACCAGGAAGGGGGGTACAAACTTCTTGCAAGGTGGTACCAGACGCCTACAGTTTTACATAAGAAATTTCCTTTGACTTCGGATAGATGTTGGCGTTGCCAAGAATCCGAGGGCACCTTGATACACATATTCTGGGACTGTCGGAAGCTGAAAGAGTTTTGGGAAATGGTAAATGAGGGGGTACAGGATTTGACAGGGATATCCCTTGGAATGAAGCCAGCTGCATACTTACTACATGATACACACCTATCCATTAAAGAATACAAAAACTCATTATTAAAGCATCTATTAATAGCTGCCAAAGCATGTATTCCTGCTATGTGGAAAAAAGAAGATGCACTGACTAAATCCCAATGGATAGATAAGATATGTGAGATCCAAGAAATGGAAGAGCTAACTCTACTGGGGAAGGATCAGGCGAACTTGTATGTGGCCACATGGAGTCCTTTTATTTGCTATCTAGAGAAAGGCAACTAACGGGTGAGGTCAAGAAGGTGAGGTACGAGCAGAGGCGCATAAGCGTGAGATGGGGGGAGAGCTGGAGAGGGAGGGGGAGATTTTTTTTTTTGTGTTTTGTAGAGGGGGGGGGGGCTGGGGGGGTAGGGTTATAAGCAAAGGGTCCAAGAAGGGCAGGGGGGAGTAGACCAGGGGAAAGTAGTTAAATGTTAATGACTATCTTGGAATTCCTTTCGTATTTAGAGAGAACAAGTTTCCCTATGTTTCTTCTCCTCCGACTGGTCTCTTTTTCTGGTGATTTGTTACTATAAGTATGCATAAAAACACCACAATGATGAAAGACTCGACTGGAGATAATATATATTTTCAAACTGATTAATCCCAGGTCGGTGTGCTTCTGATGTGGAAAAAAAAAAAAAAGAAACTTTCCGATTTTTCCAAATCACTAATTTCTTAAACTCCATCCTTCCCACCAAGCGTGAACACCTTACGGTCATACCTTATGAGCAGTGGTGCTCGAAACTATCTGACATGAGAGGAGGAATTTCTCTCATCTATGCAGCGTTGGCAGAACCTACAGGTATATCCAACTATATGGCACGATGGGAAAGAGACCTCGATATCCACTGGGACATGGACACGTGGCATAATCACTTCTCAAGGGCATTCAAGGGATTCCATAATTCATGGAAGCCAACCTGAAGGTAATAACCAGATGGTATTTATATCCTACTCGCCTCTCAAAATTATTCGCCTCTTCTTCCCCTTTATGCTTTAGGGACTGTGGCCATCTGGGGACTCTGGTTCACACCCTCTGGGAGTGCCCACGCATTAGAGGTTTCTGGAACCATATGTTCCAGCTGATTAGCAAGATCACGGGAGCCCAGATTACCCAAGACCCTGCAATTGCTTTGCTAAATCAGAAAATTCCCCAGGTTAACCGAAATTCCCAGACATCGATTGGCTTCATTCTATTGGAAGCTAAAATTACGTTAGCTAGAGCATGGAAAAAACAATCAGTACAAACTAGGCAGGCTATCCATAAAATCTCCTGGATTTGTTGCCAGGAAAAAAATCTATCACACCATCAAGGATACCACCGCGAAATTCGAGGCGATCTGGGAACCATGGGCCTTGTATAGGGCCATAACGCTGTGAGAAATGGAACTCCCCGCAGTGTTTAAATGGGCCCACTTTCCCTTTTACCATATACTGCCCACTCTGACAGCTCATTGTATTCCTTTCCCTTTTCTTTCCCTCTACTTTCCTCTTTCCTCCATTTTCGTTTAGTCTGCATCACCCTTTCTACCTCCTTGGGTGGTTTAAAAATAGGAGCTATTTGTATTATGAGGGAAAACAAAGAGTTTATATAATGCAGATCCAACCCTAGCACCAAAGTCTGTAAACACACTGAATTGCTTTCCTTCTCTTGTGTTAAATCGTTTGGTGCCGAATTGTAATTATATCCAGGGAGACAAGGGCCCCCCTCCCTCTCCCGGGTATCAGTTATATAGTTTTGCCTTTTGAAGGAGGAAGGTCCGGAGAGGCCTAGCCTCGGGGAGGGACAGGCATCTGGGGTGTGTTTTTCCCAACGCCAGCTCACAGCTAGCTCCCATTGGGGTGGTGGGCAGAGGGGAGCCCCCCCTGATGGCTGGGTCGCCTGGGGTGGGGTCTTTTTGCACATCCGTTTATGACCAAAGACTGTTTGATAATCTTCTGTGAAACTGGTCTCATTCCCCCCAAACTCGCTCACAACGTATTTGTGGGACTGTCTTTGGGAGCAGTCTCTCCTGGAAGATCCGGGTTGGTCTCTACAAATTTGCACCTCCTGCTAAATCTGTGTGTTCTATTAATGCAGTTTTCCCTGTTATGATGTGGATGGATTGTTATATTATGCCCCCTAGGGGGTCAAAGCTGTAACTCTTTGTTTGATATTTTCTATTTCTCAATAAAAATATTTAAACATAAAAAAAAATTGCGGCTCTTGAACATCTACCAATCCACCCTAGGGGAGGTAGCATAGATCAAATACTATTACAAATGGAATCACAATGGATTTATAACTTAAAAGCTACCCATTACCCAGGCTTTAATGAAACTTTGAGTTTCAAACCTTTTTTGTACAATTAATGGGCTGCCTACCTGTTTTATTTCTGAGTTTAATATGCCTTGTTTCTCCTTTTCTTTCCTCCCCCCCCCTTTTTTTTTCTGCCATGACATTGGGGGTCTTTTGTTTGATGGGTGTGCTGTCACTAGGACTACAATAAATCTGATGGGGTGTTTAGGGTGCTGCATAATTTTAGTTTGATGCCTTATACATATTTAGAAATATCATTGTTTCAATTATATATAATTGTGATTAAAGTTAAAATTGTAACAATATTCTGCAATAAAAAGAAAAAAATCCTAGTATTCAACTACTTATGTTTAAATTATATTACTTTATATGTAATTCTGTTGATCGAGTAGATTGGACTGATTTGAGGCCCCTGGTTAGTTGAGGGGGGTTAAAAAATACCCCCCCAACCGGTGTTTCCTCATCTGTCCTATGGACATGCTGGTTGATCGGCATCGCCGTGCCATCCTCGTCCAGAAGGCGGCAGACGCTAGTCAGTGGCTGGCTTTTTGTTCGTCGTCCGCCTCTGATGGAGGTGCAGCATGGGAGTTGTAGTCTCCAGCTGGACGGAAGGTGCTGGCGCATGCGCCCGCCATGCCATACGTCCGCACTCAGCAGGTGACGTCAGACGCCCGCTGAGTGGGTAATGCATTTAAGCTGGCAGAGACAGGGGGGTGCAGGTGATAGTGACTCATTTGTAAGGTAAGGTCCATCATTATCCTTGGCTGTCTGGCTGGCTGGTGCTTTGTTTGCTTTGACCTGGATTTTGTTGTTATATGCATGTGCAGTATGGTCGCTGGTTCTTGGACATGGAGGTTTATTTTAGTGTCTGACTTTGTTTGGACTGGGTGGTGTGCGGCAGTCCAGCTGGATTTATTTTGTTGGTAGTTATATTGGAGGTGGCTGCCTGGACAGTTCACCTACTGTTTGGATGATATACTTGTAACGTGCATGGATTCATCTGTTTTCTTTACAGATCGTGTCTATATACAATCTTAATACCTTGATCATTGGTCGGTCCATTAACTGCTCTTGGATAGCTCCAATCTTTATAATATGTGGGTACTAGCGCCCCCTATATGCCTCCTTTGAATGGTTGATATGCGTAAGTGTTATTTATCTGTAGCCATACATATATGTATATTAAAGATATATTGATAGGGGCGTGTCCTGGCCGCGAGAGGAGATGGCCGCTTGAAAGCCGAGCTCCGGCACTCCGGGTACTAGCATTGGCACACCAGCCGTCACAGAACGAACATTCACCCCTAAAACGAGGGGGAACTGACCTACGATCCAATCAGACCATGCCCAAAAAGGACAAGCAACTGAAAACTGTTAGCTAACTACATGCGGCCTACTCAGCAGCACGGCGCTGCGCAGCAGCACGAGGCGGGAGAGAAGCCGCCGGATCAGCCTCCCACACCATCGGAACGCTGCGAGGTGGAGATGGATGATACCCCAGCTCCAGTAAGAGATCAGAAT
This sequence comes from Glandirana rugosa, assembly GCA_018402905.1. Taxonomy (NCBI): domain Eukaryota; kingdom Metazoa; phylum Chordata; class Amphibia; order Anura; family Ranidae; genus Glandirana; species Glandirana rugosa. The sequence goes on along the minus strand of BLSH010344831.1, from coordinate 247,954 downwards.
CCATCTAATGGGGATAGAGGTAAGCGCCTAGCAGACTTTCCACTACACTCACCGGACAAGCAACCCCCAAACAAAAAACAACACGCACTGGGACTTGTAGTCCCACAGCAGGAGATGCATCAATTCCTTCATTAGCGGCCTTCCCCACCTCTGATACCCCAGCATCAGAACAGCCAATTAAAGCCATGTTGCTCTCATTACAAGCAGACCTCCATAGGGAACTCAAAACCTCTATAACTCAACTGCAGGAGGAGGTAACCTCTCTTGAAGATCGCACAGCCCATATAGAACAACACCTGGTGGAAGCCACTAAAGCCCACAATAAAGTAGTAGACACGCAAGAAGATCAAGCGACTATTATACAAATGCTGCGACTGAAAGTTGCAGATTTAGAGGACCGGTCGTGCAGACAGAACATTAAAATTAGAGGGGTTCCGGAGTCCTTAGCTGCAACCGAGATTATCCCCTATTTGCAACAGCTCTTTCGGAAATGAATTCCCTCCCTCACAACGAAAGACATATTGATAGATCGGGCGCACAGAATCCGCAAGCCGCAACACCTACCAGCTGCAGTCCCTAGAGATATACTAGCCAGGCTACATTACTTTCACGTTAAGGAAGGTATCATGAAAACAAGCTGCAACCGATATTATCCTCTATTTGCAACAGCTCTTTCGGAAACGAATTCCCTCCCTCACAACGAAAGACATATTGATAGATCAGGCGCACGGAATCCGCAAGCCGCAACACCTACCAGCTGCAGTCCCTAGAGATATACTAGTCAGGCTACATTACTTTCACGTTAAGGAAAGTATCATGAAAACAGCAAGGTCACTTCATTCTCTCCCTGAGCCTTTCACCAAAATATCTCTCTACAATGACATCTCAGCAACCACATCACAGGCGCGCAGGGCCTTCTCCCAAATCACTGCAATACTGACACAACAAAAGCTTACTTATAAATGGGGATATCCCACTAAATTAATAGTGACCTACAAAAACCAGCAGGTACCGATCCTCATCCCCAAAGAGGGATGTAAGCTGCTGAACAATTGGGGCTTCATAACTCAAGACCCACCACCAATTCTGTACAAGAGTTCAAACATGAAAATGAATAACCCCTGGGCCTCCAGATCTGTGACCTAACGGAATCCTGCATAGGTTTACAAAACCTTCCACTGGGAAGGTCATCTCATGGCTGGACTTCTCATTAGACTTTAGAAACACCATAGGAGTGACCGAGTCTCGTTGGATAATAGTCACACACCCCAAAGAAGATAGTGTTCTAGGCACACTCACCCATCCTTCTCGTCTAAAACACGAGTTCTTTCACCGTTCTCTTGTTACTAACTGTTAAACTCTTCCTCTCACTGTTTGACGGTTTCATTGTTTTGAGAGAAATCATTTTACTTCACAAGTAAAACGTCACACTTGGGTGACACTTATGAGCTTCGCCCAAGCGTGACAAGTCAATTATACTGATACCCACTCATCTGGGATAACTTTGTAACATCACCTACTGAGCTAGAAGGAATAGTCCCAGACACACGCCAGGAGATGAGTACACCCTATCTCAACTCAGATAAGCCATGTCCCTCAATATTGTCTCCCTGAACGCTAAAGGTTTAAATAGTCCTTTCAAACGCTCGCTGCTATGGCGAGAGGCCCAACTTCAGAAAGCAGATGTGTTATGTGTCCAAGAGACACATTTTTCCGTAAACAACGCCCCCAAATGCTCACACAAATTGTTCCCACATTGTTTCCAAGCACGTACAGACCAAAAGGAGAGAGGGGTGATGATTGCGTTCAGATCCTCTATTGCCTTTACACTCACCCATCTAGAACAGGATCCAGTGGGCAGATACATAATTCTAGCCGCATTGCTTAACAATCAACCACTAGTAATTGCCAACATATATGCCCCAAATATACATCAGAAACACTTTTACAAAACAATTCTCGAAAAGCTCCAAACCTTCCCCAAAGATCAAATTATCATCTGTGGGGACTTTATTGAGGTAATAGACCCCCACATAGACTCCTCCAATATCAAACGCAGAAGAACCACTATTCTCTCATCCCTAACTTCGCGCGAGGACCTGTACGACCCCTGGAGATGTCTACATGGCTCTGAAAGGGACTATTCCTTCTACTCAACATCACAAAAATCGTACTCCAGGATAGACCTCTTCCTGACCTCCAAGGTGCTACTTCAAAAAATCTCAAAAGCAACAATTGGTAGCATAACATGGTCTGACCACGCTCAAGTGGCGATAACACTATCACTCAATACCCAAACTCCTAAATTCACCCCATCGTGCTTAAATTCCACTCTCATAAGCACCTTGGAGACTCAGGAACAGGTGAGGTCCGAAATAAATGCCTTTTTTGATGCAAACGCAGGATCAGTTGATAACCCTGTAATACTGTGGAATGCCCACAAGGCAACCCTGAGGGGGATATTCCTAAAGTTGGGTGCCCAGGAGAAAAAGAAAAGAAATTTGATCTTAGATAGCCTCCTTGGCCGCATAAAAAATTTAGAGCAAATCAACAAAAAAAATCCATCCCAAGTTGTTACCAGTAAACTAGTTGGCCTATGTAACGAGCTTAGCTCCCACCTCCAACGGGGACATGACTTCTATATCAGGCGCCTACGTCTATTGTGGTATTCTCAAGGAAATAAACTGAACAAACTATTAGCGCAACAGTATAAAAAGAGAATAGCACAAAACAAGATTGCATTTCTGGTAGATGGGCAAGGGTGCAAAGTATATAACCCTACGTACATAGCCGACTGTTTTGGCTCCTTCTACTCAAAGTTATACAATCTAGCACTAGACTCACAGGAACCCATACCTTCTGTCCATCAAATAAGGGAATTTCTAGACCCATTAGAACTTCCCACTATCACTCCAGCTGCACCCTTCACACATGATGAGATCCTCCGTGTCATCAAAAACCTGCCCTTACATAAAGCTCCAGGCCCAGACAGATATACCAATGAGTATAATAAAATTTTCTCTCATATATTGACCCCACATTTATTTACTACCCTAAATAGATTTATGGAAACAGGAGAGATTCCCTCGGAATCACTGGAAGCGACAATAACAACCATACACAAACCTGGTAAACCACCCCAAGACCCAGCAAATTACAGGCCCATCTCGCTCGGATCTCAAAATATATACCAACTTACTTGCCACACGTTTAGCTAAATTTATTCCCAACCTGATCCATCTGGATCAGGTGGGTTTTATACCACACAGACAGGCCTCAGATGCTACCAGTCGATTTATAGATATTATTAGCTGGGCCGAACACCATCAGACGCCTTCTCTGCTTATCTCATTGGATGCAGAGAAGGCGTTCGACAGGGTCAACTGGCTTTATCTGTCCATGGCCCTCCAAAAGTTTGGGATTCGGGGTTCCTTTCTAAATGCTATACTGGGATTATACTCCACTCCTAATGCTAAAGTCCTTGCATCTGGTATGCTTTCATCCCCCTTCCCCCATCACCAATGGGACAAGGCAAGGCTGCCCTCTATCCCCCCTCATATTTGCTCTAATCATGGAACCGCTAGCCCAAGCCATAAGAACACACCCATCAATACATGGCCTAGAGATTGGGGGGGGGGGGGGGCAACA
>BLSH010344831.1:192656-203829 GCA_018402905.1 Glandirana rugosa | reverse complement strand
AAAAAAACGGTGAAGTCGGCTCATCAGCCGTATATAGTCCTAAAAATGTGGTAGATAATCATCCCTAAAAACAACGGACATAAAAACGTCCTAGTATCTAAACAGACGTATCAAATTCATAAACCGATAATACCCAGAAGCAACGCCAAAATAGACTCCCCCCCGGGTTTGCTACGCGTGCAAGCTGGTACGTAACAGGACCTTCCGGATTCCGAAGTCCTTAAAATAACCTCGTCTTACGCCGATTACGGACCCACACCTCACTAAGTCCCTGGGGATATTTTGCCTCCAAACTGGAGGATCTAGACAAGAGGTCTAGAAGGTTGAAAAGGTGCTACAGGAATTCAACAGACAGGACCCGGTCCAGTCTAAGGACACAAACTATCTCGAGTAGAAGATATACTCTCTACGCGACGAGCCGGAGAAAATACAGGCAACAAAAATCCCTACTAATAGATGGTGTAAAAATCCTGATATATGCCGACTACTCGGCTGAAGTGGCAAAAAAACTTAAATCCTTTCAGGGGATATGTGCGGAACTATTCAAGCACAATTTGAAGTTCACACTGGCTTTCCCAGCCATACTGCGATTAAAATCACCATCTGGAGAACAGCTAACTTTCAGCTCCCCACAGGAAGCTGAGAAATACATGCGTTCACTCCAGCCAAACTATGCAGCAGTGGTGAACAGAGATCCGCCCGCATCACGCGCTTTGGAGATGAGAAGCCCCAGGAAAGACTCCCCAAAAAGATTCAAGCAATCTGGAGGGCGTAATGCACCTCAGCACCCGGACTGACACCCCTCATCATTCTAAAGAGGCTCTCGTTTCTCTTTTTTTCTTGCCCTTCACTAGCCCTTTCTACCAGCTAGTTTGAGAAAAACCTTTTGCTGTGAAGCTCTCTCATGACCCACAAGTGGGACAGACTAAAGGTTAACCTCTGGTAACAATACCTATCTCACATACGAATTTCCCCCTCATTGGGGACATAGTTGTTCACTCTCTCTAAGTTTTGTTATTTGATGTAAGTGCACGTGTCGTCCCTTTGCACATGCATTGAGCGGACACGTGCACAATAATCTAAGAGTTCTTCTTTCTTGTTATATACTCGATTATGCCTTATCCACAAAGTAGTATCTTTAAACGGGTTTGAGCCCTCTCCTCCACATGCTTGCTGCTTTGGACCCCCCCATGCTTGATATTGAAAACTCCCTTCAATTAAAAGGGATACCTGAGATTATATACTTCTTTACCCATACCAGACCAAGGGTCCTCACTTAACTTGGGAGCTGATCTAAAGCAGCGATACCATGTGGAAGAAAGAGAAGTTCATGTTTGATATATGTTCTTTGTCCCCCCCATGCTCCCCCTCCTCCCCACATCCTCCCCAAATTGCATAAGACCGTAATATCGTTTAGTGACCATTGGAGCACCCTCTTATTATTCAACCTCAGGAGGCCTCGAGCACCCTATAATCTACCATATCCCCCCAAGAATACATCATCACCCTCGTTCCGGCCCAGTAACACCAGCCCATATACACTGAATCCCACTAAACTATGAAAATTGTGACGTGGAATGTTAAGGGACTTGGTTTTAAGCCTTTGCAGATGCCTAAGGATTTTTATTCTTTTGTTGGGGGAACCAACATAGCACTGATCCAGGAGGCACACTTAACAACTAGGGATTTCGACCGAATGAAAAAAATGGGTAGGCACAGTACTAGGGTCAGAGGGGACCACCAAAAGAGCAGGCACCCTTATCCTCATACATAAAAATTTCCCAGGGAAAGTCATCTCCTCGGTCAATGACGCACATGGACGCATGGTCTCTGTCCACATACAATGGGGATCTAAAAAACTCAACATAACAAGTGTCTACACACCAAATAGCCCAGACGACCAATTCTTCACAGATCTTTCTACTCACGTCCTCACGCTTCCAGAGGGACCCCACATATTGGGAGGAGATTCAACTCCACCATGTTCCCACCCGACGACAAACTCTCACCTCATCCCCCCCCGACCAAAACACGGGCACAGGGACCCACGCTGCTCAACTCCACAATGAAATCTCTTCAGCTCATCGACCTCTGGAGACTCCAGCACCCTATAGACAGAGAATTCTCCTTTTACTCCCCCCCACATAAAGTTTTCACAAGAATAGATTATATATTTGGCTCCGACAAAATACTCCCCTTCATCCAAGGGACTGACATCCACGAGATAGCTATTTCCGACCATGCCCCGGTTTCCCTCACGCTACAGGACCCCACAACGCACCAAGATTGCCGTCTATGGCGATTCCCCGCTTACCTCGCCAAAAACAGGGACTTCATAACTTTCCTCACTAAATCTTGGGAAGACTTCAAAATCACCAACCAAAATCACACGGAAAACCCTACTCTCTTTTGGGAGGCAGGAAAGGCTTACTTGAGAGGTAGGATAATCTCCTATACTTCCTTCCACAAAAAACGCTCTCTCTTAAAATTCAAAGAAGCCAGCTCCAAACTTAACAAGGCACAGCAAACTTTGGCTGCGGCCAATACCCAGCAAAATAGACAAATCTGGGAGGAAGCCAAAAGAACCTTTGATCTATGGGCTGATACCATAGAACTCTCCAAACGGGCCCAAACAAATGCTATACATTATAAATTCGGAAACAAAGCAGGTAAATTACTGGCAAAGTTATGCAAAGGCCCCTATAAACCCACGCACATCACTGCCCTGAGGGACAAAACAGGCAATACGCACAACCAACCACGTGCAATAACCCAGGTGATGCTAGACTTCTACACCTCCCTCTACGCCCCTGACCCCATCGACAAGTCCAAAGCACAACAGTTTCTAAACGATCTAGAAATGACCAAAATATCCCCCGAACAATTAACGGCACTCAACGCCCCAATAAGTATCACAGAAGTAGAAGACACAATAGGCCATCTCCACCCAGGAAAAGCCCCAGGCGTTCTGCACTCCTGTGACAACACAGAGCTGGTCCAGGCTCGGGCAAGATCGCGACCATATGGTCAGGATGACCATAGGGATAGAAAAAGCTGTGATCTACCCATAACTAAAATTCTGTGTATTTTATTTTTAGTCTTCAAACTGTGGCCCACAGGCCATATGTGGCCCTTTGCTTGCCTTTATCCAGCCCATGGGGCACTGTCCCTTCCACTGATGTGAAGTACTATTCCTCCCACTGACACCTGACTACAGGCACTATGTAATTTTTTTTTTTTTACTTCCACTGACGACCAAGCCTGAGACATTAATCCATTCCCTGGCCACGGTCTGTAACCTGCCCCTCCCCCATCCTCCAAGCCCTGAAGGACAGTAAAGTGGCCTTTTCTTTGGAAAGTTTGTAAACCCTGCCCTAGGATCAATGTCTTCTAATACTTGCAATATTGTGCAATACGTAACACATGTTTCTTCTCCTTGCAGGGACATTAAACCAGGAAACATATTGCTGAGTACCACAGGCCACGCAAAGATTGCTGATTTTGGACTGGCAGTGACGGGAGTCTTTGAGCCAAGGAAAATTTTAGAACGGTGTAGGGGGGGTACCCGATTTTATTGGGCTCCAGAGGTAGGAAACAGTTTACTGACTTCATTTTAGTGTTTATTTATCCACATAGCTCTTCGTTATTGGGTACAGAGTTGATGGGGCGTCCCACATTCACTTTGTGGAAAATGCCTCTTCTCGTGTCCTGGGTACTATCAGTGAGTTTCAAGGTTGGGACTAAATAACCAACAAAAACTGGGAAGTATTGAAACATAAAGAAGTGTTGGAGTTTCTCCGAGACTGCATGTACAAGGACACCTCCATCCAGCCTTTTTCTTGAGCTCCATCATTATTCACTATGCCTCTGTGCTGAGTGATGTGGGATCTCAACAGGGTTGCTGCCTTGAGTTGCTGGATAGATCTCTGGCTGTCTATGTGTTTCCAGGTGTCCTGGGTCCTCCTGCCTGTCTCTATAGCACTGAAGAACGCATGGAAAATTTTTTTGCTATTTTTAAGTTTTTGTGTTTTTTTTTGTCTAAAAGAGTGCATTCTTCTTCTCTACACAGAGAGAAGACCCGGATGTGGGATAAACGCCCGCAGGGAAGTACCAAGGAGCCGCATCACCCACAAAGAATGAGGCGCTCAGTGCGTGATAAGTCAGGTCAGAGGAGTGGTTGGCGGCGGGATAAAATCCATGTGGAACGCCACTCCGGGTCACCCTCTCTGGTGCCTCATTGCATTGCCGTGAGCCCAGGCCAATGGCTGTTGCAACACCAGAGAGCAAACAATAAGCAGGTGCATAAGCAAAGACGCAAATCCTCTTCATTTTCTGAAAGGGCCTCGGCCCGGGATGAGATGGCCTGCTGGGCACGTGGGCAAACTCCCTGCCAGGGAGGTGTGTATAATTCTCTTGTGTAAAGGAGGCTGCATGTGATAATGCAGCAGATGCACGCCAGGTTAAGCACTATATTAAGGCGGCAGTCAAAGGCGGCTTGAAGGCCGTGTCTAAGAGATCTCGGCCTAGACGGCACTCTTGCGCTTCAGAATTAGAGCCAGAGGCAACATATCGCTACAGTTCAGAAGAACATTCAGATGATTCCTTCTTTGGGCCTGATTCACACCAGTGCGTTTTTGCGGATCTGCACTACAGTCTACTTGGCGTTCTTTCCTATGGAACACGTCTGTGGTGTGGGTCTGTGGGATATGCTGGAGATGCATAGGTGTGAGTCGAGCCTAAGACCCCTTTCACACTGAGGCGATATTCATGCAGTTTCACACTAAACAGGCAAATGAAAAGCTCACGAAATCCTATTTCTTTTATTATCCAGACTTGAAAAGGTCACTCCTGTCCTTCCCATTGTTTTTGTTTTGAAATACAGGAAATAATGGAAGATGAATGGGCAAAGCCCGATAAAAGATTGAACGTCCACAACAACAGGGTCTCAAACTTGTACCCTTTTTGCTCTAGGAATGCTAAGTTTTGGAATGCCACACCTAAGGCGGATGCCTCATTACAGAGACAAGCTGGGCACATTACCTTGCCTCTAGATGACTCAGTATCCTTCAAGATCCGATGTATCGAAATATAGACACAGATCTCAAAAGAATGTACACGGTAGCAGGAGCAGCCTGCAGGCCAGCTATAGCACTTACCTAAGTGGCGGCAGCCTTAAAGGTGTGCATTGCGGATTTGGAGGCAGGTTCTTTGGGTTAAATGATAGGGCAAGAAGGTTCCCCCCTTTAACAGTCCATTAGGATCAGGGTGTATTTTCTAGCACAAGTGCCCGTGGACCAGGTCAGGATAACACTGAAATTGATGGCTCAGTCTGTGACGGCACACAGAGCCCTATGGCTGAAGCATTGGTCAGCGGATAGTGCTTCCTAGCACAGCCTTTGCTCAGTTCCTTTCAGCCGTTCAGATTCCCTCAGCCGTTCGTCCCTTCTGAGAGATCTAAAAAAGATTTCGGGGAAGCTTCTGCAAACCAACCGGGGCGACCGTTCTTTAGGCAGTGGTAGGGGCAGAATCCATCCTTTCCCAAAGCAAACAAGCTTTGGGAAAGCTCTTCTGAAGGGATCCCCGTCAAGACTTCCCAAGTGGGAGCAGACTGTCTTACTTTGGAGAGGTCTGGCTGGAAGAAGTTTAAGATACCTGGGTCTTGGACATCATCCAAGGAAATGAAAAACAATAGTGCAGCGCTATTCAAATAGATATAATACAATATTCATGAATATTCAGCTCAGAAGACGTCCTATTGGAAAAAGCCCCAGAAGACATCTTATTGGTAAGGAAACGCGTTGGGTTTGTGGTCCCCCTGAACATTGCTTTGTACCGTTTGGAAGATGAGTTCATGTTTGTCCTAACTATGTAAGTTTTTATACCGTTTTTAATAAACTTAATTAAGGATTTTATGCTATGGCGAGATTTCTTCTCTTTTTACATGGATGGATGAGTTATCTTGATGCTCCTATCACTTTGATAACCTGAAGACTCGTTTTGGAGGTACAAATATCCCATATTGGGATTACCTATTTTAAGGTCCTTAAGGAGGAAGGTCATCACATCATTTTGATATTTGTTTCTTGGAAGTATACCCCATGCTGGTTATTACCGGTTTCCAGTAAGTGTTCACTTTGCCTGGTGGTGGATGATGCTGATACATCTGTTCATAGTCACCGACATTCATGTGAAGAGTTATTATTTTCACCTACCATTCAGATTACTGTGAGGGACTTTTTCTACTATCTATTAACTTCAATTAATATTTTTTTGCTTTTCTTTCATTTGTATGAACTTTAGATTACAAACGATATTATCCTTATCACTTATTTACCATTATTCAGTGGATTTGGTTTATCCTGATGGCATTACAGGTTTGAACTGAGTATACCAACCCCTAACATTCTTCAATGAGCTGAATATTCATGAATATTGTATTATGTCTATTTGAATAGCGCTGCACTATTGGTTTTCATTTAGTTACACTGTATGTCATTGTGTTGTGCTGGCGGCTGTTTAGTGTTAAGTGTGTGCGGTAATTTCCTTCTCCTTGTATCATTCAAGGAAAGACCTCCCTAGTCTCATTCTGTGGAGACCCGAATTCCTACTTGTCCAGAGAAAAGGGCGTTTATTAATGTATGTAAAGAATTTATTGGCATCTCAAGCAATTCTGCCAGTTCTGAATGCAAGAAGGGAGAAGGATTCTATTCTCTTCTGTTCTTGGTAACAAAATCCTCAGGAGGATTCAGGCCGGTCCTGGACTTAAAAGCCCCGAATACCTTCATGAAAGTACCTCCATTCAGAAAGGAGTCCTTGCAAACCATCATTGTCCATTGTGAAGCAGGGAGATTTGCTAACGTCAATAGGCCTAGCGGATGCTAACCTACATGTGCCCATAAGTGCATCACACCATTGCTTCCATTGCCAATTTCGTTGTCTGCCATTTTGGCTGGGCACAGCTCCAAGAACATTTTCAAAAGTTTTGGCAGTGATCATCGCTATCTTAAGGATCAGAGGCATTCAAATTTTTCATTATCTGGATGACATTCTCCCTCGGGCCGCATCAAAGTTCCTCCTTCAACAGCATGGGCTGACAACCGGCAGCACGATCAGACGGTTCGGTTGGTTAATCAACCATTGAAAGAGTCTGTTGCAACTGGCTCAAGTCCTAGAGTATTTAGAAATGCAATTCGACACTACCCAAGTTCGTGCATTGTTGCCTCTTAGGAAATGTTTGTGGAAGTTCAGACCAAGTCGGGAATAGTAATGGCCAGGCAATTTCTGATGGCCAAGAAGTGTATGCAGTACCTGGGCCTATTGTCGTCCACAATCCAGGTAGTACCTTGGGCCAGATTATGGAAGGGGAGATTTCAATACAATTTTCTTCATCAATGGGATCGCCACTCATTAGTCCGGAATATCTACCATTCAGTACCAATAAAACGGTCTCTGATATGGTGGAAGATATCCAGAATCTATACTGCGGGATGCCTCTCGAACCTCCAGTTCCAGGTAGTGCTGACTACAGATGCCAGCCTAGTAGACCAGGGAGCTCATTCCTTAGGCCAACAAGTACAAGGCAAATGAGAAGCATCTCTATCTCAGCATTCAAACCTGTTAGAATTAGAGGCCATTCGGCACGCTCTAGTAGCCTTCCAATCGATGTTGCAAAGGGGGCAGTCAAAGTCCTTTCCGACAACAAACCATGGTAGCCTATGTGGCCCGGCAAGGGGGCACCAGGGGCCTCCCACTACTCAGAGTGGCATGCCAGATTGTTCACTAAGAAGCAGCATAGATAGAAGAGGCAGAACCAACAATGCGGGAAGTGCTTGAAGCAATAAACTCGTGCAAGGAAATGGTACAGGGGCTGAATGAACAACTGAAAAACCTCAAAGAAGAAATGGGTCTGATAAGACAAGATGCTCAAAAGACACGTGAAAAAGTAACAGAAATGGAGGCAAGGATCAGCCAAATAGAGGATGACCTGAGCCCAATAAAGAAAGATATCTCACGTTTGACTGAAAAAACGAATACATATACAAATAAAACAGAAGACATGGAGAACAGGCTAAGAAGAAATAATCTACGGCTAATAGGATTCCCAGAACGAAGTGAAGGCCCGAACCCTATAGAGTTCATTGAAAAGTGGTTAGTTGAAAACTTCGGGAAGGAAATGTTCTCTCCATTCTTCGCAATAGAAAGAGCTCACCGGGTGCCATTTAGGCCCCCACCACCAGGGGGAAACCCCAGATCATTGCTGATAAAAATCCTATTTTTCAGAGATAAGGAGATGATCCTACGGAGAGCCAGGGAAAAAGGACCCCTAATGTACAACGGCAACAGGATCTCAATATACGCGGACTACTCCCCAGAAACACAAAAGAAACAAGCAAAATTCATGGAAATAAAGAAAAGGCTCCAGGAGCAAGAAATCACATATGCCATGCTCTATCCGGCCAGACTGCGAATAGTGGCTAATGGAGAAACAGTGTTTTTCAATTCAACTGAAGAAGCGCAGGAATGGATGGAGAAGAATTTGGAGAGGCCCCGGAAAAGGGGAGGGACCTAAGAAAAGCTAATAGAGACAGGACGCTGCATTAAAACACCATAGTCTAACCTGATACTGTAAATAGGGGGAGGTAGAATGGGGGAAGCCGCACGCAAATAATAGGGTTGAATGGTGGAGTGGAGTAAAACATGTGTACAGAGGGAAGGGGGGGAGGGCGGGGGATGGAAAGGGGGAGTAATGGGTGGGGGAGGGGGAAATGGGGAAAGAGGTAGGAGTGGTCACAGAAAAAGCCCAATGGTTGGACCCAGAAGGGGTCGTGAGTGTGTGATGAGGTATGTCCACCCTGGAACATGGGTGGAAGCAATGAGTATAAGAAGAATGAATGCAACGATGCTAGGGAAGCAAGAGGGAATGAGGGACACCCAAAGGGAAAATATGAATCAAAAAGAGAACACGACACAGAAAGAGATTGAAAATTCACTTTATAATTATCACGAGCCAAATAACACAGATAGGGGAAAATGCACCAAAAAATGGGTAATTATGAATAGGTGGTATAAAAAAAGAGATAGACTATATGCAAGCTAAAGAATGGCGAATATGCTCTTGGAACGTAAGAGGGCTAAGCGACAAAAAAAAAAGAGGAGCAGTACTGGCATTAATCAAGCAATATGACACAGTAATAGTATGTCTGCAAGAGACACATCTAATAGAAGAAACAACTAGATTCTTGGCAGGAGGGCGCTACCAACAGCGATACCATTCAACATACACCTCCTACTCAAGGGGCGTGAGTGTAATGGTTAAAATCGGGGTGGGCTTTATATGTAAAACTGTAAAGATAGACAATCAGGGTAGATACATTTTTCTCCACTGCAGGATCGAAGAAAGAGAATATATACTGGCTAATGTGTATATTCCCCCACCTTTTAAACCTGATGTACTGTTCAAATTGATTGCATTTGCTGTTGATAAACCTGGGGTTCCAATACTGGTGGTGGGGGACTTTAATGGGGTAATGAGCGAAGAATTAGATAGATACCCAAGTAAAAAAGAGACTAACCCTAAAGGAAAAAATATACTAGCCCAGATAATAGGTGAAATGGATTGGAAAGATCTTTGGCGAATAAGGTATCCTGCCGAACAGCAGTTCTCATGTTTTTCAAGGACTTATGGCTCTTTGTCAAGGATCGATATGGCCATTGGGAACGACCAGGTGGTGGACCTACTTGGCAATATTTCCTATATGGCCAGAGGGATCTCGGACCACTCACCATTGCTGGTGGGGATTAAAGGTGAGAGAAACCAGGGTAGAGGAGAGTGGAGGCTCAATCCATACTGGCTACAAACAACAAGAAACCCAGAGGAGATAGGGGAGCAAATAAAAGAATTCATTAGAAGGAATGAGGGGACAGCAAACCTGGGAATAGTATGGGACGCCCTAAAAGCATACATTAGGGGTATAATGATTCAAGAAATAGCTAAACGTAAGAAACAGATCAGGGAAGGTGAAAAACAGGCCAGACATAGAGTAGAAGAAACAGAAAGAGCATACATAAAGGAACCCTCAGAAGAGAAACGCCTAGCGTGGGTAGAAGAACAAGAGAGATATAGGCTGCTTCAGATAGACAACGCAGAAAATAAACGCAGGGCCAAACAAAGGGATTTCTTTGAAGAGGGGGAAAGTATAGGTCATCTACTATCGATCTTGACAAAGAGCAATAACCAAACAAATAATATAACAACTATAAGGACAGCAGGGGATAGATTGATAACGGAAGGTCAAGAGATAAATAGGGAATTTAAGAAATTCTATGAAACCCTGTACAATTCTACGGGACAAAACGTGGACCTGGAGACGCGGAACTTCCTGCATGGACTGGGGGTCCCGCGCCTCTCGGCAGAAGACCGGGAAAGCCTGGAAGCCCCACTGACTGAACGGGAGATACGGGAAATAATTAGGAAAATGCCAAATGGGAAAGCGCCGGGACCAGACGGTCTACCAATAGAAGTTTATAAGAAATATGAGGAGACCCTGGCCCCGCTGCTTCTGAAAGTACTAGATACAGCAAAGGAAAAAGGTGGCCTGCCAGAGTCAATGCAGGAGTCAACAATTATAGTCTTCCCTAAAAAGGACTCGGACCAACAAAATTTAACATCTTATAGGCCAATCTCCCTCTTGGGCGCCGATGTAAAAATTTTGGCGGGTGTGCTGGCTACCAGGCTAGGCCGAATAATTGCAAAATACATACACCCAGACCAATCAGGCTTTATGCCTGGGCGAACCACACAAACCAACATTAGAAGAGCGTACTTGAATATGCAAACATCAACTCTCAACGAAGGCTCTAAAGCCATATTAGCATTGGACATAAATAAGGCATTCGACACAGTGGAATGGCGATATTTATGGCTGGTGCTGGAAGAGTTTGGCATAGGACCACAGTTTATGGGGTGGATAAAAATGCTATATGCAGGACCAAGAGCAAGAGTGAAAACAAACAATCAAATATCAGAGGCATTTACACTGGCACGCGGGACGAGGCAGGGATGCCCCCTGTCACCGATGCTGTTTGCACTGGCGATAGAGCCACTTGCTATAGCTATTCGGGCCTCAGGGGACATAAGGGGATTTCAAAGGAAACAAGGCGAGGATAAAGTTGC
>BLSH010344831.1:104487-125976 GCA_018402905.1 Glandirana rugosa | reverse complement strand
AGGGGGCTGGGGGGTCCCTAAAGGGAGCGGCGGACTTGTGATATATGTGTCTAGAGTACCCTGTCTCTGGTTTTCTGTCATAATTGCCGATGGTGCACGAGTTGTGATGTGGGGGTTCGCTGTAGATTGGGTTGACTTATACTAATTCCTGTTGCCCCTCCCATTGGGTCAATGGAATGTGAACTATGTGAAAGTGAATTGGTTTGCATTAATTGTATAGCTTGTGCTGCAATCGGACCCATGTAATTGTGCTGTGTGTTTGTATTGTGATGTGATCGCCCGTCACCTTGTCTATGTCCACCGCGTGATTGGTTGTGTTGTAATGTGGTATTTTGAGGTCTATCTGGTTTCCTTTTTGTGTTGGGCATCTGTGAGTTCCCACCACCAAAATGCCCCCGCTTACGTGAACCTGGAAGTGGTTGTTGACCTGGTACTTGACGTGAAGACGTCAAAATAGGAACTCCCTCCTTTATTCTAAAAGAACAACACAGTCAACGCCCTCCACAACAAGGTTTATCACCCGGTTTTCAGCTCAGCACAAAGATTTACAAGCCTGCCTTCAAAGGCACTGGCACTTACTCAGGGAAGACCCAATCTTGGAAAAATATGTTAGGGATACCCCAGAAATAATTTACCGCAAGTCAAGGTCAATAGGAAACAAAATTATGACAAGCTTTTACAATCCAACTGTAGATAATATCAATTTACCACATGGTATTTATACATGCGGCCAATGTACTTACTGTCCCTGGGTGAGGACTGGAACCCATTTCACCTTGAGCAATGGGGACAAATTTTGCCCACAATTCTATGCGGACTGCGACACGCGCGGGGTAATTTACCTAATGACGTGTCGCTATGGAGCATATTACGTGGGTAAGACAATTCGTAAATTCAAAAAGAGAATTTGTGATCATATTTACTACTCGCAGTTTGCCAAGATGCTTACCCCAGTTAGCCGCCACCTGGGTCTTTACCACAAATTTGATACGTCCTACGTACAGTTTGGGGTGTTGGAGGTGGTACCCCAGGACCCACGTGGCGGCAACTGGGATCAGAGGATCCTGCAAAAAGAGACACTATGGATTGAAAGATTGGAGGCCAATAAACCTCCCGGGATTAACTAATTGGTTTCTTACAAACCGTTTTTATAAATATGCGAAGAAAAACTGTATCCATTATGGACAAACAAGATATAGGCCACTACAGTGGCCACTATACTAGGTTCCTAATTGGAACCAATGCCAAACCCGGTAGGTTTATGTTGGATAATGACAGGCCTTTCCAAGTATTGGGTTAAGGATTGATTAAATCAGTTGACTATTGGGAAGGATAGAAGGCATATTATTAAGCCCTGAAGTTATTTGCAGGGCATGTTCAATGTTATTATTACGGTGATACCCGCTTGGTAGGCGCAATGAGGATTCAAGGCGCCCTACTGGGAGGATGATCGCTTGGTACTAATGTTATACTTTGCATGTCTGTTACTGTTTGCGTGCGGGGCTCGCTTGCGCCTGAGGTTGGGTGCCGTTCTCCCTTGAACCGCTGGGAGGCTTCCCCCCCCCCCTGCCTATGGCTGCAGTTGAATATGCGGCCACCCAGGCCGCGCGCATGCTCGCGGTGGGCCCGCGATCCAGGCCCAGCCCAAGTTCTGGTATGGGCATGGTTCGGGCGTGTCACGGCGCAGCGCGTCGGCGGTGTGTGACGTCAGTCACCCACAAGTCCCACCGCCATCCAGCCCGGCGAGGTTGATCAACCGCGCCGTGGATGTGCGCATGTGCGGAAGGGACCTGGCCGGGCTGAGTGACGTCAGACGCTCTGACGGAGGACCTCAGCCGGGACACATTTAAGAGGCATGGACAGACGCTGGTGGCTAGCACCACGGAACAGCATCTGCCCACGCTACGGAGGCAAGCACGTCCAAGCCCTGGAAAGGTAGGCTATACATACACGGCGGATGCAACAATGGGATGCCATTCCTATAAGATCGATTACTGAACTATACCTACATTGATTTTAGGTCTTCCATACCTATAAACAGTAACCAGAGGGTGTTCGAGCCATGGATGGCAGCAAACAAAAACCCCCCTCATTTTAAAAGCTAATATCCAGGTAAAGTGTAGCATAGTGGGATATTTTGGGGGTATCTTCCCCTCCCCCCTCCACTCCGTCCTTTCCTTTCCCCCTTTTCCTTCCCCCCCTTTCCCCCCTATTAGAATAAAAGGAATGGCACCTATATACTATTCATCG
This sequence comes from Glandirana rugosa, assembly GCA_018402905.1. Lineage (NCBI taxonomy): Eukaryota > Metazoa > Chordata > Amphibia > Anura > Ranidae > Glandirana > Glandirana rugosa. The sequence goes on along the minus strand of BLSH010344831.1, from coordinate 123,726 downwards.
CCTTTTTCAGATACCAGGACACCCTTTAAGGGTGTCACTGTATAGCTGGAAGTACTATTCCAGGGTGGACGAGCGTAAGCATCCGTTGTTATATTTTTGTAAAAATACACAAGAGCAACCACATATGAGACGATGTGAATGAGTAACATGTAAGCACAAATCTATATGTGTGTAAGTGAACACCAGTTCATTTATACAAGTAATTTAAATTAAATTGAATATAATATTAACTTAAAATTTACATACTTTCTTACATTTAGTTGTAACATATGTGTCCCCATGTTCAACAAATACGGCCAAGGTGGGGATAGGGGACCTATTGCTCGGCGGTTGACGGTAGGGTGGAGGCACGTTACTTGCGGGCGTGGGTGAGTACATGCATGCTAATACCGCCAAAAAGACTTGTTGTTTCATGCAAGTTGTATTAATTAATGTATGTGTATATTTCTCAAATAGAAATTTAAGCTCCTGAGGAAGCGACCTCGAGTCGCGAAACATGTCAAGCCTTTTGAATATATAACCTGCACCAAGACAATCAAGTGGATCCCCTATGGGCAAACATTATGTAGATTGGTGATGCACTGTGTGTACTTGTATTTGTATATGTGCTAATTATTGTCCCATGAGGACCCTTGTATAAAATTGGTGTTGATGAAGGTAAATTTTATGGGTTAACACAATTGTAACAAGTACCATATAAATGTATATGGACTTAGTTTTTTAAGCTGATTCAATAAAAATCTTTTTTATTAAATACCTGTGTACGTGCCGATAAAGTCCATTTTCTCCGTTAATAACAAATTTCAAATCATAAGAGAAACCCCAAGGGTACTCTCTTCCAGGTTATAGATAGGTATGTCCCCCCATGGAGAGGGGGTGCAAAAAAAAGAGGTGTTTCCCAATTGGAGACCTACTGGATATACCAGTTAAAGAGTTATATCCCTTTTGGACTTAACATAGATTGGGACATTAATGCTTTTATCAATAAAGCTTGACCTAATTGTGATTTATGTTCTAGTTTGAGGTTTTTAATCATATTCATTTTGTGGGGTTACATTGTTTTAATTTTTTATATATTTATTTTTGTGTAGGATTGTTTTTATAATTTGAGTTTTAGCGTCTTGGTACTGGGACGCATGTCATGTAGCATATATATAATTAAGTCGCTCTGACATTGGTTTAAATTGTATGATGCTGATTTTATAGATTGTTCACTTGGAGGGAGTCTGGCACCCCCTCAAGGGGGCGGTATATTCTTTATAGTTTCAACCCCCTCCTATAATATATACTTGAATATCCCTTTTTATATCTTTATTCAATTTAATTAATTTATAACGTAATATTCTTACCATACATATTATTGGATTAGTTTCCATTCTTTCATGTTACTGGCCCATTGTTTTTAGCCTAAGCTGCTAATTAAAAGTTTATTTATATTACTGATATATAATTCATGCAGTTTACTATCTTATATTGGGGATTGCGGGGAGTGCGCATGCGCGGGACCTCCGGCAAGACGCACTAGCCGGGAGCTCCGCACAGATCGCGGCCCTGCAGCCCGATTTGAGTTACTGTAAGGCCGGCCACTTGCACACCAGGACAAGGAAGCACGGAGGGCGAGTGGCATATGTTTGAACTGCAGCTTAAGTGAGAGGTTCATAGAAAGCTCCGCTTTGACCCGCTGCTGCCGGATCCTTCCAAGATTGCATCAGCCCCTTCACCATGTGGCAAGCCGGAGGACAGTAAGGAGGGGTCGAGCTCTCAGGGGGGATTGATTCCATATAATGGGGACCCCGCCACACCAGACAGACTTCCTCGGGCCCTGCTAACTTCCCCCGCATCTTCGGTATCTCTCTTAAGGGGATTAGCTGATGATGATCTATACACCTCCATCTCTGACACCCCTGGGAGCGCCAGAGACTTACAACAACAGGCCTCCTCCCCTCAGATCCTACACCATGATCTGGGTCAACTTCTCAATAGGTTCTCTGAGATGCTCTCAGAAGGACTCACACGGAATGCTGAACAAATTACTTCCAATATAAAAGCGGAGATCATAAGTTTGGGGATGGGCATAGATGATATTGAGCAAGCAGTGGACCAGACAGCAGCCAGGGTAGTGCAGAATTCCACATGCATACAATCTCTTCAGGACCAATTAGATACAGCTCTCTCTAAATTAGATGAACTGGAGAACAGAAGCAGACGTTATAACTTCCGTATAAGGGGACTTCCTGATCCAATTCAAGACATTCAAGGGTTGGTGAAAACTTTAATCAAGGACCTCTTGCCGGACATACCGGAGTTCAAATTGGAACTGGACAGAGCTCACAGGGCTTTGCAATCACTGCGGCCCGACGGACTCCCAAGAGACATTATTGTGAAACCCCATTTCTTCTCGATCAAAGAAGAAGTCATGAAGAGAGCTAGAACTACAGACTGGATAACTCTATCAGGGCACCAAATCCAAATTCCAGATATTTCGCCCTTCACCATCCAGAAAAGTCACGGCTCTCTCACAGAAAGAAGTCAAATACTGGTGGTCTTTTCCATTTAAGTTGAACTTCCATTACAAAAACAAGACATATGGCTTCTCCAACCTGCAAGAAGGAGAGAAAATTCTAATACAACGGGGCCTCATATCCCAGGAAGCCATGGATTTGACAACATCGGGACAACAAAACCCAACCAAGCGACCTCCACCAGGGAGCCCGGCGGCACCACTTTGGCATAAGCAGAAACCCAAAAGGCAACGTGAAGCTTCGCATCCACCACACTGAGGATCTTCTTATCCCCACTTCACCTTTTTTCTCTGCAACGCCTCCACTAGGGTGAAGAGTGATCGCTCTTGTCCCTCTAGAATGGACGCTCTTTATGGAGCACCCTGAAGTACTTTCACTACCACCCTAATGGTGGCAGGGGGAAGTCTTGATATACTCTTCCCAGATTATGCTACCCTCCATCGGTTTTGATTTCAGGTTTGTTATAATGTGAAATCCTCCATTATTCCAGACAATTTCATAGGACAGCGCTCCTTGTCTTGCCAAGGTAGGATCCAAGTTACTTCCTTACTTGTCATTGTGGATAAACTCCCTAAACCAAGAGGTGATATTCCTAGACCAAGGAGGTGAAGTGGATTGAACCTTTGGCTACCCACCTCAAAGAAGGGTCTGTCTAACTGAAATTCCTCCCTGCCAGCATACCCATACACCATCGCTTTGCCACTACCACCTTGGCTCATTGACTATTTTTTATGGTTATAACCATGGGTTTCTGGATTCCCAAGTCTCTGCAAACTAGACTGAGGGGAAGACATATTCCCCACTCACCACTTGGAATTTCTGTTAAGACCTTTTCATTAAGCCTCACCCTCCAATATAATCCTGGTTCCACATCTTTAAGTTACAAATGTTTTAAAGTTATTTGCTGTTATTATTTCTCCATAGGCCATTGCTATTTTGGGCGGGCTTGTTGGGCCCAAGGTCCAGAGCGGTATCACATGCTCCTCACCCTCAGTACCTAGGAATGTCTTCTGGGTGCTGGTTGGGATTATTACTCATGTTTGGGTATTCTCACATTGAGCCCCCCTCTCTTAGGGGAACAGGGCGAAGTAGGCCTAAGCCGACCATGCCTCCAGGACTTCCTGTACCCAGGAGGGTCAGGAACTCCTCTTAAATCAGAAATTCAGAAATTGAGAGCTTTGTTACTATTTTCAACTTATCTCCTCTTCTTTTCTATCTGCTTTCCCTTCTCTTTTCCTGCTTATTAGATCACCTATATGTTCTCCGAACTTTTTGTGTTTTTTGAGTTCCCAGTTGTCAGAGTGGAACAATAAATCTGCCAGACAAGGCGCATGCGCGGACTCCACCAAGATGGATGCGTAGTCCCTGAGCTCCGCACTGTCCTGGAGAGCACAATGCCATCGTAGCGCGGTGAGCCCTCGTTCTGCCGCCCGACCACCACCAGACTTTAGGGGAACAACGAGGCTACCTCCCGGATGACTTCAGGCAACGCAAGGAGGGCCTTAACTAGCCAGCTGGAGGCCGTGACGGATCAGCCCAGCACCGCCATGCTGTACAATACAGAGACATCATGGGGAGGCCCGGAGGAGGACATGGAGGCCTCGCACTCACACCAGGCACTCTCACCGCAATCACGGGGAGCAGCTGCAGTGAGTACACCGGCACAATTCTTAGTATCCCCGGCAGACACTCTCTCATTGCTGGGCCGCACAATGGCGGAGGCCACACCATTATCTATAGGAGACCTGTCACAAGGGCCTAATGATACAAGATTGGGAGACATCCCTGACCTGACAGAACCCACCGACTTTCCTTCCATGATGCAAGCTTTTTCAAGCTTTTAACCAGAGGCCTCTCTCAAACTGCAGCCCAAATCACTAATTCCATTCATGCAGACCTACAACAATTTGGCCTCAGGATCGACACTATAGAAAAAAAGCCAGATCAAGTGATTGGCAGAATCAATCAGAATACATCCAGAATACAAGACCTGCAAGATCAATTAGAGAATGCACTGGCGAAAATCGATGATCTTGAAAATAGAAATCGGAGGTACAACTTTAGGATCCGAGGCCTGCAGGAGTCTATTAAAGATATCCACCCTGTCATACGTGCATCCATCAAAGATCTGATTCTGGAGATCCCTGAGAATAGGTTGGAACTGGATAGGGCCCACAGGGCCCTACAACCCCCGCGAGCCAATGGCCTACCACGCGACATAATAATAAAGCCACACCACTACTCTACAAAGGAAGAAATCAATCAAGGACACGCACGGGGGACAATCTCGCTATACAAGGTCATAAAATACAAATATATGCCGACATCTCTCCCTATACGGTCCAGAAGAGACACTCCCTAAAACCCTTACTGCAAATTCTTTCACAGAAAGAAATTTCCTATCGCTGGTCTTTTCCCTTCCGCTTGAATTTTTCCTACAAAAACATTGCTTATGGATTTTCATCCTTCAGCGATGGGGAGCAAATTCTCCTGCAGCTTGGCCTCATTAATCAAGAGGTTCCACCCCTTCCCAGCGCTAGACGTACATCCAGGTCCTCCAAAAGACCACCACCTCAGAGTCCCCTAACCACGGTATGGAAAAAGCAACAGAAGAAGAGATCCAAGGAAGCTCATACTCCATGACGGACTCCCCTTGCAGGGGCCATATGGTCTGATTACTTCCTCTCCTTATTCCGAAGCTGAACTCTTGGAACTCTGATTTCACCCGGCAAACCCCTGGGCGAACTAACCGTTCTCCCCCTGGTTTGGGGGGGGTTACTGTTGTTTTTTGTTTTTTTTCTTTTGGGGGGGTCTTCCCCTCCCTCCTTTCAGGGGGGGTTTTTTGCTAAATCTTTCGGCCATTTTTGATCAGTATCCCGGGACGACACCTGGTACCTAAGCTTAATGGTTGATGGCGTTAACAGTATACATGGTTTGAATAGTGCTCATAACTGATTGGGCACAGTTAACAACCTGCTCATTTTTGTTCTCTATAGAATAGTTAATGCTCAGGGCCCAGAGGGCTGTCAGGACTTTATTTTTATTTTTACATGTGCATCCCATCTCCTGTCATGGCCAGGAAAGTGTATGATATAATTTGTTTCCCTCCTCTGTTTGAATGTTTGCACTATGGGGAGTGGTTACTAAGGTTTAAAAGCAGTCCCCTGGGGGGGGGGCCCCGCAAGATCTGGGCGGGGGTGGCCTCCCTCCCCTCCCCGGGGTCTTCGGGCTGCGGGACGTGGGGCTCATTCACTTTATAGTGTCATGTTACATGACTGATTATTCAGTAGTAATGATGGTTTCCCCGGGGCGGCTACAATGCACCTCCATCCGACCTCGGGAGAACCATTGAATTCTCTCAGTGCCGGGTCGTGATTTCCCCAAAGAGGGAACTATGCACTCGAGCACCCCTGGAGCGGGGAGGTCTGAAGAACCCCCCGCTTCATTTAACCAGCTCTTATTTAGCTAATGTAGGAGTTGTCTTTACCCTATTTCATGCTACACTCTCATGTTTCTCTTTCTTTCTTGTCTATGTTTTCTCTCTTCTTACCCGGAGCCATGTATCTGCACAACAGGAAGTGTCCTCTTGGGTAACGGTGACCCACATGTCCAGACGAACCAGCTCGCCTCAGAAGAAATCCCAGGGACCCCTACAGACTTCTGACTTTAAGGTGACATCTATTGGTCAAGCGCTTATCTACCCTCTGGTCCATGTCTAGTTCTAACATCACCACCCCGAACATACAAATTATTTCCCACAATGTTCAAGGCCTAAATTCGCCGATCAAGCGCAGGAAGCTCTTTAATTTCTATCACTCCTTAAAAACTGAGGTTCTATTATTGCAGGAGACCCATTTCCCAACATCCTATAACCCATCCTTTCTTCATAAGAATTACGCCCAATTCTATCTGGCTAATGCCCCTAATAAATCAAAAGGAGTAGCCATCTGCCTCGCCAGACACCTGTTATTTTCACAGAAAAAAATAATTAGGGACCCGGGGGGTCGTTTTCTTCTGGTCTCAGGCACAATTGGAGAGCAAGAATTTAAGTTTATCTCTTATTATGCACCTAATAAGGCCCAGAAGAAATTCATGGTTCATTTATTGAACACTCTTTCCCCTCAATTCCAGGGTGTAGTGATCATGGGGGGTGATATGAATGTCCCACTTGATCTCTCACTTCACAAAAGTAAACGGGCAGCTTCCCACAATAAAAGACCCCCGAGACAGAGCCTGAAGATAGCACAAGCACTCTATGAACAAGGCCTAGTAGATATCTGTAGAGAATTAAACCCCCACTCTAAAGATTTCACACATTTTTCAGCCCCACACAACACCTATTCCAGGATAGACCACATTTTCACAGCCATTAAAACAGTTCCTTTAGCAAGGGCTGCAAAAATTCGGGACACCCCCCTCTCAGACCATTCGGCGGTAACACTCACGATAGCTGTCTCTACAAGTAATAGTAGGCCCCGTAAATGGCGCATTAATGAATCCCTACTTTCGAACCCCACCCACTGCACCCTGATTGAAAAATCTTTAAAAGAGAACTTTGAGGAAAATGACAATGGGACGGTATCCCCTTCCATCCTCTGGGCGGCTCATAAAACTGTAATAAGAGGGAAACTAATACAGATTTCAGAGGAGATTCGCAAATTGAATGAGAACTTCACTTCCCTGAGTAAAGCACACAAAAAACACCCCAACTCAGACTCTTTGACTAAGCTAGAAAACGCAAGAACCCAACTCAATTTAGCACTCACTACAATCGCGGATAAACAATTAAGGTGGGCTGGGGCTAAATATTACTATCAGAGGGACCGTATAGGTTCGAGGCTGGCCACCAAGCTGAGCCCTAAAGCTAGGCACGTAACATTTCCCAAGATTAAAATGAGGGGAGGAGAACTATCCCAAAACATTGTTAAAATATTGGGAATTTTTCAGGAATTTTACGCACATCTCTACAAGGAATCTCACTCAATTGCTCCACACAAAATGGAGAACTTTTTAAGGGACATCACACTCCCCAAATTATCTCATGAGCATATGACAGATATGGAACAGCCCATCTCCTCAGAGGAGGTCCAGGAGACCATTAAAAATCTTAAAGCTAACACTGCCCCGGGACCTGATGGCTTCTCGGTTGTGTATTATAAAAAATTCGCCCCAACCCTCGCTCCTTACCTGGCCAGTATGTTCAACTCCTTCCAGAAGGGGGGAGAAATCAATAGAGATTTAAATGCAGCCTTCATATCTGTTATTCCAAAGCCAGGGAAAAATCCAACAGAGGTCAGCAACTATAGGCCCATTTCCCTTATAAACAACGACCTTAAAATATTAACTAAAATCTATGCTAACAGACTCTCTGGATTTATCTCCAAGTATATACATAAAGACCAGGTAGGGTTCATCCCGGGGAGACAGGGCCCTGATCAAACTAGGAGGGCGATATATATTATCTCCATTCTACATTCAAAGTGGGACCAAGGCCCTCCACAAGAGGGGTATCTACTGTCGATAGATTTGCAGAAAGCTTTTGACTCTGTGAACTGGAATTATATGTTCGAGATTCTTGCTCGGTGGGGTTTCGGCACTAAATTCTTGGGCATGCTACGCGCTTTATATTCCAACCCCTCGGCTCAGATTCGCCTGCTGGGACACTACTCCGAAAGCCTGGAGATCGGGAGGGGGACTAGACAGGGTTGCCCCCTATCCCCCCTGATATTCGCAATTGTTATCGAAACCCTAGCAGTAGCCATCAGATCACACCCTGACATTAGGGGAGTGATGTGTGGCTCCCAGGAACATAAGTGTGCACTGTTTGCGGACGACTTGTTGTTGTTCCTCACATCACCTTTAATATCCACCCCTAATCTTCTTAAAATACTTAGGGAGTTCAGCTCAATATCAGGTCTTGAGGTGAACCTTAGCAAGTCTTCTGCTCTTAATATCTCTATCCCCTCAGATACCTTAGTACAACTCCAAAATAATTTCCCCTTTGCGTGGAACCAACACAATATCCCTTATCTGGGAATCAAATTATCGTCTAGGGTTGACAAGCTATTCTCAGACAATTACCCTCCAATGTTTAAAAACTAGCGGAGGAGCTTGGGGGCTGGGAAAGATGTGGTCTGTCCTGGATAGGAAGAATTAATGCAATCAAGATGACCCTACTTCCGAAATTACTATATTTATTTTGTTCCATCCCGATACCTCTCACTGAAGCCTCGCTCGCAGGGATCCAAACTAAAATAAATGCCTTCATCTGGAGTAAAAAGGGTTATCGATGCACGAAAGAAATCCTTTATAGGCGGAGAGATCAGGGGGGACTGGGTGTTCCAAAACTACTATGGTACTATCAGGCTGCCCAGTTAACTCAGATCTCTGCGGTATACTCAAGAGGACCGAAGCCAGACTGGCTCACAATAGAAAGACAAGCAGTCTCCTCCTTCACATTGGACTTCTTACTCTGGTGTTCCCCCAAATCTAGGCCTGGGGTAATTTCTCCTTCCCTTTCCCACTCTCTTGCGTTAACGGATAGACTTTATAAACGTTCCTCGCTGATCTCTGCGATAAAACCTCTCAGTCATATCTTTAATAACCCAGCATTCCCTCCAGGCCAGAACATATTAGCTTTTAAGTGGTGGCTTAATAAAGGAATGTTCAGAATAGGACATTTCTTTACTAGTACAGGCCCCATAACTCTTCGATATTGTAATACCAAATTAGAAATGCCTAGTGAGGAAAAATTTAGATTCACCCAAATTGCACACTTTCTGCAGTCTCTCCTACATCAGCCACATGCCCAGATCAGACCTACTGCTTATGAAATATGGTGTGCGGAAAGCATGGACCAGAGGGGGGGTATCTCGGTTGCCTATGCGGCCTTGGCGGATAGATCAGAAAAGCTGTCGTATGCGGAGGCATGGGAAACAGACTTAAACCGGCAACTCTCCCTGGACAGCTGGTTTACGGCTATGCAGTCTGCATACAAAGGAATATTAAATATCTCGCTTATCGAAGCGAACGTTAAAATCCTTATTAGATGGTATTATGTTCCGAATAGATCAGCCAAAATGTTCCCTGGGACATCCCCGCTATGCTTCAGAGGTTGCCAATTGGTCGGAACTATGTTCCATACATGGTGGTCTTGCCCACGGGTTCGCGGGTTCTGGTACAAATTTATAACAATGACTCGCAGGGTCCTGGGGACCCCAATCCCCCTAGATCCAGCGATTATCTTACTTAACCAGAGAATCCCAGGATTACCTAAACGTACTCAAACTTTGTTGTTTTTTCTTTGTCTCGGGGCTAAAATGACTATTCCATGCCATGGCCATGCCCTCGGTTCACCTGAGAGCCGTAAAGCAGAAAGTTTCATGGATTATGTTCCAAGAATTGATTGTGGTGAAACTGCAAGATAAGGAGCAGCACTTTGAAGCAATTTGGAGTCCATGGGCAGAGTTCATAGGAATTTCTCTTTTCCCCTGGTCATGTGGGGGGCCGAACTAGAGGCTCCGGACTCATGTGTCTAACTTACTTACTTCTCTTCTGTTTCTCTTTCCTCTCTTCTTTCTGTGGGCTAGTTCCGTCCTATTCTCTTCCTATCCCCTTTGGCCTGGGATACCCTACTCTCCAGAGGTATCAGGGCAGTATCTGGAGACTTCCCAAGAGGACACCACTGTTTGATTTGATTTTGTTATCGTTAGGTTTTATGAAGGCCCCGGGCGGGGGGGAGGTGGGATCACACCTGGACACAGCTTGAACCCACTGGGGTGTCTTGGGGTGGTCCTTCTCCCCTTTGGATCTGTAACGGGGGACCTACACAGTTTAATAATCCAAAGTTGGATCTAATTCCCAGACTGTGTTCTCTAATGTCATATATGTTTTCTTTTTTTTTACTGTATTCATCTAAATGGTGAGATTCTACTTCACACAAATTATTGGAATTTGTCTTTAGGTATGCTTTGTTTGTAACGCTTGATTTGTCTTTTATAAGATAATAAAAACATTGAAAGATATATCTGCCAGACAATTTCTACAGACCCATCCGGCTCTCTGCAGTTCCCCATTAAGACGAGCAAGGTAAGTCCTTTTGGTTCTGCGGCTCACCCCCCCCCCCCCCATGTCCATGGCTAACTTCCAAAATCGCACCAACACAGTTTTTAAGGTGGCTTATCATAATACACAAGGCCTCAATTCCCCCATTAAAAGAAGAAAGGCGTTCCAACATTATTTTTCTTTGGATCTGGCGGTGGTCCTGATTCAGGAATCTCAGTTACCGATATCATACAACCCTACATACCTACATAACAAATTCCCGACATTCTATTTGGCAAATGCTGATTGTAAGAAAAGAGTGGTTGCTATCCTTTTTTCCAAGAACCTCCCATTTACCCACACATTAACAGTTCGGGATAATGAGGGGCGATAAATCCTGGTGAAGGGATTAATCTACGGGGTAGTCCATACTTTCATATCTTATTGAACTTGACTCGAAAACTAGCCCCTCACTTTGAAGGCATGGTTATAATGGGAGGAGACTCGAACACTGCTTTTGATAACATCCTAGACAAATCTGTGACTAATCGCCCTCGAATCAAAAAGCCCCCTAAACGGGGCACTAAAGTAGCACGCATAATAAATTCCCTAGGTTTGGTTGACACTTGGAGGGAGCTAAATCCCAGATCTAGGGACTATACTCATTACTCTGCCCCCCATGGCACCCATTCTAGAATTGACCATGTTTTTGTGCCTACCATTGAGATTCATCGTGCAGTTAAAGCTTCTATCCATGACATAGTATGGTCGGATCATTCGCTGGTTTTAGTTTCCATCTCATGCTCCCCAATCTCACGGGGTCCACACTTATGGAAACTCAACAAATCCCTTCTGAGCGATCCAGTCTTGGTCACTAAGATTGACAAGGATTTAAAAGAGTACTTACTATTTAATGACAAAGGCAATATTTCTCTAGGATCTCTGTGGGAGGGACACAAAGCGGTCATGAGGGGGCAGCTTATACAGTTAAGCTCCCAATTGAAAAAAGAAAGCCAGTCTGAAATAACTAGATTGGAACAGGAATTCAAACAAATGAGCAGAATCCACAAGCTCAACCCGACGAGAGAAACCCTACTAAACCTAGAGAAAACCAAATTAGAACTTAATCTACATTTAACCACTTCTGCTGAAAAACAGATCAGATGGTCAATAGGGAAACTCTATTGCATCAAAGAACAAATTGGAACTGGCCTAGCATTTAAATTAACCCCTAAATACAGGATGTCTGTTATTCCAAGAATCAAATCTTGGGAATGTAATCTCACACAAAATCCCAAGAAAATTCTCGAGACGTTCGAGAAGTTCTTCACCAAGATCTACACCAAAAATATCACTGATACAACCCAACAGCTAGAGACCTTCCTGGGGGATATCCCCCTCCCTCAGCTAAGCAAAGAATCACCAAAGCATTTTTGAAGCACCAGTTACAGAGAATGAAATCATGCTAGTAATCAAAGATCTTAAAACCAGGGGGGCGTGGCCAGGAGCGGCATGTGAGCAGACGTGTTTCACAGAGCTCCCGTGTATTACCCTTCATTGATCCTGTTCCCGGCCCAGCAGAGCTGATCCTTGGACACCAAAAGAACCCTAAAGGCATAGTGAAGCCCTTGCCAGCTGTATATTGCGTGCAGACATGATGGTCACACGGAAAAGTAAGGAAGAAACACAGCACGCGGAGATCCAACATAGCGCCGGCCCGGGCCTCCAGCAACGCACGCCGTGAGTAAAGGACACAGTGAGTAAGGCCTCTAAAACTAACAGACCTCTCACAGGGGACCCCCCCCCAAAGACATGCGCTTCTATGCACAGAAGCTTACAAGCACCCAGGCCCAAGCGGACCCCGCGATGGAGGAGGAGAGCTCCGGGGAAGACCATGAGGCTCAGGGGGAGACAGGGAAGGGACACCCTGTGGGAGAAATGGAGAGCCAGCCAGCTTCTGAGACTGTCAGCGAGGATGAGGACGCTGTTCAGCCCTCATTGTCTGAGATCCTGAGAGCAATCCATAAGTGTACTGCCTAAGTTAATAACCTCCAGGAGCAGTTTGGAGGATTAAAGGAGGAAATGGGCCTGATTAGGCAAGATATACAGAAGATTAGGGAAAGAATAACAGCGGCTGAAAGCAGGATTAGCGATATTGAGGACAAGATACCGCCACTGATTAGAGACACTCAATGCAATTCTATTATGGTCAAATCTATTGACACCCGCGTTGACGATCTCGAAAATCGGTGTACTGCACTTGAGACAGATCTTTAAGGATGGGACATTACGTTCTTTTGAGGAGCTACAGAGGGAATTTGGGCTTCACCACAACATGAGATTTTTTTATTTTCAGCTTAAGCACGCCATTGGGTCACAGGGGACAGTGGAGCCATGGACGATGGGTCCCTCCCCTGTTTTAAACTACATGTGGGAGACGGAGGTGTATAAAGGATTTATATCAGGATGTTACTCTATGATTCTAAATAGGCTTCTCCCTGCAGGCCACGGAAGGACACTACCTAGGTGGGAGAAAGACATTGGGACATTCGAGGAAGGACAGTGGGAAGAGGCTATGGAGGCGGTTACACGGTGCTCCCTGAATGTAGCGCAGAGACTCTCCCAATTATACTTGCTCCTAAGAGTTCATTACACACCTGCCAGACTGGTGAGAATGGGGGTGCAGGAGGATCCAACATGTACCAGGTGCCGTAGGGACCATGGAGATCTGATTCACCTAATGAGGAGGTGCCCCAAATTACACACCTATTGGAGGGAGGTATTAGGAACGCTGAACAGTGCTTATCATATTGATTTATCAGAGGACCCGAAAGCAGGTTTATTAAGCATCTTGGAGGTAGATTTTATAGAAGAGGCCCACAGGGCTGGGGTGGAGAGAGCCCTTTTTCAGGCCAGAAAACTGATATTAAAACATTGGAAGTCGGAAAATCCTCCCACAGTGCAAGAGTGGGTAGCTCAGGTGAACCGCACTATTAGATTTGAAAAAGTGATCTATCAGCATAGAGGAAGTAAGACTAAATTTGAGAAGATATGGTCACCATGGCTAGCGGTGCCGGAGGGATAGACTATTTATGTGAGATGGTATAGACCTCAGGTATATGCTATTGATAAGAATGGACGGAATATGACAAATGTAAATGTATTCAAATGGAGACATTGGAACTGGAATGTTCAGGCTGGATGCTTTATTATGTGGATGTATGCTGTATATGCAAAGCTGCTCAATAAAGTTTGTTTTTGAGATAAAAAAAAAAATCTTAAAACCAGTTCTGCCCCTGGTCCTGATGGGTTCTCTAATTTATATTATAAAAAATTTGGTCACACACTATCACCACCCTTCATGGCAAGATACATAAATTCACTAGGAAACGGTCAGAAGGTGGACCCTGCCGCCAATTTGGCATTTATTTCAGTGATCCCAAAACCTGGCAAGGACCACAGTGAAGTAGGAAACTACAGACCCATCTCCTTGATAAACAATATCAAAATCATGACCAAAATTTATGCCAATCGTTTAGCATCATTCATAAATATTTATATAGAAAAGGATCAGGTGGGCTTTATACCTGGGAGGCAGGGCCCGGATCAGGTTAGAAGGGCCATAGATTTAATTTCATTAATGAGATCAGGCTGGGGGGTTATTGACCCTCAGGAAGGACTTATTCTGTCATTAGACCTTCATAAAACGTTCAACACAGTTTCCTGGGAATATCTCTTCACGCTTCTTACCGGGTGGGGATTTTGCAAGAAATTTACAGGAATTCTGGAAGCTCTGTACTCCCAGCCCACAGCTAGAATCAGGTTCCAGGGACATTATTTGGACCCTTTCCCCATACGACACGGAACACGCCAGGGTTGCCCACTCTCTCCTTTGCTGTTCGCTATTGCGATTGAATCGCTAGCTATTGCAATTAGGGAACACCGTGATAAATAATATCATTTTATTAGCTACCTGGGCTTCTCATAGACTTCTGTCCCCGGAATACGGTGGCTCTGACTATAAGTTTTGGGGTGGAAGTGCCAGGGCCCCTCACGACAGTCCACAGAGAGATCCCATTAGGGGTGGCTGTTGTGGAGGGCCCTCCCTAGTTCCATCGGGACTTGAATGTTCCTTCTTTTTATTTTCTGGTTAGCTATCTAGCTTCTGAAGATTTAAATAAACTACTTGTTTATTAGTTTTGTTTCGCTATTTGTCTTTGAGGCTTATTGTCTAGCCTGCTCGGACGAGTTAGAATACTCGTCTCTCAGGCTTGGGTTCTTAGGTTATCTACATCACCTCACATTCTGCGAGAAAAAGATTACCGTTATAGGTGTTTGGTTGAAGCAGATGTCGAACAGACCATAACCATAATAATTGAGTGTTATATTGGAGTTTTTTCTTTTTTTCTCTGAAGACAACTAAAAGTCCATCATCACAATTGTTCCTATATTGAACTCAAATCTCTAACTGTTTATCTTTTTACAGTTACTTATAATGCTTTGATCTACTGTAACCTGCAAAAATTCAATAAAAAGATTGAAATATATTGGGGATTGCAAATTATGTCCAATTAAGTTCCTGATTTGTCGGGCCGTGCGTACTATCCTGGAACGCATATGGCAGTGAGGGGGGGATATGTTATTCACGTCAGGTCCGGTGGATGCGGATCTGATAACAGAATAATGTACCCTGGAACGCAAAGAGTGACACTCCATTATGGCGTTGGTCGCTGTTTGTGTCATTTCCGATTGCAACCGATTGGTTGGCCGGGCTATGATGCGTCCCATACTCGTTCCTTGTCCATACGAAATTGAGAGGTGGTCTGATTGTATACACCTTTAGCTGACGAGGAGGGAGGAGTTAGTTACACAGCTTCAAATAGAGGCCAATTCGAAAGGCGGTGAGTAGAACGTAATGTACCTCCCCACCGCTATTGACCCATTGATTTTCCCCCCTGCCTCCCCTCTCTTCATCTTGTCCTAAGAATATTCACTACATATATAGATTGACGCACGCTAGTGTAGGTGGGCCAGTAAATTTAATGTAGTATGACAAGTACATACTGGTGTCTGTTCAACAATTAATATCAGCTCATGATTCCTATATGGAGGCTTGGAACGCATGCCACTTCACCATCTTGCAATGGTGGCACCAGACTTCCTGTCAGGTAGGAAGTGGGTGTATTGGCTATTTGAGTTTATATATATATATATATATATATTTATTTATGTAATGATCCTGGGTGTGGGATACCCCAGAAGAAGTCTTTGAGGACAAAACGCGTTGGGTTAGGTCCCCCAGGTCATTGCAAGCTTGCCCACAAGTTGAATGGACTCTTTCTATCTTCTCTGATGTAAGTGTTCCTAATTGTTCTATTAAAAAGTGTTGCACAGTTTTACACTATGGAGAATATTTCTTTTCTATGGTTTTATTGAATTTATTGGAGCTTCCACTGCTGGAAATACCACTCTAAACCATACAGTGAAATACTCTATATAAGTGTTGATTCATCCAAGCAAAGGTGGAGATCCATATGAGGACCTGTAATTATTTGTTTGCACAACTTAAGCCTGTAACTCCCATCTCACTCTCTATGTATGCTGCAGCGGTCAGAAGGGACTTAACAAAGCACCCAGGCTTCTCTAAACAACCCCCCAAACGGCCTTCTCAACCTACTGTGACCCAGCAGGGCCCTACAGCTCCGGAAAGCCTTGAAGATGTGGAGGCGGGAGTGGAAGGAGGCTCCCTCATCCTCCCAGGTCAGGATTCGCCAGCCACTGCTTCTTCTATTCCGCTTAACACTTCTCCAGCCTCTACAGTTTCCCTTCTAGAAAGGACTCTTTCAGAAAGGTTTGCTTCATCGATTGGGGCCCAGGCCCCCGACCCTGATACTCCAAGCCTTCCGGAACCTCCATCCCCATTTCCACACCTTGAATTGAAATTCATGATGGAAACGTTCTCTAAGATGTTAGCTAAAGGCTTGGCTCAAACTGCATCCCAAATAACCTCAACTATTCAGTCTGACCTTCAGAACTTGGGGTCCAGAATTGATGTAGTTGAACAGAAAACAGATCAAACCATTGCAAAAGCTAACCAAAACACTTCCCGCATCCAGGACCTTCAGGACCAGTTAGAGAATGCTCACTCTAAGATTGACGACCTTGAAAACCGGTTCCGTAGATATAATTTCCGTTTGCGGGGGGTGCCGGAAACCGTCACAGATGTTCAGGAGGCAGTCTGATCCTTTATAAAGAACTTATACTGAACATCCCGGAGCACAGATTGGAACTTGATGGGGCCCACAGGGCCCTCCAAGCCCCTCATTCGGATGGACTTCCGCGGGACATTGTGGTGAAACCTCATTTTTATGCGGTGAAGGAGGAAATAATGAAGATTACCAGAAAACTACCGAAAGTATCCTTTCAGGGACATTCTATTCAGGTGTTTGCAGACATTTCTCCAGCCACCATTCAAAAGAGGAGAACCATGAAACCCCCTCCTCGAAGTGCTGCTACAGAAATCTATCAAGTACTGGTGGTCCTTTCCATTCCGCCTTTCTTTCTCCTTTAAGGGCAAAACCTACGGCTTCTCTTCATTCAACGAGGGTGAGCACCTGTTAGTTAAATTAAACCTTATCACACTGGAACCGGGTTCCTCCCTCCAAGCCAAATCTGCTGGAGCTACCTCCAAGCCAAATCTGCTGGAGCTACGAAGCGCCCCTCCCCTCAAAGTCCAATCCCACCCATTTGGAGGAAACCGCACCCCAAGAGACCCAAAGACTCACACCCCCCCGATTCCTCTTGTTCCCTAACAGTGGTTCCACTCTAATGTGTTTAGGGCTTCTCCTTTATTCATTGGCCCAGTTCTGTCATTTCCAAATATTCTGGTTACACATATGTTGACCTCCTAGGGGGACGGTCCATTGTCTTTACTGTTACTAATGTTGTTATCTTTTTTACCCCACCTTATGTGGGCTGGCTTGATCCTCTGGGGGACTCCCTCTCCCGGCTCGCTCTAGGTTGGTCCTCGCCTCCCCCAATCCCTTCATCTGGGAGGGTCCTGGGGGATTGGAAGGGGATATGACCTGGGGGGACCTGGTGTCTACCTTTACAGGGGACCCAGATGGTCTCCCCTTGCCATCATCTCTATTTACTATGTTGATATATGTTGATATATATATTTTTTTTTTCTACTTTGAAAACATTTTTTATGCTCGGCTCCTCTCGCGGGGTCCTCCCCAGTAGTTTTTCTTACTGTTTGGCCGTCTTGGGTACGGAGCGGTAGGCGTGCTCCTCCCTCTGCTTCTGGGCTTTACCACTGGGTTTTGCGCAGAGGCAGACGTGTTGCTGCCAGTTTAGGCAGTTGTGTCCATTCCAGTTTCGGGCTATGGGAGTCGGTTTTCTGGCTCTCATCCTCCGAAGGTGGAGGGGGCTGGTTGTATTCGATCAGTCGCCCTCCTCTTCTCTCTTCTTTCTTATTGTTTGGATGTTCTTCTCTTTTTCTGTTCTCTTCTCTCTCTTAAATTTTTCTCCTCAGGCACCGGGGGGGGCTCTCCCCCGAGGGGTTAGGGACGAACAAGCTCTCATCGGTTAGCAGAGGCAAAACAGATTTTTCAAGGTTCTCAGGGACCGGTAAGTTGCTCTATTTTGCAGTGAGTGTTTCCCTCTACTTTTCATCATGTTAGCTTCCGTTGTCCAATCCAGATTGTTAAAATTGGCCTCTCACAAAGCACAGGGTCTAAAGTTACCCTTAAAACAAAGAAAGTACTTCCAAGCAGCTCATTCGCAGCACTTGGAGGTCCTTTTTGTTCAAGAAACCCACTTCCCTTCACAGTTTTCTCCAAGTTTTCTTCACGTAGGTTATCCTCAATTCTACCTGGCCAATGCGCCAGATAAGACCAGAGGGGTTGGAATATTCTTTGCAAAAGGGGTGGGGTTCCAATTACGTCAGGTATTAAGGCATCCAGAGATACATCCTCCAGGTAGGGGACATCGGGGGTCGCCCTTTCTCTTTAGTCTCCTACTATGCCCCTAATATGGGCCAAATACAATTCTTCCGATCCATGATAGACTCCCTGTCTGTCTCGCAGTGTCCCCTTTGGGGACCCGGACTCAAATTGGATTTTATAAGGAGTTCCAGGAAGATTTCATTCCATGTCACCTGTCCCAATAAGTTATACAAAAGGGAATCAGAGGTAACCCCGGACTAGGGGCTTAAGGGACTCATAGACTCCACATTTTAATGGTATCTTACTAGACTCTTGCCCCTTAGGGATTACTTGCGAAACTGTTGGACTCCTTACCTCCTCCGACGATTTTTTTATACCAGATAAGACCGGTCCCTAAATACTCCCCGACTCATTACCCATTTCAGAGAGCACAACCCCAATGTAAGGGAGGTTTGCAGCTGGATCGGGTCCCTCAATTACTCAAACCGCTCGGACTCCGAGGAAAATCCCCCGACATCCTCCGCTCTCACTTAACCAGATCTAAACAGGTTGTACACTAGGTCCCACCATAACCTCAGGGGCGGGTCCTAGTGTCAGGGAAGGTTCACTCTACTGTCCCTCAGATAGTACCTAGCCTTCTTAACATAAACCGGGTATAATCCCCGTATCATCCTCTGATTTCTCTTTCCCGCTGGGGGCTACAGGGGATGGACCTCCTACATAGA
>BLSH010344831.1:81500-97766 GCA_018402905.1 Glandirana rugosa | reverse complement strand
GTGGGACTTGTCCTGACTGGTCTAGGTCTTGTGTCTCCTCTGAGTGCCTGCGGTTTTCTCTTCGGTCTGACTGACCTCTGTCGTTTGGTCCGGTGCACTTCCCTAGCCACACCTTTAAAGGGCCTAATGGGACTACAAGGACCGGCCCACGTGGCCTGGTTTGCTGTCTCCAGTCAGTCTGGCTTCTCTTTTGGCGTCCGTGAGTCTCCTCTGTGTTCTGGATCTGGTCAGTCCTGTTCAGGGTGGATGAAGTCTTCCAGGGTGGGTAGGGTGGGATATCCGAGAGGGGGTGAGGGGGAAAGATCTCCGAGTGCCTCAGTTTATGTAGGAATAAAAAGCAAGGCAGTCGCCATGGTGTAAAACCCCAATGATGAGGGAATCTATTTATTTTAAATATATTGATAAAAGTAACAAGCTTGTAAGTAAGAACATAAAGTAAAATGGGTAGAACGATAACGCAGCAATTCAGAATGTGGTCAGAAGCACCCGACGCGTTTCGTGTAAAGACACGTCATCTGGGGGCTTCCGACCATCGTAAAAGCTGCGTTTAAATAGTCAAGACTCTGGTAGGAGGGGGACGCACTTCCGGGTCATTGGGGCGGGGTGCGTTCCAAATAGCTAACTTCCGGTCAGCTATATGCGTTCCAGCTGGAATTGTTGATTAATAAGTGATATTGGGGTATTAATGAATGGGAATGCAAGATTCGTTATTATATGCTGTTGGACAAACCGCCAATAGAAGTGTGTATATCTAAGGAAAAAAGGGTCCTAAGTCCATTTCAATGCAGACAGACGTCACTTCCGGGAATGAGTCAGAAAATGACCCGGAAGTGCGTTATGGGAAAGGGATTATGCTTGTTGAATAATGCATAAAGACATGGCAAACATAGTTAATCATCGGTGATTTAGAAATGACAGAGTTAATAGGTTGTGACCCAGAATAGAAGTGTATACAGCCATATCCTTCTGTGGTCACACAGAGACCCATCACACGCGTCACCTCCGGGACCCTGATACCGGAAGTGACGAGCGCGCCTCTGTGAAAATACATTCATTGCGTACACTTGTCAGGTATCATACGGGAACTGATCGTAAATAGCTTGTTAATCGGCTGGCGTCTTTGTATAAGGCTATACACTCTCCGACATTTTAGCTGATCGGCCCATGTAAAATCTTTTGAAAATACATTAAATATATATGCAAAGCAGATAAAAATCTGTAATCAGTGGTATATATCATCATGTTTAAGAAAGACATAGAGATTAAAATAATACAAGAGGATAAATATTCTAAAAAGTAATATGTAAAATAACATAGGAGGATTATGACAAAAGCACCTTTTGAAACCTATGTATTCTTTATATTGTATAAATATGGGGTATGATACATTTTACTAATAGATATGGATGATGATAAAATTAAGAAAATGTATGGAATTTTGATAAAATTGGTTTGAGTGATATAAAATATTCCACGTAGTCTCAGGTGGGGGATATTAAAAGAAACATAAATATATAATTATAAAAATGGCACAATTATAATTATTATATAAAAAATGTTGATGTGTAAGGGACCATTATGTTAAGGAGAGCTGAGTGAAATTAAAATTTATTTCATGTAAGCTTTATTAATGTGTGATAGTTGTAAAAAATGTATCTAGCTACATTTGAAGGGGAAGAGGCGAGGTTTGACTTGGTGTGTGGTATATATCGTCTTCCTGTGTGTTTACAACTCGTAGGGACCTGGGATAAATGAATTAATGTATTCAGGCTTTGTTGATAAATGCGTTTATATCCCAGTCCACGTTGAGGCCATAAGGAAAATAACTCTTGAGTTGGTATATCCAATACACTTCAAGTTGAGAGACCCCTCTGGTTTTGTCCCCGCCCCTCCAGGGGGGGGTATATCTGTCAATGATAGAAAAGACCGTGCCCTTAGGGTCTCTTGCATGGGCTCTTAGGTAATGTTTGGGGACGCTGTGATTTGTCTTCCCTTTGATGATGTTGGTTATGTGTTCACTCACCCTTATGGAAAAAGTTCTAGTAGTTCGTCCGATGTACTGTTTCCCACAAGGGCAGGTTATTAGATACACTATGTTCCTTGTCTCACATGTACAGAAACATTTGATGTGATAGGTCATATTTGTGGTGGTAGACTGGAACGTTGTGATTTTTCTGTCTTTGCAGCTGTTCAATAGACAAACCCTACATTTCCGACAACTGTAGAATCCTTTCAGATTCTGAAAAAAGCATACTTTCTTAGGTGGTTCCAATATGTTGGGGGCTATTCTTTGTCTTAGGGAGGGAGCCCCTTTGAAGATGACATTAGCATGTGTAGGTAAAAGTGGGCCCAAGATACGATCACTCTTCAGAATGTTCCAATGTTTTTTAATGATATGTTTGATCTGTTTGTGTTGTATGGAGAAGGTCGTAAAGAACGACCATTTGAAGTCTCTATCCGTGTTGTTGGTTCTTGGGTTATTGTCAAGAAGGGTGGATCTGTCTGTTGATAGGGCTTTTTCCATGTCCTTGTCGATTTCTTCTTGTTGATAACCCTTCTCAAGAAACCTTTTCTTAAGGACTTCAGCTTGTAATTTATAGTCTGCAGAGTCTGTGCAATTGTGGCGTATTCTTAAAAACTGGCTGCGGGGGACAGATTTTAACCATGACGAATGATGGCAGCTTTCTTTATTATTTTAGGGCACTACCCATCCCTGTTATAAAGTCTCAAATTCTTGAGACGGAGGGCGGAGAGGATGGTGGTGTGAGTAAGGAGCTCCGACACACTCACTGCTTCAAAGCCACTCACAGCGACCCTAACGTCTCACAACACCCAGATCCTGGCACACCAAAGAGAGGAGAGTTGGAAGGTAGTCATGGGCAAGCGAAAAGGCAGAGATCCACTGAGAAAGCTGACCGACTTTTATTCAACAGCGCTGCCTGGGCCCAGCCAAGATGGTGCCGGAAGAAGCAGCCGCGCAGTTCCTCACACAGACCACGCTACGGAGCAACAGGGGAGCGGTGAGTCGCCTGGTACAGGCACATTCAACCCACCATCGGTGGATAACAGTCCCATAAAGCAGAGGAGGAAGCTGAGCCATGCAGGGGATGGAGATGGGGAGGAAAGTGCGGAGGGGGAGGACATGGAGCAAGTGTCAGAGGAAAGTAAAAAGCTGAACACATTCCCCACATCAGGCAGCCCCATTACAGACATTACCATGAAAGATATGCTCCTAACACTGCGAGGAGCTATTCAGCAGGATATTAATGCCTTCATGCGATCCACTAACAAAGGCATTACTGTTTTAGAGAATAGAGTCACCCACATGGAGAACAAAATGGGGGAATTCTCCACAGTGCACAATGACTTAGAGGACAGAAATCGCAGAAACAACTTAAAATTTAGGGGTATACCAGAGTCTGTCAAACCAGCTGAACTGAGACAATATCTACAAAAGCTTATGATTACGGCTATTCCATCCCTGACACCAGCAGATGTGATTATTGACAGGGTGCACAGACTCCCCAAACCGCCCCATCTGCCTTACAACATACCAAGAGACACCATAGCAAGAATCCATTTCTTCCAAATAAAAGAGCAGCTAATGCGATTCACCAGACAGAACCAAACACTGCCAGAACCATTTAAAGGAATCACGATATACGCTGACCTCTCCCAAGACACAACTTGAACCCCATAACAAAAATGCTACGGAACCACAAAATTCTCTACAAGTGGGGATTCCCGACCAAACTGATGTTAGAATGGAAAAATGTAGCATACAATATCAAATCTCTAGAGCAAGGCCTAGATCTTCTGAGAAAATGGGGCCTATTGCCCAGGGAAGACCACCATAACACCTCAGGAATGAATAATTCTCCTAATCGCAACACCTGACTGTCCCTGTGGTCACAAGCAACAGAGATGAATGACAACCAAATCTGACAAAACTGCCTTACAACGACCAGCATATGGGTGTAGAATAGGAAGCATAGAGTGTTCGGCTGAACACAAAAAAACAAAAAAGGAACACACAAACTCTTATTGTTCTCTTGATGACTTCTTTTTTCTTCTTCTTGTTTTTATCTTTTTGTTCCCCTCACTGGGTTTGCGGGATAATCCCGAATTCTTTTGCCTATACAGCACAAAGCCGTTACAAGGTACTGAAAGTTTTGAGGTATTTTATTAACCTTTTACCTTCTCTTAATCACATATTCTCCTCCACTGAAGTATACAGGCTGGATTGCCCATTATGCAGTGAAAACACTTACACAAAGATAATGTCGTTCAACACTAGAGGACTAAACAGCCCGCACAAGAGGAGATCCCTATGGAGAAAAGCCCTGGAACTAAAAAGTGACATTGTATGTATTCAAGAGACGCATTTCTCTCACAGTAAGTCACCAAACTGTACACACAACAAATTCCCACATATCTTCACAGCAATGACAATGAAGAAACAAAGAGGAGTGATGACGGCAATTAAGGACACAGTGGCATTCAAACTAATAGACAAAGTAACTGACTCTCAGGGGCGATATATTATCTTAATTGCGGAATGTAACAACAGTGTATATACCATAGTAAATATATATGCACCTAATAGACACCCTATGAGATTCCTCAGGAGAACAATCCAGTTGGCTAAGAAACTCCAGAAAGGCAACTTGATTGTTTGCGGGGATTTCAATACTGTTATGAATGTAGATATGGACTCCTCCTCAGTGGGGGGCAGACGGTGCCTTTCCATGGGACAACTTAGTGTAGAAGAAAATCTATATGACCCATGGCAGTGTCTGCACACCTTTTTCTCGAATATACACAAATCCTACTCCAGGATTGACTTTTTCCTGGTGGATCAGCACATTCTCCAAAGGGTAACTGAGGCCACGATACAAAATATAACTTGGTCAGACCATGCACATATCACCATAGACATCACAGACAATAGCAAGGCAGTACAATCTTACTTATGGAGAAACAACACTTTCCTGCTGTCTCAGCCGCAGATCCAACAGGAGGTGCGGATGAGACTGGAGTAATATTTCGAATTCAATGAGTCCCACGACAGCCTGCCGGCAACTATCTGGTGTGCTCATAAAGCGGTCTCCAGGGGGGCACTTATACAAATAGCATCCAGAGAAAAGAAAAAGAAAACGCAACTAATCACCTCACTACACAAACATATCGCAGAACTGGAAAAGGCACATAAAACCTCCAAAACTCTTAATGACACTATACTAGCCCAACTCAATGACCGCAGAGAGGAATTAAAGCGAGCACTGAGAAGGGACTACGACATACACTTCAAAAGGATGAAACTCTCCTACTATTCACAACACAACAGAGCCAGTAAACTCTTAGCAGCTCAATTGAAGAAACGGCAGGCACAATCTAAAATAGCAAAAATTGTTCATCCTCAAAATAACAAGCCCTGCTACAACCCCAAGGACATAGCTAACTCCTTTAAAACATATTATGAAACACTCTATAACCTCAAACAGGACCCTAATACCCACCAACCCACTGGAGAAGAAATAAATAACTTCTTACAAGTTAAACTACCTACAATAGATGACGATACCCTACATCATATAAATAGACCAATAACCAATGAGGAAGTATTGGAAGTGATAAAAGCACTCCCTAAACACAAATCTCCAGGAGCAGATGGTTTTTCAGCCGAGTACTACCAAGCTTTCTCGCAAACTCTAGCCCCCAAGTTAGAGAAACTATTTAATGAGACGATAAGAATAGGTAAATTTCCAGAAGAAATGTTACAAGCCATTATAGTAACCATCCCCAAACCAGGAAAGGACCCTTCATTCCCACAAAACTATAGGCCAATCTCCCTGCTTAATACAGACCTAAAGATTTATGCAAAAGTGCTAGCCAACAGAAAGAAAGATGTTACCCCTTTGCTGGTGGGTCTAGATCAGGTTGGCTTTGTAAAAGGAAGACAGGCCCCAGATAGTACAAGACGAATGATTAACCTGATTAGATATGCGGAAACCACCAAAACCCCCACTGTGTTTCTTACTCTAGATGCTGAAAAAGCATTCGATAGAGTGCATTGGGGATATCTAGCAACTACGCTCAACAAATTTGGACTCTATGGATCCATACACACTGCAATAATGTCTCTATACTCAGACCCATCAGCAAAGGTGTTTACATCAGGATCCCTTTCGGACTCCTTCAAATTGACCAATGGTACCCGACAGGGATGCCCTCTTTCCCCAATTATTTTTTCACTGGCTATAGAACCCCTTGCAGAGATACTCAGAACAAGAAAGAGTATACAAGGAATATGTATAGGCACCAGGGAGCATAAAATAGGCTTGTTTGCAGGCGACATAATTCTCACTTTGACCAACCCAGCAGCCTCTATCCTAAACCTAAAAGAAATTTTAACCATCTTTGGAAAGGTCTCCTATCATAAAATTAATACCTCAAAATGCTCAGCTATTTCCATTAATATACACTGTAAGCAAAAGTTGACACTTAAAGAACTATTCCCCTGCACGTGGGACCCACCATCTATAACATATCTAGGAATACAGTTACCTAATACAACGTCAAAGTTATACGAGGTTAACTTTCCACCACTTCTTAAAAAATTGAGAGAAGAAGCACTAGAGAACATAAGTAAATACCAACTCTCATGGATAGGACGCATAGCAGCTTACCAGATGCAAGTCATTCCCAAACTACTATATTACTTTAGAACTTTGCCAATACCAATACCACGATTCTTCTCCCAACTAAACTCAAACCTAAGACAACTCATATGGGCGGGTAAAAAAACAAGAATAGCATTGTCCAAATTGTATAGACACAAACTTAAAGGAGGTTGCAGCTTACCAAATGCATGGGCATATTATCAAGCAGCAATATTAGACCAGACAAAATAATGGTTTTCCTGCCAGGAAGATAACCTATGGACCTCTATAGAACAAGAGATTACACCAGGCCACAACTTAACTGCGCTCCTATTGGCATCGGCGACAGTTCACAATCCTATAATCCCGCAATACCCAACTATTAGGGCAACAGTACAAGCTTGGGCTACACTATGTAGACAGGACTTTGGGGAAGAGGAGGTCTTTCACCTACAAAGGCCCTTAGCAGCATACGACTACATGATACCTGGCTTCTCTGCTAGGGGGTGGAGACAAAAGGGATTCCACTACCCCAGTAGTGAACTACCGGGAGTATCACTGATGGAACAATACAAACTTAAACAAATACAACATTTTGAGGAGAGGGTACCACCCAAAACTATAACAATACCGCGGCCCTTATGGGATTTTCTGATGAACAAGCTACCACCGAAAATAAAAGGTATATCACTATGTTATAGCTACTATAATTATCACCCAACTAGAGCAAAATTACCAACAATGTTCAAATGGGAAAAGGAGTTACAAAGAGAGTTCTCTCTGCAACAGTGGTTGTCGGCAATAAAATATAACTACCATTGGGACAACTCACAAAAAATCCTACAAAGATGGTATATGACTCCCATGCGCCTGCACACTATAGGGGCATTGGAGTCACCCTTGTGTTGGAGAGAATGTCAAGACAGGGGTAATCTAATACATATATTTTGGTCATGCAGACAGCTTCAGCATCTGTGGAGGGAGGACTCCCTTCTGATTTCAGAAGTAACAGAAGCACAAATCAAAATCACCCCAGAACTGGCCCTGCTAAGTCTGGGAATAGAACAATTCCCATATAATTCAAGAACAATCATACTACACATATTATATGCTACAAGACTAGCAGTAGCAGCAAAATGGAAAGCAAAACATACACCAGAAATAGCCGAAATTAGGACTAGAGTCAATACACAATGTGACATGGAAAGAATGCTGGCCTATAAAGAAGGAAGGGCCCAAACCTTCCACAGATGCTGGGATCTATGGCTACAATCCAAAAGATCTTCTAGTGATAAATTAATGAAGTACTTAGGTTCATAATTTAGTGGGACTTGAGACTAAATAATGAAAAACTTAAAGATCAATGGACTCTGGAAGTGGTACGAACCAGGACAAGGAGTACTCCACTGGACATACAGATATTCTATATGAATACCCTTAAAGGAGTACTTTTTGTCTCTGGGTGGTCAGTAATCAAACCTTAGTGGAAAATGTAATGAGGGATTCTCCAGATGGCCCCCCAACATACTAACTAGCAACAAATGAGGATCCTGACCACAGTTTGCTCCCTATAGGGGTGGTGGACTCCTCTTAGCACAATGAGGTGTTGGGGGGGCTAAATGGATTCAATCCCGACATAGACACTCAACCAACTCGGTGAATAGGAGAATTGGAAGTTTTCTTTGTTCTTTTCTTTTTGTTTCTTCAAATGTTTCTTTATACAAGAACTGTATAATTCTGCAACAAAAATACTGCACAATATTATTGTAACTCTGCAAAATATTTTCAATAAAAATCTATGGTTCAATAAAGTCTCAAATTCTTAAAATCCAGGCTCTGATCACAAAATATATTTGGGGGAAAAAGGGCTACAGATGTCCAGCTGAGACCCTTTGGAGACGTCGGATTCAGGGAGGCCTTGGCCTCCCATCAAGCTGCGCGATTAGCCCAATTCTCAATTATTTATGCCAGGTCCAACAAGCCCGACTGGGTGGATATAGAAAGACAAGCAGTCCCCTTTAATACATTAGATTTGACGTCATCAACGCTCTGTGACGTGTGGGACATCACGTACACTGCTGGATCCTGTACGTATCCCCGGCCTGATAGTGAGGCTTGGAAAGCAAGCGCCTCCTATCAGGAAGCAGGACCTATACACGTGTCTTCACTCCAGGAAATAGCGGACTTACCCGCATCCTTGATGCATGCCGTGTCAAGGCGCATCAAGGCGAACGGCACACACAGGTACCTGTGATGGAGGACCCAGGGAATGAAGGTCCAGGAAGGTCGGCACGTTTGAGGTATGGAAACTCTGGTCCATGATAGATGAGACTGCCTAACAGTGACGGTGCAACTGTAAGTACAACACCACTGACAAGTGGAGCTAACGCTCCGGTATAACACTCACCGGATGTGTATCATCATACCTGCATTTGAACTTGCACCCGGTCTACTTCCATTGGCTAGCTCACATTGCTAGTCTCTGATCATAGGGTCACATCTTTTGGTCTCATGGACTAATTGGTTATTTTTGATCTGGACAGAGTGACAAATAGTGCAAGTCGGCATACTCATTTATCCACACAACCAGCAACTGATCCGATGTAGGACATTCCACAACCTTGCCAAGTTTATTGACTTAATGCTGATTGATCATCTCCCGGATCATAGCCGCACTGGTCGGTTGCCGCTTACTTTCCGCTCCTTTGTTGTAACCAATTTACGGTCCACACACACCGACTCTGGTGTGATTATCCATTACAGTGACGTTACACCAATTTTTTCCCCCGGACGTTTTTTACCATGTTTGTCTCCCCTTGTGTGTGTCTTAGTGTTTTAGGTCACGCAGCCTGGAAGACCTATAGTCTCTCTAGGACTGCTTGGTGATACTCATGTTTTGTGTTTTACTATCTAGCATCCACTGCATTATCTGTTATGTTTGAAAATATTACTTTAATAAGTGAATGATAAACATTTGAAGTATTGCCCATCCCTCTCTAATTAACCGCTTGGTTCTCTGGGTCTGTCAAGAGAACATACCTCATGTTTTTCATATCTGGTTTGGGCCTCCCCCAAGAACAGACCTGCAATTTTATCCCCCACCCTCTCCAACTCCTTGGCCCTCTGCGATCACCTATTTAACACCACAAAGCTGGCCTCTACAGTCCGGCCACTACAACATATCTTTAATAATCCCCGTTTCCCTCCGGGTCAGGATATCCATGTCTTCCGTTGGTGGACAAACAAAGGCCTCTTCAGAATAGTACATTTTCTTAACGCATCGGGACCCTTCGCCCTCGAGTATTGCCAGAGCAAAATTTGATATGCCCCCTTCTGAGACCTTTAGATTCAACCAGATCCATCACTTCTTGGCCCACTCCTGTAAGGTCAACCCCTCTTCCAATGGGGCCTCCCCTTATGAGATTTGATGCTCTGATATCTCTTCTCCTAGAGGGGGTATCTCGATTATATATTCCTCTTTAGTAGACCTCCCTGGTTTGCCCTCCTATGCTAGGAGGTGGGAGGGGGATCTGGATCGGGGATGGGATGCCGAGAAATGGTTCTCACACTTTGTAAGGGCTTTTAAGGGAATAGTGAATTTAGCCCTAGTGGAGGCCAGTGTTAAGGTGATTACTCGTTGGTACCTGGTACCCACTCGTCTCTCATCCATGTTCCTGAACTCCTCACCTCTCTGTTTTAGAGGGTGTCATATCCTGGGGTCTTTCTAACATACGTGGTGGGAATGCCCTAGGATCAGGGGGTTTTGGAATAAAATCTTCTCTATGTTAAGAAGGGTTTTGGGACGGCCCATCCCGCAGACCCCCGAAGTAGCCTTACTTAACCACAAACCCGAAGGCCTCTCTAAAGCCGCATATAAACTTTCCCACTTTATACTGTTGGGAGCGAAAATCACCATATCGAAAGCTTGAAAAAACCATCCGTTTCATTTAGAGGAGCTAAAAAAAAGATTACGTGGATTATGACACAAGAAAAATTTGCTAATATTCTTCTAGATACCTCTAAATTTGAAGCGGTGTGGGAGCCTTGGATGAGGTTCCTCAACATGCCCCCTTGACATTAAAATTTGTATGATTTCGGTGTTGTCTCCCCGGTGCCTCTCTTTTCTTCCCCTTCCTGTTCTCCCTCCTTTTCTTTCCTGTCTTGTCCTTCCTTTCTTTCACTTTCTTGCCGCTTTCTTCTGTTATTCTCTCTTAATATTGGTGTAATGTTTTACAGAATTTTCTCTCTCAGTGGTCTCGAAGGCCATTCTGGATCCGTAAATCCCCTCGATGCGCTGGTCATTGAAGCTGTCTCGTAATTTTGGAATGGGGAGACCCTATACCCTGGGGGGTCTTGGTCCATGACACAGCACAGTTTGCTCCCATTAGGGGTGCTGGGTGGTGGAGCGAGATCCGTCTAGGGCCTCTTCACTGTCATTGAAGCTGTTTTGTTACTAGACTGACTTCTATTTGATTGATGCTATATTTTGTATGTTTTCTTAATGGGATGCCTTCCATTTTCCATTGTTTCTAATTTTCTCTGTAATTGTGAAAAACGAATAAAACCTTTTTCAAAAAAAAAAAAAAAAAAAAAGATCTATGCGCTAAATTGCTTGCTTTCAGGTAAGCGCCCAATTTATTTGGTGTTGGATCCACGCTGCATGATTGGTGATGGTCACTGGACACGTTTGATTTATATTTCCTATGAAGCATTTCACTTTGTTCACGTGACTCCAATCAACTATATATATATATATATATATATATATATAGACTATTGTCCTATTGTTTTCACTACAGAGACTTTTTCAGTTATTGATATACAAGATTTGTTTTTTGCACTTTATTATGATTAGTGCACCTTAGTAATTGGATTATACTCACCATTTATTGGACATTGGTTGAAATAATATTTTTATCCATTTATACTCCTAGCACTTTATTGGCACATATTGTCATAATATGGTGTTTTATAATTTATGTATTTTAGCGCTGCACTAGTTTTTAATATGTACTTACATAAATTGGTCAATTGGAGTGTCAGCTGCTGATTTATTATAATAATTTATTTATCCTATACCAGGTGCGCAGTATTTATATACATGTTTTTAAAATTTTTAGAAGACATGATACTCATCTGTGATGGCAATTTACAAACTTCTTGGACTTCTAAAAATAGAGACATGCCAAGGAATATAGCGAAAGAAGAGAAACCCCAAACCAAGCACTGCCATAGAAATAGTACTGGATTTTCCCAGAAGTCAAAATGAACTTTTTTGTGAATAATTATATCCTAATATTTAACCATATATTTAATATTTGAGCTAAAAAAGCAGAGAGCACTCGGTGTTTAATGATGTGAAACGCTGACTGAGAACCCTGGGACTGAAATATGCAATGCTATATCCTGCTAGGCTGCGGGTTGAAGTCAAACAGCAGGTATACTTCATTGAAAAGTCCACTCTGGCTATGCAGTGGCTGGACAGAGAAGAAAGATCGCTGCGGAGCTCAGTACCAACGTGAGATGTTACAATATATTTGCAAGCGCATGTTATTCTTTAAAAATGCCCTTTAACATTTTGGTATAGGCGGAGATTCCTTTCCGCTACAGTTGGATAATTTTTATGGTTACTGTTGAAATTGACTGTTGCAGAGAAGCTCTAAAGTACGTCTGGGTGAGCTTCCACTGTTGACCCCCATGTGGACTACACGTTTACTTCCCTTACCGTTTGAGGGCCCGGTTGGCTCAGTACTGTGGTTCTATGGTCTGCAAGTATACTTGACTGGTTCCTACCATCATGGATATCACAAGAAATGTGCTATGTCATTTTCCTATTGTTTTCATAAACAGATATTCAGATTCTCAAGTGGTTGTTATTCAGTTTCCTCTATTTCATGAGACAGTCTTGTGAACTTATAAAGGGTGCATATTGCCCTCCTAAGTTAAATGGCTAGGACTATTAGAGTGTTATTCTGGAATGTTAGGAGACTGGGCGATGCTACTAAATGCTTAGCGGTTGTGCGTATTATTAAAAGACTGAACTCTTCCCATATGTTTACAAGAAACACACTTTTCATCAGAGAACCTGCACCCAGTTCCCACAGCGTCAATTTAGCCATCAATTAGACTCGGTTTATTCTTCATATTCTAGGGTGGTGAGTGTCTTAGTGGGTCAAGGGACCCAGTTCTCATCTATCAATGTTTAAATTGACCCAGAGAGTGGCTTTATTTTTTTATTATATTCAGTTTATGGGTTCAAATGTATTATTGCATGTATGTACATTCCTCCGCCATACTCGGCTAAGATTCTAAGTACCGTGTCAAATCTGGCCTGCCACTCTTATTGGTGAGAGACTTTAATAACTGTCTACACCTGGCTAAAGATAAGCTAGTGAGACCCATCAATAATATGATCTCAGTACCCAAAGGTCCTACTGCATTTGCAAGGCTGCTTAGGGAAACTGGCCTCCAAGATGTGTGGTTACAACATCCCTGACTTATGTGTGTTTTCTTGTTATTCTGTCTCCCATGGGGGGTTTTCCAGGATTGATCTGGGTCTGGGGAATGAGGCTTTCCTTCCAACACTGGTTAACTCAGATTATGAGGCTAGAACTGTCTTGGATCATTTCCCGTTTTGGGTAGAAATTTCCATCCCAGATTATCCTAGACGGCTATGTTCGAAGCTCAATCCATTTTGGCTGTCTTTATTCCCATACCAGGATCCAATTGTGGGCTCCTTGACTGCTGTTTATTCACAAAATGTTGGTACAGCTGACCTAGTTGTGGTGTGTGATGCCTCTAAGGCTTAACTCAGAGGACAGTTTATAAAACATTAATTATATTAAAACCAAAACGAAGGCCTGGGAAAACTTAGTATTAATGGAGGTACAAAGGCTGGAAGCTGCATATATTGCAAATTCATTGGTTGACACAAAGAGGGCATGGCTAGCAGCACAATCCCTATCACAACAGGTAGCATTACAAGTGACAGAAAACAAACAATTCTTCCTGAAACAACAGTGCTTTGAGGAAGGGGAGAGTACTGGACATCTATTGGCCACACTTACTGAATGCCAGCAAGCTTCCTCTTATAATCAGGCTATTACGGATCCCCAGGGTATACCTCACAGGTCTACTCTAGATATAATCCAGGTTTTCGAGGCTCTTTTTCAGGCTATGTATTCCTCTAAAGTACATCCAACACAGTCCGATCTTGCTGCGTTTCTAGATACTTACGTTATGTACAAACTCTCAATGTTAGATGCTAAAACTTTAAACGCACCACTCGCGGAAGAGGAACGATCATCGGCTTTGGCACAAACACACTGTGGAAAAGCACCTGGCTCAGACAGCCTACCAGCTGAAGTGTATAAGAAATATCCACCCCAGTTGATACCGAATTTGTTGAAGGCATATAATAATGTGCTACGGAAGGGTAGGTTGTCTCCAATCTATGAATGAGGTGATCATTGTACTCCTGCTGAAACCTGGAAAAGGCTATCACTGGGATTTTGAGGGGTCCACAGGAGGAAGTTGTATCCCTGTATTCTGATGACACATTGATATGCCTGGGGGACACTTTGAAATCTCTACATAATGTTATGATCCTAATTAGTAATTTTGGAGTGGTCAGAATTCTCCATTAACTGGAATAAATCAGTCCTTATGCCATTCGACCCCATAACTGTTCCTTTACTGGAATGTGCCATATCAATCCTGATAGTTTCCTCATTTCATTACTTAGGAATAGAAATTACACCTGACCCACTTAAATTTAATGAACTCAATCTGGTACCTTTAGGCCTAATACACACAGGTGTATGTAAAAAAAATAAGCAAAACGCCGGGCCCGACATCAGAGAAAAATCAGCATATTTTTTTTTTTTTTTTTGCATCGGCGTTAATGAGCGTTAATGGGATGCGGAGCTGATCGGCAGCACACTCACGGAGCTCCGGTAGTACAGGGACCCAGAATGGCTCGCAGCATTCCTCCCGGTACCCGAAACACGGCGAAAATTGGCCACATAGACCGAGGATGGCAGGTGAATCATCTAGGAAGTGTAAAGAGGAGGAG
Source organism: Glandirana rugosa (assembly GCA_018402905.1). Lineage (NCBI taxonomy): Eukaryota > Metazoa > Chordata > Amphibia > Anura > Ranidae > Glandirana > Glandirana rugosa. Next base: position 83,030 of record BLSH010344831.1, on the reverse strand, counting down.
AGGAAACCCCAACGGCTGACAGACTTCTTTTTTTTTTTACACAGCAGCCCTATGGAGTTAAACAAGACGGTGCCGAGGCCTACTCCATGCCAAACACAGAAAGCACGCAGAAAGCAGCTAAAAAAGGTGATCCACCTACCAATGCATACTAATGCAAACCCTACTTCCCTAGATACGAGATCACTACCCTAGACAACCAAAACAAACAAAAACCATCTATCACCTTATCTCAAAAAATCTCACAACTAAGACATGATCTCAGACTCCTCCTGCTGGAGAACTTTGAGAGAACCTCGAAAAATTAAAAAATGACTTATTATGCCAATGACAATAAATCAGGGAAACTTTTAGCATCCAAATTGAAAGCACAGAGACTTAATTTATGGGCCCCATACTCTCAGCCATTATGGCCCTTTATGCCTCCAAATGTGCACAAGTATACGCCCCTGGAGGTCTATCCCTTCCATTTTCTATCTCCAATGGCACCCGACAAGGGTGTCTGCTCTCCCCCCTAATCTTTAACATGATCATTGAATCCCTAGCAGTGGCTATCCCTGGCCTTCACTCCACTCACACTACAAGCCGTTTTGCGGATGACATTATAATGACGTTTATGGAGGTGGAGACTTCCCTGGCTGTGGGCGGGTCTGGAGCGGCTAACTCGGACAAGGAGAGGAGAGAAGGTACTGTGCTCCCTGTCTCTGTGTAAGTGCTGAGTCCCCGTATAATGGCTGATTCTCTATGCAATGGCCGAATCCCTGTGTAATGGCTACAATACATGTGAAATTTACCAGTAGCTGCTGCATTTCCCGCCCTAGGCTTATACTCGAGTCAATCCATTTTCCCAGGTTTTTTTGTGGTAAAATGAGGTGCCCCGGCTTATACTCAAGTATATACAGTAATTGACATGATCAGACACTGATCATTTGCACCTACTATTTCAATGATCCTTCATTCAGTGTCTGTTAGATGATTAACCATTTCTTGACCGCCCGCCGTCATTATACGGCGGTACTTTGCAGCTGAATACTGTTGCTATGGTAGCAGAATGGCAGGCGGCCGGCTTTCAGATAAAAGTGGTCTGGTCTCTGCGGCGGATTCACCGCAAAATCACTTTTATCGGGGGTGGAAGAGGTACCCCCCTCCTCCCACCACATTTCCGTCGTCTCTGCCACTTACCGGACCCGCCAGTAGCAACGGTGAGGATTGGGTCTGCTCTCCCCAATCCCTGTGAGCCGAGTGAGCAGAAGATGCCGTACACTCAGCTCCATAGCATTGAAGGGCGGAAGCAACGTAAAACGTCACTTCCGCCTACAGCTCTTAAAGGAGAAAAATGATTTTCTCTTTCAAATTATATATATATATATATATATATATATATATATATATATATATATATATAATTTTTTTTTTTTTTTATTGCATTTTAGTGTAAATATGAGATTGAGGACTTTTTGACCCCAGATCTCATATGTCCCAGTTTTTCAGGAGTTAGAGTATAAATGTGATTTTACGTTATTTTTTTTTTTT